>BGZK01000361.1:0-454728 GCA_005406025.1 Eumeta japonica
TTGTCAAACCAAACCAGACCACACCACACTACTCTACATTCCATATCATCTCTTAATTTTATCACATGGCAGTGTCAGTAATATATTTGAAAACTTCTCATCTCATCGTCAAGGCTGAGAATTGTTATTATTTCAAACTATAAACGATTTGTTTTCACTGAATTGCCGTTTTCAATAATTTCAATTTGTCGGAACGCAGTTCATGAATACAGTTTTCATATTGAACTATCAGCAAATTCTTGAAATATGAAATAGAATAATTATTGTTTAGTGTTAAATTAAATAGATACGTTGCATGCAAAGTTCGTTTATTTAATACCTCTTTTTTATTAAACTCCCAACTTATTAAGTTATATACTTAATAAATGGGAGGAATATATTTGGGGAGTTGTGGTTGGAATGGATTTAAAAATATTGCACGGGAGAAGCGGATGTAAGCTTTAATGCGACATTCAAATTTTTCCTAATTTTGACGTGCTGAGTACAGTCAGTAATAGCATTTCTAGGTAGCTAGTCATGCCTAGACAGGCGACGATCTATTAATGATAGCTTCAAACTTGTTGCAGTGTCTAGCCACGATTTCGACCGTTTACTGGCGGAGCAATGAGGAGAGCGTGCAAGGCGAAAGGCATAAGGGGTACGCGCGCACCAGGGAGATCACCACGCTGGAGGGCTCGTCGCGAGCTGACAGAGTCCAGGCCGCCGGCAGACCCGGAGCCGCGCCGCCCGCCGTCCGACCGCCGATTCTTCTCGCCTTCTGTTTGCTGTCCGTCTTCGCTTGGACTGATCTTTCTCCCACATAAGCTGTGCAGAAGAATCACGTTTAAAATAATAAGTGAAGTTTTATATATATCTTTGAGCGCAATGTGGCGCTTAGTCTTCGCGCGACTACGAAGTGGCGGAACATTCCTTTTTTTACGAATAGACGCCATATATTCGTATGATAATTAGAACAAAAACTCCCATAAGAATCACTCTAGGAAATCGTAATTTGATTGGTGACGTTTAATCGCTATGGGCAATTATTAGAAAAAAAAAATGCTAAGATACGTATTCGGAGTAATGAGGAACTTGTATGTAATTTTATTTTATTTGTTCCTATGACCTGCTATTGTTTCTCTTAAATGGCGTCTTTTGTATACTTAGGTCAATTTTTGTACAATTATTTTGAAAATATTTTTATATTCTTCAATTCTGTTCTATTTCGTGTTAGTTATCAATTTAAAATTGGCATTCCCGGTTTTGCTGTGGCTTTCACCTCTATTGTGACCGTATAAATCACAGTCAAAAAGGAAAAATTTTAACGTACCAAAAAAAATGTAAATTAATAATTTGAACTACGACAAAAATCCATGGACGTTATAATAATTATATTAATCTTCTTTAAAATTTTCCTTACTGAAGCAAAAAAATTTAATCTTTTAACAGCTCTGTCCCAAACCAATATTTGTAGACTACTGAGAGCCCGCAAGAGCCCGCACAGCCATATATATCGTGCCGAAACCCGATTGCGGGATTTTAAATTGAAACGGATCGTTGAATGAAGACTTTGTTAGGTATTTGAAATTGAATTTCCTTCCGGCCGGACGCGCCGGAGCATGTCGTACTCACGCACGGGATATGCGATGTTTTATTCATATTATGCATAGCTGAAAAATTGGACAAGGATTAGAAGATATATCTATATTAATACGAACAATACTAATGTAGAGAAGTATGATCTATGTCGGACTATATCATATCTTATGTGTACAAGAATGTGAAATATTCACGGCAGCCGCTTTTAAGATTAAATAGTCGAGGTATTAAAACTCATATCAGTAGTTTTAACGACTGATGTGATAAAAGAGAAATTTATTTCGATGTACGAAACTCGTATCAATTTAGCTTCTAAACATACTCAAATATTTTTAACATAACATATACAAGAGTTTCACTAACTTTTGCAAATTTCAAGAAATATTAAGATGCCATTTATTTTCAAACGCGGCGTGTAAGCTTAGATACTTATGAAATATCGTCTATGAGAAACTTTCGAGTTTTTATATACTTCACGCGACTCAATTTAAACTTAAATTGTCAATCGAAGTTCGGCCTAATTTTCCGGCTTTCGCCGGAGTTAGGAAGTACAACATATTTGTTTATGTTTTACGAATTGAACAAACATAAAACAGCTAGGAGTAAAGTTTGTAAAAATCGTAGAAGAATTTTGCGAATAAGTGTAATAAATTAATGCGAACAGACATATTGTAATATCACATAGTTTTCCTTTATTTAACTATTGTGGGAAATATTTTATTTTTTATTTTTAGAGTCTCGTTCCAAATAAAATAATAAATTATTCCAATTAGAAATCCTTAATAAATTCCGGATTCTTAACTGCAATAATTTAAAATCTGTAAAAAATAAACAAAAAAGTTTAGAAGATGCATAGTCAACCGAAAACTGGAGTGGCTTCAGTGCTGAATAAAGAAAACAATGTTGTCAAACGAAAAACATAAAGAAGACGTTTTACGGATGTATGGAGCTCCGGCCTGCACTCTGTTGAAAACTGATTTAAAAACGCCATTTTTTAAATATTGTGTTTTGACTAACACTTTGGCTTATTTTGGTTTAGATTTTTTGTACAAAACTATTGAACATATAATTACAGGCCATAGGTACGTAATTAAAAAAAAAATGGCGTCAATGACAATAAATATACACGAACGTGTATGTCCGAAGGATTGTGAGGAATAGTTATACGAGTGAAAAAGAAGATGCAATGCATTCTTTGTTTATGTATGACTGTAATCTTCTCTGTCAGCCGGACATGCTCGTTTGTGAACATGGACTTTATGTTGATTGAAGCATACTTAAGTTTCAAGGAAGGTTCGAAAATCGTAACTATAAAACTCAACAAAACAAAGGAAAAAAGGATATATAACAAGCCGTTTTTATAAGTACTTGTATATTTTTTACTTATTAACTTTTATAATAAGGTTTTTTCCAATAATGTTTTGTTATTAAGTTTTCTCTTAGGTACATAAATTTGTGAAGTTCACAACTTTCGGAACGAACATATTTTTAAATAAAGCTTTGGTACAAAAAAAAAAAATTAAAATTTGCAATTTTATTTTTTTTATATAATCTAGTTTTTTGTTCGATTTTGCAAGATATGTACAGAGTGTAGGGCAGATATGAAACGTCTCCTTTACGAAAGCGCTGTTATTCGATATAAATTTTACGAGAATATTCTAATATTGCAGTTAAGTTATTTCTCTAATTTTAAGTATAATTAACGTTTAAGTAATAATTAATTTTTATATAATTATTTACACATGCCGAAATTGATATTCTAAACGCCCACACTGCTGAGAATAAGAACATCGTATGCGTTTGATTACTATATTATCAAATGAAGAACTGTAATGCGTTAAATAACATTAGTTTAATGTGCCTGTTATTTCCTGGTGAATTTATAATATTCCAAGAGCTTTCATTTTTGTGTGGTATATTATATCTTGCGTCTTTCTCACATTTTGTCAAAATAGGAATAATCGCTACGGATTTTTAGCAAAAAACCTTTTGCAAAGGCTTGAAATGAATAGAGAATATTCGGTTCCGTTTAATATATTTTTCTATTGTAAAGATATTGGGTTACGAAAGATATGAAATTTAAAAGAATATAATATGAAAATGTGCACATTCAAAATGGTATAAAATAAATTCATTGTAAATATAAAATTTTCAGAAAAGAAATTGTTTATAAATTTCAGTTACGAGGTTGTTGCTTATTGTTACAATGATTTAATATGTTGTAAATATTATGAGGAAAAGTGTAGCTCAATGTAAAAAGTGAAATAAAATATGTGATGAATGATCCCTGTTGTCATTTTGTAGATCGCAAGATATATTTATCTATTTGGTCGATATTGGGTAAAATTGGGAGGATATTTTTATAAAACTAGTGCTTAGTAGATTATGTCAGAATGTGGTTATATTTTTAAGGCATGCAATAATATCTTTTCTCGTGACTAAAAAAGGTTTTAAGTCGTTTAATAAAAGCATTGTTATTAAATATGGTTACTTATGGTGAATGGTAAAAAAAAAAATTAAAATGTGTTACTTATGTACGTGCGTGAGAAGTAGTTATACTTCATTGGCGAAATAAAAAAAAATGTTTTTAATTGCATGAAAATAATTATTACAATAAAATAATGAAATCACCGGAGTGGGATAGTCAATATGGTTAATACAGTTTAATTAGAATTTGATAAAATAAATAAATTAATATTTATTTTCCTATACAAAGAGTAGTATCAATTTCATCTTTTTATTTAAAATTATAACAATCATTATGTCAACGTTACTTCTAAAGGCTCGATTGAATTTGAAAAATCGGTCGGGGCTAAAAATTTAGTCTAATGTCGATTCAAACGTGCCCAATTTTGAAATTCTAACATCACCCACCAACGATATCGTTTGCGTAGGGCGACATATCCCAGACAGGAAGTGGGTGGGTAGGAAATCGATAAGGCAGATAAGGTATACCCCCCGTATACCCCTCGAGGGTGTATGGTCACCTACTTGGTGACAGGGAACTTAAAATACAGGAAATAGAAAATAAGGTAAGGATGTAATGCGGGGGGTGCCGTAAGGACACATGAAATATATTTATTAATAAACAGAGAGTATAGTAAAAACCACCCCTCAAAGGGTATAAGTCACTTAACTAGGACTACGTCGTGTTGGCTTGTCATGCGTTGGTCGACTAATATTTACGAAGTAGTATATTTTAACGGTATGGCAATTACTCTATCAATTTCTATATTGTGATAACTTTATAGATTTTCAAAAATAATTATTTAACCGTTAGCAGTATGCGGCACATAATTTTGCAAAAAAAAAGACCACTTTAAGGTACTTTTTCTGTCATGCGCTCTATTACGGAAATCTCGATCTGCTCTTTAGGATCACGTAGGATCAAATGGCATTAAACAAAAACGAGGAAAATCTTTGGAAGGCACGGATATCCGATTACATTCATCGCTTCAGCCGTTGGACGTCCGGTGTTGGATGTAAACCTGCTTTCTACATTTTCGCAAATCTTGGGCCTAACTGTAACCAAACGCGGCCTGTGACCTAAACCAGGTCGCCGGGCTACCCAGTCGGAGGCGTTCCAAGCTTCAACGTCCAGTTCGTGGTCAACCCTCGAGAGTCTTTCTTCCCCAGCCGTCGTCGGTTCTACGAGCTATGTGGTCACCTCAATGCCCATTCCACTTACTGATTATTTACATTATTCGTACTTTGAGGAATATTAATAACTTTTGTTTTTATTCACATGTGAAAATTATTACATCAAAAGATTGCAATAATGTGATCGTTTTCATTTACTTATGTGTAAAAAAGCTTAATTACGTTATATTTTATGCTATTGTACTTGACGTTAATGAAAAATATAATTCAAAAATACTATGAATTGTCTTAAATATGGCAAATAAAAACTATTCTTTCTGAAACTAAACTAAAATCAAACAGAAGAATTTTAAAAACCCAAAAATAATGTTTTGTCAGGTTTGCACGACTTTTATCCCTGCATACCCTCCCACAATCTGTTCATTATAGTTTGAAGGACTAGGAGCTTAAGTTCTGGCGCTGTGCAGATTGGGGGCTACTGATGACCGTACTTCCGAGGTGTGGAGCGAAGTTAAAAAGTTATCAATTCGCTCATGGTTGGAATCGAATCCAGTACTTTCTGGTTGAAAAGCGACGCTCTTAACCGCCGACCCATCACTGCTTACGGAGCTACTAGCGCGCCACCTCCAAAAAAATATAAGGCATATTTATTAAAAATACCTTAGTTACATTGAAAAAAATGCACAATTTTTCCAAAACTAATTGTACAATTTATTTTTTATATATTAGGACACGTTGCATTTCTTACATGGACCCCTATTTCGAAAAATGTTCCTGATATATTACTGACAAATCTATTTAACGATGTTACACCTAGCGATAACATCTACCCTAAATAGTTTTTTAAACATTTATCTGGCAAACAAACTGATAGACTAACGTGGAAAAATTTTGACTACGAAAGTTTTGACTATCAGTTTTGACTACGAAACTACGAAACCCTAAAAATGTAATATTTCCTTTCTCACCTTTCATTATTAAATATGATAAGAATTGTGACTAATATAAGTTAACTGATAGACGAAGAATAATGAAACACATGGTTATGTAGAATAGTGTACTCAACATTATAACCAATTGTTTTAACTATTTATTAGCTAAACGTTATTAAAATGGAAATATTATAATATACACCCATAGATCTTGCTTTATGGCTATGTTCCTAGAGCTCCATAAGCTTGTATGTTAATATAAATTGAACTACATTGTAAAATTCATTATTTGTTGTTTTAATAATGTAAAACAACAAATAATGATTTTTCAATGTATTCTCATGCTTATTTGTGCGTTAATAGTACATTAAAATTTCATACCTGTGCCGTAATTGTGACGCATTCTTGTATATCCGTTTAACGATATTTAGATATCTGTTTAAAATTGCAATATCTCCTAAATCATTAATAATAGATCTGATTTTATAATTTCCCAGTCCCATATGAATTATAAACCTAAAAAAAATCAAATGCATGGCATAGTCATTTTAAATGAAAATTATCCTAAATAAAATAATTTTTAAATGTTAAAGATATTCATAATATTCACTTTTAAATGAATGGTACCAATCTTATTTAATTCACCACCAATCACCAAATAGGTATTCAATAAACATATAGATTTTCATTCAAATAGATACTTATTAAACATATTGATTTATTTATCTATAACATCTAAGAACTACTATCGAAGTAAGAAATATTTCTTCCTAATCCCAATATTTGCTAGATTGTTTATTCGAGCACGCCACAACGACAGCAAGAATTTGTAAATTATTAGAAAATTTTAATAGTTAATTCCACTAACTTTTTGTTGTGCAAAACTCAGTTATGCTTACTTGTAAAGTATTATATAGTTTTAATATACAAATGAACCTAATTTTTGCATTTTTACCCGTTTTTAGATAGGCAATATTTTTATAAAGTTTGTTGAGACATTCAAGAAGGGCCAAATTTTAAGCACCTGAAACTGACGCCCCTGTATAAAATGTTTGATAGACGTCAGTGAAGCGAGAGACGTATGTAAAGATGTGGGAATGGTTTCTGTCTATCTTTCCGGGAAGTGGACGTTACCTTACATAACATTAAAAAATCTACGTAGGATACTATCTTCCTGATCACAAAAAACTTTGCAAGATTCTATAAGCACTCGTTTCTTACCTATAGCATTATATTTTTACCGTGATATACACTGTCATATCGATAAAATAAATATGTCAATTTTAATCACTCGAAGAGGTTTTTTTCCGTAGAACCGCCCGCGTGAACTTATTTACATCATTTTCATCAAATAGTCGCTAACAGTAGCATTAGTCACATAAATATATAGGGCCTTTTGAATATAATATGATATACCGAAAATAGTGTGGATGTTAAAGACGAAAAAATTTATTCTCAGTTAACGTGAACACAGCCGTGGCCAAAAGCTAAACGAAAGTTTTCATTTAAAATAAAACGTGTAAAGAAATTTTGATAACTTTCAATTCTTAATGTAACTGGATATTTTATTGAATACGGCTTGATACAATGTCAGTCACAATAACATCACGAAGGACTCATAATTTTTCATTAACTTCAAAAACAAAAGGAATGTTTTTACGACTCGATTATATAATGATTTTTCCATATTTTTTAAAGATATCACTTAATTCTTTTATTGATTCTTACTCACTTCACTCAGTTTTCCGGAAGAAGTTCTCTGAACTCTATTATGTAGTTTAAAAGAGTTGTGAGACAGAAATAGTGATTTCCTTTTATAATATTCAAAGACTAGAGACTAGAGATAAGACACTTATTCTATTGGGCCATATCATATCACAACGCAAATTATTTAAAATAAACAGCTAGTGAACGAGTTTTCCAAGTGGATGAAACTCTCTCTTCATCGTATTTCAGACGATTCCCTGCCAAGTTCGCTATCGTTCAAGAGCTCTGCAAAAAAATATGATTAGGCTACTTAAGGAATTACATTACATCCTCTTCAAAATTTCATCACCCAGCTTTCCTATTTCCGCCCAATCAATCCTTCGCCGATCCTCGCAGTCTAGAAGTAAACACCTTCGAAGTTCTCTATAGACATTCGTGAGAGATTCATTAAAAATAGTTCCTGAAATGTTAACATAGAATAAAAGTGCGCCAATGGGCCAATGGTGAAGAGAACCGGCGTCGCATCTGAAGGTATAAGGCACCGGAAGTTGCTTTGACTACAGGCTAGATGGCCAATGAGTTTTTAATTTGAGTCAAATAAGACCATCTGCTCCGTGTCTCGGTGAGCACGGTGAGTCGTCGGTGTCGGTCGTTGCCATCGAATTGGCGATAGAGTCTAAAATTAAAAGATTGTAAGAGGATATGAAATGATTCAATCATTCACTAGATAAGCATAATAGTAGTCAAACAATGTGCCATTACGGACGTAACTAATTCACCTAACTGCCATCTACACAAACAACTTGATATACAATACAACGCACCAAACTCTGCTGCTGTGAAGTTAAACACGAAAGTGTCGCAATTGGCACGTGAGAGAGAAGAAGGAAGGGTCGAGGAGCGTTAATCTTGCGTATTACATCGTTCACAAGCTATTCAGAGCGGCAGAATTTCATGCGTTGTACTATACAATGGAATCGGTAAGAGTGAAACAAATAAAAATATGGGCCAAATATCTGTACTGTGAATAGTTAATATAGAGTAATATAACTGAATAGAATAGAATCATATAGCTGAAATATTCAAAAGATAGTAAACAAATTGAAAGTGACAATAAAGCTAGTGGCTACTTTCGTAATAACTATTGTCTCTAATAAAACATATGTTGAAATGTTGAAAGGGTCGGAAACGGTCGCCTTAGAAAATTTTATGCAAGCCGAATTAGTGACTTATTACGGAGGGGCCAAATCTGAAGCACCCCAAAACCGACGAGTTTGCATGAAACGGTTGATTGAAGCCACTGAAACGCTCGTGGTCTTAAGGTCTGCCATTAAAACCGAACGTTGTTATTGCATGAACAAACTACCATGTTACGTACATAAAACACTCTGTATGCTCGTACGCGCGGCTGTGAATTGAAAATTTGTGTGAGCCTGTATCCACTCCTCTTGACGTTTTCAATATCACGCTGCTACTGTACGTCGCTGTATACAAAAATTTGTGTTAACACTAAATATCACTCCATTTTATGTTAGTGTTGAATGTAATTCTTCTATTGACGTGCCGCTTCAATAAAAGATTTTCCTTCAATATCAGACATTCTGTCGTTTTACTACAAGAAAATTGAATACTTAACGTCAATATACCGCGGTTTAATGTGATAGATAAGATTAAAAACTTAGAAACAAAATCTAGAGACAATAAAATAGGTACTCACATTCTGACTTACAGCATGTCTGAACTTCCAATTTTACACAAAAAAAAAATACTAAGTATTTGATTCTTTACAACGTATTTTAAATAAATTAGTTTTTTTTTTAAGTTCCTTATTTTTATTTTTCAAAGTGGTCGTGAAGAGAAAATTTGTATAAAATGTATTGTTTAACCTAGGACTAATACATTGATTTACAATATTGGGACAAATGAGTTTAATATATTATATTTTAAATTCTCTATTTTTTTCCGTTTTATCTTCTAATATGTCACTATCTTCAAAAAATTTTTGATTATGTCACAAGGACTGTCTTGTATCCGCCGCCAAATGCAGCCATTCCAACAGATTTCTGCGTTGAATGGACTTCTGTGCTGTAATAAATATGAGAGTTTAGTCAATTAATTATCTGTCTCTATAATTTGAAAACTTGACGGTATCTTCATTCTAAAAATGTACATTTAATTAGTTTTATGAAAAAAAAATGCATTTTTAGATAAAATATTGGTTGAAATTTATCAAGGCATCTCTACGATGCAGTAGAAGCAAATACGATTTCACACGGTTATTTTTTTTACTCATGTGTACACTGAAAAATCAGTTATTATTCGATCAAACCTACTCACATCTAATTGATTGAACCTAATGTATATGACGGTGAAGATATACACAGGAATCTTCAGAGAAATGCGAAATTTATGGTACCTAAATACTTTCGGGTTACCGGATGAAAATATGGGAATCATGACTTATTGCTTCATTATTACAGGACTCTCATATCCTATATCAAGATGACGTGTGGATCGATAAATTACAGATCAATAAATATATAATATCAGCAGGTTGTAGAAGCCTCTTCTATATTTCGCACGTTTTCTTCTAAAAGTTTGTATTGATCCAACAATACATCATCGTAAGTTAGAAGATATTGGCCGAATTCCAGAAGGTCCCACATCAAGTAACCTTTCAAAATACCCATTTGCTATTTAAACTAAATTCGATTTTCGATTTGTTTCTGTATTAGCGTTACAAAAAAAAATGTCTATTTATAATATATTATTTAGGTATTTGAAAGATGCCCTAGACATTACCTTATACAAAAAATAACTCGAATGACTTTGTTAGCTCAATATTTATATATGAATAAAAAGGTTTTAATGGGAATAAATGTGTTCAAGTGGTTTTCACAATAGTACGAAATTTGAAATACATAATAACAATGATGAATGCTGAAAACAAAAACGGCCTCGACACACAAACAGACGGCGAAATAAACTAACGCGAGTCTCAGCGCATTCTGATAGCTTTAAAAATGTCTATATTGAGTGAAATATCGGCTAACGGGGTCCTCGTTTCAAGCAAATCTGATGTTCAATTATCGACATAAACCTCTTAATATCAAATGATATTAATTATTCAACGGAAACGAGGCGAAATTTAGAAATTACTAAAGTATTTTGTGTACAGAAATCTTAACCTAAGCTCTAATAAAATTTCCCAATTCGGGGGCAACGTTCGTGCCGCAAACCAAATGGTAAGGATTAATTTAACTCTCTTCTCATTAAATGTAATCTGTTTTAAAAGGCCCGCCGCGGGTCCGCCGGGTACACACTGATGTAGCTGGAGTGTTCATCGAGAAATAAGAAATTGCAGGTTTTCGATACGCTATGTAATATGAGGTTTTGTATTGTATAACAATTGTTATATTTTTATGGAACGATGAACGAAAACGTCGTATATAAATATACTGCATATATATACAGTGTAGAGAATCCTAAAGTGTCAGTCTTTTCGAACAAGAAAACAAAGTAAAATGTAATGAGATAAATTAATGACTAACAACTGACAAAAAAAAAGAAACTGGAGGTCGACACGCAACGCCCGGTAGATGTGAAACATCGGAATTGATTGTTGTGGAAAGAATTAATGATAATTAAAGAAAACCAATAAATAAATATAGAATAAAATAAAAACAGGTTTTGGTTAATAATATGTATTTTCTCCATGAAAGTTTTGTTCTTTTTATTGTTCTTATTATAATAATATAAATACAAGACAAATGAAGAAGCAACGACACGAACCAATAAGAGAGTGGAAAACGACGCAGAGAGAGGGGCAAGCGTCACGCCGTTTAGCGTCACGGTCGACTCCAACACGCGCCAATAGATGTTTAAAAAAAAATCAAAGACATAAGTGAATTATAATATAGCAACCGCTGCGCACGCTGTGCATGGACTAGCATTGCGCATTAAAATTTATGTTTCCAGCCCGCCTTCCACCACCTCCCCCGCACATCAAGTACACTAACACGCGACACGTGGGCGTTCACGTAGGGTAACGTGTACGTGGGCACCGTAGCTGAACAGGCCGCGCGTGTGTCATTGACGTCATAGCTCGCCTATCTTTCTCATATATGGCGGTGAGCGCTACATTGCATATAGAAGCTAGAAACTTGTACAGTACACGCACGAAACTCTGCCGCTGTGAAGTTAGTCACGAAAGCGTCGCAATAGCGTAAAATTGGCACGCGGTGTAGAAGAACAAGTCGGGGAATGTTGAACCTGCGCATTACATCATTCGCAGCCAATACAGAGCGGCAAAGTTTCATGCGTTGTACTGTTGTCCGAGCGCGGCGCGGGTGAGGCGGCTTGAAGAGTTAACATCAACACGGCCCATAGTTTTTATTTGGCTATAATAAAAAGCAGCCTCGTGCAATGAGCAAAACATTTTTGCTCTTTAACTATTCATGATCACATGTGGAGTCGAACTCAATGCATCGCATAAAATATTTATCGAAAATTTGGTATTGTTACAATGATTTGTAAATTATTAATTTTCTCATAGTTATTTCAGTTTTCGCTTGAAAGTTCATTTTGTTAATGGTTTCCACAATGCATAACATGAAATTATGACTCGTTTTAAAGGAAACACCGTGGTGAAATCTGATTTGGAAAAGAAAATTTCACTGAAAGTTTTGATGAGATGTGTGATCTGAAAAAAATGCATAATAATATGTTATGGTAAGAAATTTAGAATACTTGAGATGTATTTTACATGCGATAAGTAGGTTAATTGATAGCATTTTTTGTTTCTATATTAATTATTATATTTTTAATATCTTTTTTGTAAATTTTGTTTTTTATGTTTTTTTTTTTATGTATCTCAATACTCTCTCTTTAATCGTAATTGACGAGAATTCAGAACTGCCTACGTGCGTGCATGTAGCCATGTATGCATGTACTAATGCGTCTATGTTTTTACCACGTAGAAACATACACGCATTTTATTGTATCTTCGTTTTTTACGATTATACCATTTACCTTTTTTTGCTCACTCAGCGGTATTAGCTATAAAAAGGATGTTATAGTTGTAATAGTATAACAATAGTAAAAAGAGAGTGCACTCATATTTTTAAAGTTGAATTTGAAATATAGATGGTCTTTAAAATGGCAATATTAATAAAGAGGATTTTTTTGGAATGCTATGCAATGAAAGTAATTTTTAATACATCAATATTAATAGATTAGCGTTTGAGCTTACACTTTTTAAATTTCCCAATTATTTAATTTTATAACGAAATGCGTTGAACAAAATCCATATGTAATATAAAGGCGAAAATGTCTCTGTGTGTCCGTTTGTTATGTTTTCACCCATATACCATTGTACTGATTTTGATGAAATTTGGCATGGAAATAGTTTGACACCAAGGAACGGACATAGACTACTATTAATTTGCTTGTATGTCTGTCCATTTGTATGTTTTTGGATAGCTCAATAATAGTTAAACTTACTTTAATGAACTTTAGGACACTAATACAGCATATTATTTTGTAATATATAAACTACTGTTTGTTTATCTTTCTGTCTCTTTGACTCTATGTAGATTTATAGGTTGCCAATAACAACGAATTTGGATGAAATTTAAAAAAAAAAACTGATAGAAGTCATCAAAATAATTTTCGTTGAAACCATTTGTTAAGCGTTATCATTGTAATTTTTTTTTCATGTTTTTTGGACATGCGGTTTAGAAAATAAAAGGGGGGACGACACAATTTCTGCTATATTCGAAGCGATTATTTCATAAAATGTACAATTTATTGAAAAAAAATACTTAAAAACCTTAAAGTGTTTTTAGAAGGAACTGTCAAAGTATGTGCCACACGTTGGTATTTGATGAAAAATTTCTTTTTCAGCTTCTGTTATATGTATAGTATGCCCTGCTTAGAAATAATTTATGTTTGTTATTTAACCACCAAACTAAGTAGCGACTTATGCAAGACACCTATACTACGAATTTCATCAATGTATTTTATAGTTTTCGAGTAAAATGGCCGTGATACACAGACGGACGGACATGACGAAAATGTATGGATTTCGTTTTTAGCATTTTTGCTAGGAACCCCGAGAAAGGCGTTTGAAACTATAGTTTTTCAAATTTAATGACATTCTCAAATTTTTTTTTAGTGGTAATTTAACGGGAATGGGAAAACGTTAAAAATATAAAACCTTATAAATATCTGTCTTGAAATTATAAAGTCAAAGTGAGCTGGTACAAAAATGATAACTGAAATTATAAAGCATACATCATAGTGAGCTCGTACAAAAACGGTGCCGTGGTGCAGTCACGAAGTAAAGGATAGCATCACGAGAGGCGCCGCACGAGGGCGCCGGCCGGCCCCGCGGGGCGGCGAGTCGGGGTTTGTTGACTCGACATTTTCGCAACTCAAACAACGTTCGGAAACGCTTTTCTATGCAGAAAAAGTTTAACAAGCGACACGTCGGTAGCTGACTGTCGCGATGGCCCCCGTCGTATAGGAGTACAAATCCGTACCTAGGTTCCGATATGTTAAGGAAATATATAAACCGGCCTTGACTCGGATTACGGTGTACGTTGCAGTTATATTAGGAATAGAGCCGATTATCTTTTGCAAATATGATGAATTTGTGTTCTCATAAAATCGAAAGTTTGCTCAAACTCAATGCAACACACGGCCCACACACATTGCTGGGATTTTAAAACGTGAATTTCTATTGAAAACTCATTTTTTTTTTAATTGACAAAAATAAATAACTCCCAGATATACCCCAAAATTATTGCCAAACATCAATTTAACTAACAGGAAGTGAAAAATAAGTCATACATTTATTTTTACTAAAGCATTATTGAAACAATAATTATTTAGAAGTTCCTTTCTTTGAACGAAACTATATAATTAGCATATACATGAAATTAATAGCTGAGTGTGTAGTGAAAAGAGATACTTTGAATGGGCTCAATTTCTACAGTTGTTAAGCTTATAATTATCCGCTCCCTGAAATTTTCACTCCGCTTTGAAGGCGAGACCAGCAACATAAATGTTAATTTGTCTTTAGTGTTTATTTATACATTTGGGGCAAAATTTGTAGTGATATCGAACTGTGTGGAAAATAAAACGGCGCCGAACATGTCGCGAGCGTGCTGAGTGGACATAATTACGAAGAGCTTTATTTTTCTGGATGATTTATTGATAAAACTATTTCGAATAAAGCGAAAGTGGGATCTCTCGTTTGTTCGTGAGTCGGTTAAGGGCGCTAAGGACAGCTAAAATGTCAAAAACGGCCTGTTAACTTGATTGCTCCTAAGTTAAGTTAAGTTGATTGCTCCTAAATAAATATTTCGTTAAAGATTTACTTCAATTTATTGATATAGTTTTTATGTCTGAACTGATCTAGTAGCTTATATATGTATATGTGTGTATATATATAACGTTCAGTATTAAAGCGATATAAAGATAAATATAAGCATTATCATATATATATTAATACGCTAAGGTTAAGATGGTTGCCTCCCTCTTTAGAAAAAAACCTCACAATTACTTCTCATAAATTTTATATCATTTCACAGACAATTGCTTGCTCTAACGGCATCAACCACTAAAAAAAATATTATTGCTTTTGTTTTTGTAAATTAATTAATTATTTAATTTGTATATATGCTGACATATGTCGACTTGAATTTTGAAACAACATCAACGTGATTAACGATCGGTAAATTTTTTATTCAAATATTTCTTCGTGTCATCTGAGCTTCATAATGTAGTACAACAAAAAGAAGAACGTTTTAAACAGTTTTAAAAATTAGAAAGGTAAATTGATTGATTAAATTTAATTGAATGATTTATTTACATAATAATTACAAATACGATAAAATGTAATAAATGCTTAGGCGACGACCACTGGATTATCAAGTAAAAAGATGTTGAAGTAAGTAAAATTGTATTAGATGACTATATATATATATACATGTATATATACTAAAATATATACACTTAAATTATTGTTTATGAAAAAGTTTTGTCATAAAAAGGAAATAAAATTAATATTTATAGTAATTTTGTAAACTGTTAATTATTATACATGATTTGTGCGAATTCTTCGCATAGGGTACGTCTAGTTATTCTATAATATAATACTTTTTGTATATGAAATATCAATATATATATACTGTTCTATAATGGAAAAGGAATTATTACATTGTCAAATTATTGGTTTGATTGCAAGGCAAAAATAATTAAATCATATAAATTTTAAATACGATCAATGGTAGTAAATAAAATCTTATGATTTTAATAAAAACATAAAAAAAACTCCATTCGTATGGCAGTTAAGTAAATAACGTAGCACACAATTAGGTTTTGTGAAACAACAGAGAAAGATACCACAGGTTGTACACGAAGCTAATACTAATCCTTCATGATAAAGGTCTACCTATGCGTAGGACTCGTATGAGTAAGTTATAATTGTCCCTTAGACGGCACCCTCCGCCCGAAGCCCGTGTTCCCCCGCCCTTAAACTTTGCGTGACCTCATATTTCGTGTTAATCCAGCTGTTCTCCCCTTATTATGACAAGGGTTTTGTGTCAATCCCCGCCGCACGTCACTCACCGCTTTGGCGCGCCATGACTACTGCCATGTTTATGTATGATCGGGATGTTATGAATGTATGAGCGATCGTGTTGCGGCTCGGCCGCCCTCGCCGGCTGTTTTACTTAGCGGTACGTAATTAACGAGGGCGGCGGGCGAGGGGGAGGGAAGAAGTAAAAAACAAACAGCCTAATCAAGTTTATGAGCCAATGAAATCCACTCGCCGGTACATCATAAAAAGATGAATTGCCGAAGGAATTAACTAAAATGGTGTATATGATAAAACGAAGAATTCCCCTAATGAGAAAGTTGCTTAATCCGTACTAATGAATATAAAGATATTAACAGAGAATTGCATCAACGCTATTCTTCGTAAAGTGTATCCAAGTAAAAAAGTATAACGAAAAACCGGTCACGAGTATGTAGAACCACCCTCAGTGTAGGGTTCCCTAGCCGTTACTACAAAGAAATGCATTGCATACGAAAAAGATACGTTGTTACACTTTTTTGATGTTTCCCGTACAGAGCAGGTATAAACACTTTAGTCACCTATAACTAGATAAACGAGTCGGTATGCCGATTATTACTTTTCAATTAACAATGCGGATTTCGCCGAAGTGGTTTTACTTTTGATTTTATTATATATACTACAATAATTTTTTTTTAGAAATTTTCAAGTTAGGGAAGGAGAGCACACTCACCTCTAAGAAAAATTACCACTTCAAAGTTGAATATCTCTCAAATGAATTGTAGCATAAATAAATACCGTCTCTGCAACTCTGCAATATTTTTAATGGCTTATCCAACAACACCTGGCACCAAGGGGAAGGGATAGACGAAAAAAAGGCGATAAAAAAATCATTTATTTAATATATTTAGGTAAATACATTACATTAGTGATTATTCCATCGCCTTTTTACATTTAGTCTGTATTATTGTATTACTGTAAATAAAATTTTAAGTGCATTAAATCAAAACTCTACAGTCTCTAAATGTAAAAATACGATTTGACAAAGTGCAAAAGCAAAAGAACGCATGTTCATGGCACTTACGTCATTTTGTTGAGAAACGAATTTTTTCGACAATAGCCCAAAATTGGTATATTCGATTGTATTAAAAATATTTTTTTCTTTGAAAGTATTTATTAAGCGTTACTCTTGTATTTTTTTTTTTTTTTCATATTTTTAGATTTACGATAAAGGGTCCCTCCCATAATTTATGCTACTTTCAAAGCAATTATTTTAGAAAATATTAACTTCGTCAAAAAAATTGCTCAGACACCTTAAAATAATTTTAAAAGGCCTGTTAAAATATATGCTATACGTTGATATTTACTGGAAATTTTTTTTAGCTTCTATTGGAGCTCTCTCTATGGAGTGCTCCCCTAGAAATATTTATTTTTGTTATTTAATTATCAAACAAAGTAGCGCCTTCTGCAATACACCTATTCTTAAAACTTCATCAATGCATCTTGTAGTTTTTGAATAAAATATACGTGACATACGCACGGACGGATGGATGGACATGACGAAAATATAAGGGTTTTGTTTTTGCCCTTTTTGTTGAGGCCCTAAAAAAAATGGCGTTGCATCAATATTTTTTTACGATTAATGTTTACTTTTATGTTGTATTTATGAGCTGCTCGAAACCTCATAACAGAATAGTATAAAGTAAATTTTGACGTTTGTGATATTTCTGTCTGAAACAGTTTTAATATGAATTCGACCAGTTGCTCTGACTTTGACAATTCATGCAACATAGAATCAAGTAAGTGTAGTGGAATAAAAATTAAATTGTTCTTACATGACACGCTTTAATCTGTGTGATAGTTTAATGTCATGAATACCCACTACAGTAAGTACCTAATTAATATTGATTATAATGTGGCCGCTATTGAGAGAAATATTTATTTCCTCGCTTAATGTATCAGAAAGTTTTACAGAATTATAAGGGCTATTAATATCATTATATTGTTATTTTGACAATTATTAAGTTGGTGTAACCCAATTTGTTGTTTTAGTAAAAGTACATATGTATGACATGTACCTTAACAGAATAAACAAAAATAAGTGCAATTCTTTAAACATAAAATGATTTTATGAGATGAACTATAAGTACAGAATTTAAAACTTTCCGCTATGAAAATTCAATAATTTACAAAAATCGGAGAGTTACAATTCGACTTTCAAAAATAAAGTTTCCGTCAGATGTTTTAGGGCCCTAGGAATCTATTTCAACCATTTTCCGAGTAATGTTCATGCGTGTATGTGTGTGTGTGTGTGTGTGTGTGTGTGTGTGAGCATACGTGTGTGTATGTGTGTGTGTGTGTAGACTCCCTTAACTTTTAAAGAGGTTGAATGATTGAAATGCAGTTTACGGCATTCGGAAGCGGTCCACTCAACTTAGACTTCCTGAAAACTTGAACCGAATTGACATCCTAGATTTTGAGAAAATTGAATATAAAATTTTCAGGAAAAAGGTTTTTTAAATACCTTGCGATATTCTTGATTGACTTTAGGTACTTGGTCATCTCGGATTGAGCATTTATGTATTTCCTGCTTAAAAATTTCGTCGAACACCGGAAAACACATGAAAATCCAATGACGAATTCGAATGATACTGTAGTATAAAAATTAGAAAAACAACATTTGTTTTGTAAATAATTTTTCATTTTTGAACTAGAAGTATATAAGTAATATTGTATAACGCTTTAAGCTGGAAAAAAGCAGGAAATTTTAGAGAGGGCTTGCAAGGTCAATAGTCTTTTGAATTTTCAAGCAAGAAAATCTCAAAACATTGCGAAAAGTTTTGGATATCAGCTGCAGAGTCAACGATTTTTTAGATTTTTGAGCTTGAAAATATCAAAATTTATAGATAGTTATATTTTTAAACTAAATAAACTCAAAAATACGTTGATAAATATCATAGTCACAAGTTTTAGTGAAGACATGCATAGTCAACCGTCTTTCTTATTTTTGAGCTCCATAAGCTCAAATCTCCAAAAGTTTTAATATTATGGAACTAAAGAAGCTTTGAAAGTCATCGATAAATATCATAGTGGAAAGTTTTGGGGATGACTTGTAAATTCAACCGTTTTTCAGATTTCTTTTCAGCTGAATTTAATTTCAATTCCATATTTCGTTGTAATATCTAGACTGCTTCACGTATTTCATCACAAATTATCAGTATTACTTAACTACCACAGCGAGTGTGTAAATAGCGTTTGGGTGACGGTATATTTATATCATAATTTTAATTGTATATATGTTAAAAATCTATTTTATCAAATATTACTGCATATAACCTGCTACTAATTCTGCTTTCAGATGATTTACATTTAATGATTTCAATTCCAAAATCTCGTTCTAGCTGTTGTATCGAATGCTCCAAGTTGTAGTCTTGAAGTCGACGTCGAACTTAATACTGCATGCAAATCGGATGATCATTTCGCGGGATAAGCTAGATGTGTTGAGAAATGTATTGAGCTTTTATCTTATTTTACCTTTAAAGCGCATTTTTATTTGAAGAGTAAGCGTTGTCAAGGAAAAAGCTTTATTAGAACCTGTAGATATATTCTGATATATTCTGTATCATATTCTGTAGATATATTCTGAAAATAACTTTTATCGTTCTGGTATAATATCAATACATCCGAGTTGAATATTTTAAAAGAGCATTCAGTGGAACTTAAGGTCATATCCTAGAAAAAATACAATATTTTAATAATTGCGGGTAGATCATGGTTTAACAACAATTTATTAATATAATAGTGTACACATATCGATACATTATCGACGATATACCCGCAAGCTTATTTTGCACTACAAAAAGACAATTCACAAAAATGCAAGGTATTAACCAGAAAACAATGTTTGGTTAGGTGTTACAGAATTTACCTGACCGGGGCGTTAAAAATAGTTGTGAGACACTATGTTACTATTTTCGCTAGTACTCTAAGTTACAAACTGAATTTTTGTTATCAATAAACAAGTTAGTAACGATGACTCGTGACAATGAGAAACAGCACCTGGTATGGTAGCGTAAGGAAATATATAACCGGCTGAAATTAAGTTAGAAAGCAGACTTCCGACTCTTATAGGTTCTGTATAGCATTAATAATTGAGTTGAATAATATTTCAAGGTTCCATGGAAAATCTGTACAATGATAATCACATAACTGACTTGATTAAAATGTGAATCTAGTACGTACTGTAGGTTCTGAAAAACAACTAAAGCACAAAAAAAGCCTTTTAAGTTTCATATCAAATAAGAATAATGGCTGTAATTTTTTTTTTAATTTTAAGATAATTGGTCTTTTGAAGCTAAAAAGAAATGTGATGCGTGGTATTAATAAGGTCTATTGAACTGAATCTCAATCGACACCTTGTGAGTATGAAGTACAGGTACAGTAATAGTTGCGTGCCACAATAGAACTTATCTATGATGAGTGCCGATAGGTCAAACCTGCACGCGATAGCGACTATACTTCAACATAAACGTATTTATTTGTCGCCTGCATTGCATTGAAATGTCTATTTAGATATAAAATATCAGACTATATTTTAAAAAAGTCCTGCTTCATCTATATTCAAATCGTACATTGATACACAAAATAATCTTAAAACAAGATGAAGATGGTTGTTGTCCAATAAAACTTCACTGAATATACACCGAATATTCCACGACCCCTATATTTTTTGGTTTACGACCTTTTTTGTTGTCTACATTGACCTTTTTAACATGTAAGTAATATCGGAGGCAGTTGCTCGCGCATTTATATAAATATTTCAAACAAAGTCGTGTAAGTTACATCATTTATAATTTAAGATCAGTTGCACAGATTTTTGTGATCTTTGATTTGCTGGATTTGTCTCCGCTCCGAATAGCAGAATAACTAATTGAAAACATCAAAAATTCACGAAAAAAAATTGAAGGAATTAGTTTTTTTCATACATTTTTCGTATGCAATGTCATCTCCGATGACATGACAGAAACTGTAGTAAGTGAGTTTGGCTAAATTTGTATAAACTGCATCGTTCGATGTAAAAGTATGTTCAATAGAATATTCGTCATACGCTGACGGCTAAACGGATGTTAATCACATTTGGCATAGAGGTGGATTATGTTCTCAAATAGGATATAATAATAATACAATAAGATTATATTATACTACATAACAAGATTATCTTTTATGTAAAAATATATTTATAAAAACTAGTAAAAAATGGTAATCTGTTACTTCTAACATACATGACCAAGAAGGACCAAAATTGGCATCAAGACCTTTATTGGAATAGCGGAAGGGTGATAGAACCTAGAATGGATTCAGAACTGATATCAATAACAGCACCGTGATCGGGAGCAAAATTGACAGCGCGAACGGCTAATATTAAAAATGAAGGAATTTATTTTACGCATACTAGAGTGAAACCGCGGGCATACCCGAAACATAAGAAAACAATTATTGCTGAATATTAGTTTACGCTTAGCGAAGTAAAGGGTCTATACCCATCGTGATATGCATATATATAAACTATGTCACTAGTCCGTTTACGCTAAGCTCCGAAACTATTCATTCGGATTCAAGGAAATGTACACTAACAACGGTGTGTTTCAAACTCTAACTTAAAATGAGATGAAGGTATTATATAACATAAAGGTATGTAAGTAATTTAGTGCAACTTGAAAGATAGGATATTTTATATTCTGTTAGATGGCGTAGTTGACAAATACTGTTTTTTTAATTTATTCAGGAATTTTTGTAATTTTTTTAAAACTTGTACTGGTAGCAGTATGAGAATTGGAAACGGGACGTGGAATAGAATCGAGAAACAAAATCGCGTCCGAAATTGAAAACGAGACCGGGGTCAGAATTGAGTGTGGCATTGGGATTAGTATCGAGAACTTAATAGGGATCAAAATACAAAAAATAAAGGGAAGGGAAGGATGAGTGTGTGTACGTGTGTGTGCATGTGTGTGCGTGTATGTAAGTCGGGGCAACGATTTTTTGTTTGTGTTCTAAAGTAAGAAGTTGCAGTAAAATTACTTTGGTTGTGCTGTTTATATCTGGCTAGTATTGATATGTACCATTAAATAGATAACATTTTAAAAAAAGAAAAATAAAAAGTCAAAACGGTGTCCCGCCATTTTTTTATTGTTTTTCGTTGCAGCAAAATAAATCTAACGTAGAAATTCGATTCATTTTGAAGTTTTAAGATAAAAACAGAGAAAAAAGAAACACAAGCCGTAAAAAAAATTGTGACTGTCAAAACTACTTATCGCAGTTTTTTATTAGAAGTCCTAAAATTTACACCAATGGGATTATATCACTATCTACAAAACGAAAACAAGTTATTTATCAAAATGGCTCGCACACACACACACACACACACACACATATATGTATATATATATATATATTATAATTAACTAAATAAAATATTGTGACGGACCGGGCGCACGCGAATGGAACTCTTAACGGCACGTTTTTGTTGTTTGTTGATCGCTGACTATTTGGAGGAGCGGCGCCTCGCCAACTTAGGTCGTCGAAATAATACCTCTAAACACTAGGTATCTACAAAGGCGCAGTTTCACTTCCGATATACCAACACGTATACGATATAGTAGAATGTGGATTAAATGCCGTAGTCTAGGTTTGATGCAGTATGCAGCTGCATTTTATACTATATTTGGCAATTTCAGTATTCGTCTTTCAAGAGCGACCAATTAAACGGGTCGATTTTAGATCAGTTAAATTGAGACGGCCCGGATCTGAAAATCTGTTCTCGATTGGAAGCCGTACCGTCGAGACAGCCATCCTATTTTTCGACATCGATTCCAGACCGTGTCGTAACGGGCACCGCTAATGTCAGATAACGGCCGTGAAGGGGTCTACGGTCATGAAGGCTACCGTTTTCTATGTCACGTGGTCATCCCTTTGAAGGATTACCGACATTTGCATATGTGCATGATGCGTTTCGGAATTACAACTCATGCGAACTCATATCTTTATTTACAAAAAAACTATATTTTCTATTATAAATTATTATGATGTACATAAAACTATACCAAAAAGCGATGTTTTCGTAAAAAATATTAGTTTGAAACTCGTCTATATACACTGGATTGAAAATAAGACAACTTGTATGTTCACGCCGTGTGCACGTTGGAGTGTGTAGGAAATTTATGTAGAAAAATTATCTTGAACTTGTATATAAAATGCGAAAAACCTTTTTCTCCAACCTTATAAATACCTCAATTCAAACTTAGCTGATAAATTTTATATCGACAATCACTGTCACAATGAACGAGGTGCAAATTTGAATTGTCATGTTTCAAAAGTGTTCTAGTGATTCCGTACTATATTTTTTTTGTAACTGTGTAGTTAAATATGTGGACGTGGACAAATGAAGACGTGGACGGGAGAAGCAGGTGAGCCGATCGGCTTGACAACTGTAATGAGAAATTGTGCCAGGCCGCAAACCACGACAAGAAACTCGCGTAAGTGTCGGAGAGAATACATTCCGAGCGTAACGTCAGAAATAGAGCCTCCGTAGCTGCTGTTGTCGCCCAAAGCCTACAGGAAGTTTTTCCTGTCATAGTGCATTTCTGTCGAATACACATTTTCTATTTTTATATGTCTACTTTTATTTCCTTCTTAATCCTCGAGCCCTGATTTTGGTAGATGGTAGCAATATGTTCGGTAGTCAATCATTTTTTGTATAATAAAGGTCGTAACATGACATAACGAAATTTTGAAAGAAGCGACAATGATGTAGTAAAAACTTGGAAAGCATAATGATATTGTTGTCCATTTTTCAGGTTCCTTTAAAAAATAATAAAATAGGCCTCTGCCAATAAACAACGGTATAGAATCCCATTTGATAACCGAAAATGTGGGTTTGATGCAAAGTATAAAAATTATGTTCCTAATTGTATACTATAATAGACGAATCTATATTTAATACTTAATTGTAAGGGCTCAAGATATTTTTGGTTTTGTGTTTTTTAACAATTGACCAGCCACGTTCTGATTGTAGAAATTGACAAGGGAATGACAGTGAAGGGAATGATAAAGAAAGTTTTGCAAAACTCTTATAGAGTTACAGCTTTCTTTTAAAGATAAATACATTAATAGTTATGTAAAGTTTCAGTGGTTTTTCAATACTTTGTGCTAAAATTTGAACGCTCTAGTTCCATACTTTATCTTTTGTTTGCAAAACACAACAGTTGTAGCATCAAAAAGGCGTTTAATACACTAATTTGGCAATGTTTCTGAGCCACTTGATAAAATTGAAGAATAATGTATACTTCAGACATGTTTATTAATTTTTTATTCAGGTATTTAAGACTTGATTAGAAATTCATAATATTTTTTACTTAACTATGAATATTGTTCGAAATAATAAATCCATTTGAGGCGATTGACACATTTCTGGAACTGAAACACGTAAAGAATATGAATTAAGTGTATAAAATAACCTATTGATCTTAAAAAATAATTGGTGCTCTTATTACCCAAGCTGGTAGTTCTTTATGTAATTTTCCCCCCCAAACCTGAACAGATTTGTAATCTCGATCCTGCTGGCCGTGTCGTAGGGTGCTTAGAATGTTATTAAAAAGAAGCAAATTGTTTCAAAAATTCATTAATTTTATTTATGCATAAATTTTGTATACTTGCTTATATTCTTGGGTTTCAAGTAATTTAATACAACGTGTTTTTCTTATCAAAACCAACAAATACCAAGTTTGGGGCTAATAGGCGTTTAATGGGTATGATTTTTCAATTTACTAAAAAAATACTGCTAAGTCTTTTTATTGAATATTCAGAAAAGATTTACCATGTAAGAAGGATTTAGTTTATTCATTAAAAAATATCTGGGATGTGGAAATACAATTGTCATTGTGATTATTATTCAAACTGTAGTTAAATACTATCTATTCTATATTATTTAATCAATTTATACAGATAACGATTGACTGTCGGTCGATTCTAAACATTTAAAAAATGTTGCGATTCAATATGGATATATTTTTCTTTTCCATTTCCATACATATGTTTAATAATGATTGATTATTGACGTCGCGTATGCAAGCCATACTTCTGCGTTGATTAATTTAGATAAAAAAGCAAAATTAAGTAATGTACAATCATTAAACTTTATGCATAAGTCGACATACAAATCGTTACTTTGATCAAGTATTCCAAGTGTAGGCATTAGGAATACGTCTCGTAGATTAGTTACTTTTACCGGGAATCGACGACTCAGCAACATGTTTATTACGGTCCATTAATTAACTTGATAAATTCGCAAAAGCATTTTCGCTAATTGCTCTCGTGTTTGAAAAAAAAAATTGTAAATATCGCGTGATGAGAGGCCGTAACGGTTGTACGAAACGTTATAATATACAAGGCATATGTTTTGCATCGTGCACGCTCCGCTCGCCCGTCGCCCGCGCCGCCCCCGGCGTTCGTCGCTCCCAATCAAATTACCGCGAAATATACGCTGGATCATTATTCCGATTGTCCGTGACCAATAATCCGAAATGCACGTAACTATAAATCAGTTTAACGCGCCGGTCTCTGGTGGCGTCGATCGATATACTGCGACGCCTTTGAAATTCACGCCGCGTATAGTTAAATAAGCTACAATTTTACGACCGGCCGGCCAATTTTGCGAAACGAAATTTTTATTTCATGAAACGAATTCGGTATTTTATTGAATATCGAATGAATGAAAACTTAAGAATTATTGTTATTCTTAATAAAATATTATTTAATTTGACTACATGGGTACCTTGTATAACGCACGTAGCGCCCTTCACAGTCTCTCGGTTTGAAGGACTGCTACGTGTCTTCCTAAGGTACGAATATATTGTTTAATTCTTCGCTGTTAAGTAGCATATTTACTTCGCTAGCCCTCACCAATTTATTATGATATGAAATATTTTACTGTTAAGCAATTTTAGAATTTTTTATTTGATATTTGGTATTTTTACTATCTTTAGATTCACGATTGTCTTAATAAATACGAGTCAAACATTTGATAAAGTTATATTTTTATTTATTTATACATCAAAATTATAGTCTAGTAATTAAATTATTGTTAACTTATTTTGTGTCTGTTTGGTAGTCTGTTCGATATATACTTTGCAATTGATTTTAAACTAAATTTCTGATGAGCTTTGAGACTAGAACGTTTAAACCTAGTTTATAACTGAATGACATTAAAATATTGATTTATTTTTGTCTGCCTGTTTGTCTGTTCAAATAAAGATTTCAATAAATTGTAGAAATTTGTTACAATAAGCTGCCTCAGGTCTCTATAATATTACATCAAGACGCCTAAATTCGATTGCGAAATTTCACATACGTAACACTAAAAAGCTGAAAACGATTATAATTAGTTATGTACAAAAAATTATGAATATTCCTCTGCTTAATATTTGTAGGTCTTAAAATTGAAAACCTAGGGTGCGTGCGACAGACAACATTAAGGCGTGTAGGAAGTAGTTGTCATTGGAAAAACTTAGTAGTTCATATCATTACATTGAAATATAATTATCGATGTCATAAAAATGTAAGTGACTTGGGTGCACTATTTATAAAACAATCATTTATTTATAGGCAGCCCAAATTTTAAGTCTCTTATGTCTCAATATAAAATGATAATTAAATAAATCAGCTTAGGTTTTATTTATTTTATATTGTTTGATATATTACACTAATTTATATATTTTTTAAAGAACTTATAAAGGGCAGACGAGCGCGTCTGCTATCAGAATGTAGATGTTACCGCTGCCCATGAACACACGCAACCTCAGGTCACTCGTGTATTGTCTGCCGACATTACATCTACTTTAGTGTAATGTAAGTTAGAAATATATATGGTTTGATAAGTATGTATGCGATTAGGTTAAACTCTTTTATACTTTTTTTTAATTCCTATCAAAAATCATGGTAAATTATTTTTTTATTTTATTAACTGTTCATTTGAAATGAAATCACTCTATATTAAAAACTGGATATCTCGTTAATTTCGAAACCGCCGTAGAAAACGACTATAAAACGAGATAGTTCCTTTTCGATTTCACCGCACACAACGGAGTCGAAGAACAACTAATGTTCGATACGTGGAAGGGAAAAGTCCAATAAATTATTATTCACAACAAAGGCAGTCGCGGAGGGCGCGCTCGGGCAGGAAATGCGTTGGCAGTCGCGAGTGACTCACCGCGCGCCCCCTCGCGGCGGCGTGCCGCGGACGGCTTCCGATGCAACTTATCGATCACTCGCGCCGACCCTCGGCGCCCGTGATGCACTCGAGCCACGGACGCGCCGCTGACGCTGTATGTTTTCGTTTAAGATTGCCTTTATCCACGTAACTAGAACTCGTCCGCGGCTCCGCCCGCGTAGACGTTGAATGGATCCTTTCATATTACATATCGACCGATGGAGCTGTCGACCATGATTCCGATTCTGGTTGTAACATTGGTTCTGGTTTTGATCCAGATAACGGTTCCGCCTAGATTCAATTCCGTTGAAATCGTCTCTTAAAAACCGGCTGTTCTTTTTTATCTATTATACGATCTTACGCTGTTAATCTCGAACTGGATTCTAGTCCTACTCACGGTTCACATTCCGGAGTGATGTTATACTTAATCCTCTCCTAAAAGTTGCTGTTACCAATAACTATATGGCATAAGCAAAGAATTGGTTCCATGTTCAACTGGCAAAGCTGCAAGCAAAGGCTTTATAAATTACAGCCTGTATGTTATTTTGACGTATGAACTAGATGACAGCAAAATTTCATAAAAAGTCCGTTCAACAATTTTTAATAACAAATATCCATCCATCCTCATAAGTTTCTGTTATTATATTATAAATAGGATACATATAATAAAAGTGTGAGTAATAATTGCCAAAAATAGTCACTATTGCGAGTGTTTACAGAAAGTATTGGTTTGGTAGTCATTATCGAAGTATGGATTCCAGCTTTTTGTAAATAAACACCTATAAGAGATTAAAAGGCTATTTATAATATCTATGAATATATATGAGATTATATATGATTATATATGATTATGTATAGAGTATATATGAGATTAAAAGGATATTTATATGTATAATATGGAATTATTGTAAGAAGTCACTATCTTCAAGAAATATTTAGAATAATATTTCAAGTTCCATGACTTGGAATATTATTTTAATGGTCATTAAAATTTTAAAATGCTATCAGTTTAAATTTTTACGCTTTAAAATTAAAATTATTTGATTAATGAAGTCTATAAAATTTAAAACGGATATGCATACTTTAAATGAATGTTCTATTTGCCATATAATACAATATTACTAATACAGAATAATCACATATTTTTTTATTTTATTAAATATGTTATTATAATGTCTTTTGGAAAAAAAATACTATTAAGTATCAGTCAAATAATGAATTGTAATCATGAAGAGTTTTTGCTTCATATTTTCTTCAAAATCTTTTTATACAATATATAAAAATATTGGTATATAAAAATGTTCCTAATATAAATAAAAGATCTATCACACCGTTTCGTTTAATCACATGGTCTGATCAATATTTAAATATATTTAAGGACGTATCTGAAACTATTTGACGAGAAATACTATTTTTTAGCGAATACGATAATATTAAGAGTGACATTGAAAAATAACAAACGTAAGATGTGATTTAGTATTTCAAGAGAAAAATATAACTTTTACTCATCGAAGAAGCTTAATAAATAACGCTTATTAAAACAAAAAGAAATTAAATATTTCCAACATAACAATGAATGAATTTTTTACTTTTAAGTAAACATATTTGTATAAATAATGGTGTTTCCAGCTTTAACCGTAAATAGAGTATTTTCTTTGATATTTATAATGTTTATTCTGTTTTGAATTTAGTTTACACAGTAATAAGCAGGTGCCCCACAGTGGGCGCATCTTTTTTCTGATACACCATATATAGAAACAATTGACGCCATTCCGTATTTTAGCTAGGAGACGTCCCGCGGCTTAGCGAATTAGGTAATTACATACTATCAAATAGCGAAATCGATGATTTATTTTATTTGGTTCTATGAGTAAGTATAAAAAATAAAAGCGGCAAAAACTAATTTCTGAAATCAGTTTTGCACTAAGTCGATTTCATTTTATTAATTCAAGATTCTCAGAATTTATAGCAATCGAATAGAATCCGATCTAGTTTTTATTCGCTTCGTTTGATTAAGTACCTACAACTGACCTCTTAGAATCAGAGATTGATGAAAAAAAGAAAAAAAAATCTTTAATAACACCGTTTATTGACGATGAGGACGTCGCCATTAAATAATAACTCAAACTACTGCGCTGTAAGAAACTACAATATTTTAAATTATTGAGATTTGCTTAAAGGAGGCGTTATTTTTTTACAAAAAAACATAAAAAATATTCATTAACCATACTATAAAGTGCACTTCTGAACACATGTTGTTTTAGATCTAATTTACATTCTCTTGACTTCTGCTGAATAAACTTATTAGAAAATGTAGCTAGACTGCTGAAGAATATATTGAGCGCCTTCTAGAATGCGCATTTGTCCATCAACAGATTAGTGGCTAAATAAAAACGATATACCTAAAAACAATCCACAATAATTACACAAATTAGAGAATACGATAATCAAATAAAATAAGTTTACAGGAAAGTTTTACGGAAATTACATATTTTTAAATATGAATTTACTTAGTTGATCATTTCACAAAGTAATATATACTTCCGATTTGAAAATAATAACAAACATTTGAACCATTCCGTTTAGACTGCTGTTTAGACATGGCAAGCTGTTGGTTTGATTAAACGTAACGCTATAAATCAAAATGAGAGTTTCTGCCTGCTACGACCTATGACTTATATTGGAATTATTACTAATAAAAAATTGATTAACTCAAAAGTACGTTTTCATAAGTTGTGTTATCTAATTTAAAACAAAACAAAGTTAAACAAACGAGAATATAAACACATAAACATTAAAACGAAAGACCGAATGTTTAATTACTAAACTTATTTTTCGGCAAGTCTCAGGACCTATGACAATATAAAGCTATTGTACTCGAAGTTGGTATACATTATTAATCCTAAGAAAAGTCTTAATTAAACAATGAAACGCACACGATGTCGTGCACAATACGCAGCCGCGAATGCAACAAATAAAACCTAAAATCGATACCGAACACGACGTATTCGTATCGTTCGTCGGCGCTATCGGAACTCCCCTTCGCTGATAAGGAAGTGTGGGAGCGAAATTTAAATGGAAAACGGCCCGAAACGGCCCGCGCCGGGGGACGGGCGCAGCACGCCGCTCAGCGCCGCCAACTTGTATCGATACGTGTCCGTGAATATCGCCGAGGGTTCCGTGTGAATTCTCTGATCCGGAGTATTAAGGGCTGTTTTTTTTTTGTGGTCCCTACGAGTCGGCTGTTGCGTGTGGACCGGTACAAATAGATTGGGGCGTTTCATTTATTGCTTGTAGTATCGAGAGTAGGTAAATTGTGAAGTTTGTGTTATATTAAGTTTTACTGTACAGTACTATCACTGTAAAAAAGACCGTGTTAGACTCTTAGTCACCATTTCCAAGCATAAATTTGTGCTATAAACAACAAACCTTTGATTGGCTAGCTGTAAAACGTTCATTGCTTTCTTTAGACGTCACACAAAACTATTCATTAAAAATCAATGCGTGCTCCTTAATATTGTTTACGTTGTGTTATTGCATAAAATATTCATTCGATAACGAATATTTTTTGTCTGTCTAACGTCTGCCTATATACCTCTTGCACTATTCAAGTATTTTATATTTACAACCCTTAGATTATAACGTGCTTCTTTACCAAACACCTTCAAAACCGTCTCTTTCAAAGTAAATTACTGGCTTATATTTATCAATAAAACTGTACAATCGTTGTGTCTACACATTAAAAATATTTATCATAAACGATTTTGGATGATATAGGGAGTGTAACGGAATAAAAACGATTATTTATTTAAAAAATTTCTGGATGAACTTTCATGGATTTTTTATAGATAATTATAGGAGTAGACTGAATTAACATACAGACTTTACTTTATTAGAATCGACTGAAGGAAAATTTGTTGATTATTAAAAATAAATTCCGTTCATATGAAATCGTAGACCCAGTTAGTAGTTAATAACTACTTATAGTATCGCATTAAAAAAGCACTTTTCCAGAAATTAGACGTTTCGGCTTGTTCACGCGCTACTAATGATTACACAGGACTTACAGAAAAGGAAATGGGAAAGCGAAAATTCTTCCGAAAGATTTTTTTTTTTACTTTCTGACGTTGTGTATACCGATTAACGTTAATATCTTATACATTTTTTTTCTTTGAAGTAATAAAAAAAATAGTTATTTTACTGCTTAAAATAGAATCGTAAAGAAAGGCATGGTTTAGTTTAGAAAATAAACCCATCTAAATAGTGCACCAGAGTGCCCGGAGAACTGTCAACTATTTCACAAAATAAGACAAATTTTCAAATTTGTTACGAGATGCAGTAGACTTCGTTTCTGAATGGGATAAAATAATGTAGTAAAGTCTATTTCCATCAGATAGAAGAATGTAGGTCTAGCTAAATAATTATAGGTGACAGTACTGTAGATCGTTGTTTCGTGCCCCACTCTAGGGCTAGACGATCTTATTGGAACTATACCTAGAACTATGCTAACGTTGTTTCAATTGAACTTTGAACTCTACTTTTCGTTGTTATCAGTTCGTCTTCATAGTTATACTTGATTACAAATTAATATTATATTGAGGGTATTTGAAGATTGGCAGCAGTTGGAACTGATAACCAAAATTGCTATGTTTTTACTATTTAGTAATTCGGCTATGGTGTTATGCCATTATGGTATTTTTGCTAAGCTTCACAACTTCAAAGACACAAAAATTTAAGCATAATCACATATTATTTATAGAAATCGGTTTAGTAGTTCCTTAGCTACAGTTGCAGTTTATATTTCCGCTACTTATTTTCACATTCTCAACTTTCCGTTGAACCGGGAACAAACGAAAAGTCTAACTTTTCGCTCACCCGGCAGACTGCGTGGTGATATAGGGAATGTGTGGGTGGTTGCATTTCACCTAAATATATAAATATCATAGAACCTTACAATTGTTCTTTCCATTTTTTACGTGTAACAGGAAAAGAGGATGCCTGGCTAGTTATGTTGACGATGGGCTTGATTCACGAGCAAAATTTAAATGTGTAATACAAAGATTATTTACACGGTCATTAAAAAATGTCAAGTAAAATTAAAATAAAGACCGCCTTCGAAAATCTATTAAAATAAGAAAAAAAGAAAAACGATAACATGAATATAAAACGTAAAATATTGAGTCAAAAATCTATCAAATGATTAAGGCGAAATGTAATTATAAAGCGGATCGGAGCAAAACAAAACTTTCATAAAACATTTGATCAGTTGTTTTGAAGTTCTTTGGCAATTCGCATTGTTACAAGTTCGAACTGCGATCACAGCTGCTGTCAAAAACTGTAATGATTGACGCAATTTGTTACTAAGGTCCTACGCTAGTACACGCCCTTTACGGACGACTTAGTGAATTCGGGGCACTTCCGGCGCGTGTTGTTTCAAGTGAATAATGGAACCTCGTTTACGACTGACTTGTAAAGGTCCAACTAAAAACAGTTTCTAACATACAAAGCTTCGTAATTAGATAATGTTCATTTGTAAATCATGAAGCAACTTCACCTAGTCTGACATTTTCGTGAATTATTTCATTAACAGCTTTCTATAATTTGTGTCGTTTCTTTGATATGTTTTTCAACAAATGTTAGACCTTTTCTCCTTTGTTCATTCTCAAAGAAGTCCTTTGCATACTCTTATGCAAGTTACATTCGCGACGTGTGGTGGAAACAATATTTTCTGGTATTGTATCATCTAGATTAGGCAATGAACAAGGAACTTCAATAAAAAAAGATTTCTCAATCACTTCGCTTTGATGGAGAAGCAAGCATAATGGCTATCTTAGACTTATCAAATTTCGTATTTGTTATGAATAAAAGCCTGAAACATCTTTACCTTTTTTGTCAAAGTGATTTTTTCTTCAAGTGCATATTCCTTCCTAAAAGTTCGGCAGTACATTAGTATCCTGAACTTAAGCTGTGGGCGTACATTGATGGCGGTGACAACCTACTATCTGGTGGCCCGCATGCTCGTTTGCCCTTTCAAAATAAAAAAAGAAAGTAATTTTACTTTAATTTTGATTCGTAATATCGTCTCCGATATATTTCAGTATTTATGAAGTACATTACATTACATTACAGTAATTATTCGATAGAGACTAAAACAATAAAAGCTAAAACATTCCCAACTGTTACTTTCTATATTTTTATTTGGGTCAGACAATACAATCCATCGGTACCATCCATGATCATTGATCACTAAGCGATTTATCAAGAAATTTTCTAAAATTTCGGAGATTTTGAAGTAGTCCAATTTCATTTTTAGGGTTTCTTACCTCAACAGGAAAATGGGGGTCCACATAAAATCACATCGTTTTCCGTCTGTCTATCTAAGTGGCTGCCAAGATTCTTTTTCAAGAATGCGTGCAATCATCGAATAGAAATGAATATGAAGATTTCCAGATAGTAAATCGGTGAAAAATCAAGCCACAAGTCAACGCAATCAAAATGTACAGTTATTTATGCCGTATATTTTGATACTCGCAAGTGAGCCGAAAATTATACGGTATTTCCCAATGATTTAGAATCGTAAAATTCGGCAAGAAGGAGGTCAAGTAGATGCAAGTACATCGACAGCTGCTAGTAGATGAAAAACGTCAAAAGTTTTAATTTGATATTATAACATTTAGAAAAATATTTTTGTCATTACAAATTAATATCTGCAGTTGGAGTATGGTCCGTGATGTCTACGGATGTATGGGAAAGCATTTTTTAATTTTCCTTTATGAATTTTTAATATTTTCAAATATTCAGATATATTTATTTATTTTTTAAATAATAATTAAGCTTATACGGAACCTTAAAGGTACGGGTCCTGTTCGCATTTGTCTGGTATTTTTCTTTATTGTTGCAAGTAAATATTACAGTAAATTCTTTAGAACAAAATTCAAATAATTTATGAACTTTTGACTAATGATTATTAAAATACTCCTCATGTGTTAGTCTATAGGCAATGCCAAAAAAAAACATAAAGCAGTTAACTCAGCAGGCCATCCCTAAAAAATTCCGCCATGAAATTTATCGATGTGTCTTTGAGCTCCTTTTATTATAAATGTTGTCTATGAGTTTATAATAAAATTCAAAGACGGTTGACTTAAAGCGTTTAAAAATAACGTAACAATAAATTATTGAGTTTATTACGCTCAAAATATCTATTTTCGTGTTTTTTCAAGTTCTCCAAGATCCAAAATATAGTTCTAATACGTTTTGAGGTCTTCGAGTTCAAAAATTTATACATATTAAAATAAGCACGCTTTTTTTTTTATTTTTCAACTACTGTACTTTCGAACGCGTTGTTCGATTTTGATTCGCTTTATGGCAACCGACAAAGTTTTTTAAACAAAAAAAGGATGAACTTCACCAAGAATTCATCATCACGCATCAAGAATTACACATGTTATTGTCATAAAATCTTTTTTTTTCGACTATTTTTTTTAACGATGTCTCTCGAATCAACCAACCGATTTTGATGTAGTAAAGATAAACAACAACAATCGACCGTAAAAACAAAACCTGGTTAGGTTTAAGAATTTATTGAATTGAATAGACTAAATATGACGTGATATCCACTTCTTATGTAACCTTGCTGTACATTGAGACAATGCGAGAATCTTACAATTATTAGAAATTTTGTCTAAAAAACATATATATGTATATATATTTTGAATAAGTGGCATAGGAGGCACTGGGCCTCCATCGGGTTGCGCAAACGTTAGTTCTATTTGTAAATTTCAAATAGTGAAATATTGTACAATCCGTGAAAAAAAAGAGGAGAGATTGTAGATTGATGTCTACGAAGAGAGGAGTAGACCCTTAGAGTAGCAAAAGGAGAAGGAATGTGATGTGATAAGTTCCATAACGACTGCTTATTATATTATTGCTTGGATATATCTAATCTGAGAAGTAAATAAAAGTAATGCTAAGGAGATGCAAAAGGAGATGCTAAATCTCTCACCTCTCTCACTTACGCATAAAACAATTTAAATAATGGAAATCCGACTTTATGCAATCTCGCACGCTCATTTTATCGCCGGCAATAACTCTGAACAACAATTTTGTTGTTCGCAATAAAAATATAAGATTCAAATAAATCACAACTGTGTAATAGAAAATCGAGACCACAGAATTTTCAGTTTATTGTAAGAATTTCATCACATAATCAAAAATAAAACACATTGTTTTAACACATTTTATTTCTAAACGCTGCCGCGACAAGTTCAACGACAAGCCGAAGCAAGTAAATCTAGTGCTAATTTGTTATTAAGTTGGCAAAACTTGGAGTAAACTTGACCAACTTCCCAGGGCGCCGGGATCACGCCATAATGAATATCTATGAGTGTTGTTTCTTCCGTTTTATTGCGGTGTAAGTCAACTTTAATGGTATTTCTTACACCACAGCGCCATCCCAAGTTTGTTCTCGATTTATAATGGCTGCCACCTCTTACAATCTATTACCCTGACGGTTTTATCATTGAGATTTCTTACAATTCAAGTGTAAAGCGAGGTGATGATGTCTTTTGGCTATTGCTGTCCATTGCATGTAAATACGTCACCTTCAAGTGACGATAAAAATATATGTATTACTAAAATGAAGTAATGTAAAATTTGATTTTCTTTTAATGATTTATTCGTTTACCTCAATTTGTTTAGTGTAATAAAATAAATATTTACGTAAGTATTTATAACATATTTTATAATAACGGAAGTATCTTGACATCGCCTGTAAGTGAAAATAAGTAAATAAAATACATGTATTTCATATTTACCAAAAGGCATACGAAGACTATTTATATAATAAGCTACCGTGTTTAGTCATCTGTGTTTTGGCATTCGTTCTATCTAGACATTTTTTGGATATGTACTATTTGATAACTATCTAACACAAAAAACATTAGTTGATCATAAATATGATAATGCATTAAGAAATATCTGGTTATTTTTCTGCGGCTAATAAATAAAGTGACTTGAGAACTCTATTTTCAACTTTGTAGGAAAATTGAATTGAAAACTGTTAGAAAATTGAAAAGGAAGGTTTGTTTTAATACAGTCTCCTTTCACAAATCGTGTCGAGCCACCGTACCCCACCCTGGCGTTGTGCATGCGCATATGTTATAAGCGCACGCTGCGCTTTTTGAATTTCGAATTATCCTAGTTATTCAGGTATTTTTTTTTCCAAGACACAGCTTTCCTTACTGTGTATGAGTTACGAGAAGATTTAACTGTGTGAGTCGGAAATCGAGCCTACGACCCACCTAAACGTCAGGGCAACATTGCGGTTTTGAACAAGAAAAAAAAGAAAATCAAAAAGATATGGCTTATAACGGAATCTATCACGATACCATTACAAACGGCGCCGAACGCTGGCACAGTCTCACCAATTCGCTAACATACAACGCGTATTCGGCCGACGCGCCTAACTAATTCACAGCCTCCGCTTCGACCGAATCCGTTTTTGGGAGTGGGGGAGGGCGTTCGTCAGAAACCCTTTAACGAACTCGCTAATTCAATTCGCTTTCGCGCCGCACGCGGTTATATCGCGCAAATTGGATTTATTTTTACGCGGGCCGCGGGATAGTTCCGGCGGGGCGGGGGGCGCGCGGCGCGAACTACGGCCCGGCGGGTGCCGCGGCTTTGTGCCGCGGCAGCTATTAACAAAAGTTTGCGGTCGAGCCGGCTTTGCTGGCGTAATGTTTTAACAAACTTAAAATTCATGAACTGTTGTCCAGTTCACTGCTTTATATGTATGAGTGTGCCTTTACGCCGCCGTAGTTTTATTACGTGAGCCTGTTCGACGCCGCGACGTGTCTGAGCGGAGTTTCGATTGCGTTAATGTAACAATCGCGCGTGTGTTCGGTTCTGATATTAAGTTCAAAAACCGCTGAAATGTAAGTCTTTTGAATTGTGCATACTTCGACGACGACAAAAAAATTCGAGTAGAAGCATAATCCGCAAATGCATTTTTTCTTTAATCATATAATTTATACGAAATAGTTCCAAATTTCGTAATTTTGTCTTAAAAAGGTACAAATTTATTGAATAATTTCTAGTATAATAAAATCGCCGGTTACAGGCGATTTTTGTAAAATTCAATATTCACGTCCTTATAAATGAATTAATCATATTGAAATCTTAAAAAAATATATCACTCGGAAAAGATTACGAAGAACGATTGCGAAACAATTTTACAGTTTGTTTAAATTTGTGACTAATTTATCTGAAATGTGCTGGCCATTCGATATTTTTTCACTCGTTTTTATAATCATGTAAAGTATATCTCACTATTGGGTCTGATGACGCGCCTTTCGCTCTGAGTCCGATTCCTGAAAGAGGATTGAACTGAATCATGAAGACTTCCACTTTTCCCGCGTAATCGGCCAGTTACTGCCCCTTAGGGTTTAGTTGCGTCGCTGTCTGTCGTCCTGAGAATGAGTTTATCGCCTCTTATGACTCGTTTTTCAGTCGATGTTGGAAATTTAAGTTAATTTTTCGTTTTAACATATATAAGTTTTAGTTTACCGCTTTGAAAAATAGGCGTGACCTTATGATGTTTTTTACGATTCGGCAATGCGAGTCCCCTCATCTCTACTACTCGGTCTTTGAGGTGCGCCCGTTTCGATGGTTAGAACATGTCTAAGCAGATAATAAATCGGATAAAAGTAGTAAAGAACAAGCAGCACGCTCACCCCTAAAATCCCCTTACGTAACGCCTACGTAATTCTGGGTAAATAAATCTCAGCACGTCTTATAATGTACGAGCGCGCTATCGATAGAGTTTAATTTCATTTATACTTATATTCAAATTTCCGTAACAATGCGTAATATGCGTGTAAAATTGAAAATCAATGCGTTTATTTCAATAAACAATCTTAATTTTTTTCGTGCATAAGTAGTGATAGGCTTTAAAGATTTTAACGTTTTTTTTTTTATATGGAGGGTGAAAAGGAAGAAGGGCGATAGTTTTGTCTTTTTTCTTATTTTTTACACTTGGAGAAAAAATGTCACTGCGTACAGGAAAGCATTTAAAAATGTGGCAATCAGTATTTGTTTTCCTCGTCTGCTATATCGGTTATTATAAAAAAAATATTAACTCCAAGGCTTTCATGTGAATATAGCTTAAGATCGCTTGCATTTTTAATAGAATTGAGAGAAACGGGTGAACTTGTTATGTTCACGAAATGTACACGTAAAATTAAATGACTAAATCTTTCAAAATTTTATAGAAAAAACAGTCTAAAATTAAATGGTGTGGTGGATTTATAAAAGTGAAAACACTTATTTCTTCATATTATTTAAAATTTCTATGCAGAAAAAATATTTCGTAATATAAAATGATTAAGAATATTTACATGTTTTACAAAAAAAAAAAAGGATTTGCCACGCGAAAATCATCGAGTTTTAATTTGAAAGATCTATTTATCTTTAATTACTTTCAGGAACGTTGAAATGCCAAAAAGTATAAGAAGTAGAATGGGATAGTTCTTTTGAGTGACATATTCTACTTTTAATTAGAGCAATGTCGAAAAACAGATTTAAAGTCGTCATAAATGTAGTCAAACCAAAGTGAAGTAAATGTTAGACAGTGCGTTAAGATTATACTTAACCTTCATTATGGCTTCTATTTTTTTATTAAAAATTTTGAGGGCTTTGAATGTTGAAAACCATTAATAGTCTTAGAGCAGTCATAAAGTAATTGCTTTTACACTGAGTCAAAATATATTATCAAGGTATCGATTTAAACGAACTCGGCAAACCTATACTTATCATGCTTTAAAGTAACAGCGAATGAGGTGTTTTAATTACAGAATTATCTTTGTCGAATTGTCATAAATGTAATAGTTGTCATGAATTGTCATAAAAGACTTTTATCACACATGTTAATTTTTTTTAATAAATTTACGTGAACTGCAGATAAGTGGTTTTCATACAAGTTTTATCTTATCAAGTATAAGTAATGTCTGCTTTGAAAAATGCTACAGTTCTAGGAGATAAATCGTGCACTAAAAAAGCTCCTCGAGTGATTTCATCTGTATGCACTAGCAGTTCAGAGCGCGGATTGCAGCGCGGAGCAGAAACAAATTTGAACCCATGCCCTCTACGTTCTCGTGTTATTTTTTAGATTTTCTTCTCGGCGAGTTCATTTTGTATTTCAGAACTTTATTAAGAATCTCAGATTGCAATTTTCGCTCGGGAATTGGATACACTTATCATCGTTATACGAATTATATAAATAATAATTCGCGGTACGGAAAGGAGAAAATATTTTTATTGACAGCAGTATTTGATAAATAAGATAATGATCTATATAACTTTTTCGAATCTATAACTAATTTTGTAAAGAAACTGCACTGTCCCCACTATGATGTAGCCAGAAAGAGACACTTTATGCACAACTATGTTTTAACCGACTTCGAAAAAAAAGGAGGAAATCCTATATTCGTCTGCATGTTGTTCCTTTTATGTATGTTCAGCGATAGTTTTGTCGCTTGTGGATCGATTTCTAAATTATTTTTAATTAAAAAGGTACACTCCTGAGGTGGTCTCATAGTCGCTAAGTCAGGATCTGATGATACCATCTTAAGGAAATCGAGAGAAACTTTCAAGTACTGTGGGCACATATAGTGTATGTGAACTCTGTATTTTAGTTATTCAAGTTTTTGTATATGGTAGTTATCATTTCAGGCTGTTTAGCTGATAATGGAAGCCACATCACTCCTTGACGGTTAGAAGTTGGCGACAATACTGCGATTTGTCGCCAGAAACTACTTTTCGATAGCTACTACTACAAGCTAGTACACACAGAATCAAAATTAACTACTTGTTAATCTACCTACATATTTTAGTTCATTTATATGAGATTCCGACACGACAACCTTTCAGGAATACAACGAATCTCTTTGGGTGAATCAATTCAAATTTTTATGTGAAGGAAAGAAGGAAAATGCGATGTGTATGAATAGTAAAACTTTTATACTGTAAGAGATAAGAATCATTTAAATAGTTTTAACAAGAACAATTTGGTAGTTGCATTCCAACTAAGAATGTAAATATCCTGGAATGATGACCAGTCGACGATAAATTCGAGATCGGAAACTCTGCATCTTTCCTTCTCCGTACAAAGTAAGAGAGATGGCTGGCCAATTTTATCGATTATGATTTGATCCGCATGCAAGGTACCAAAATGTATTATAAAATTATAATTTCTGGATAACTGAGAAATATGAAACTAAAACAAACAGACAAAAAGTTAAAAGTGCCTACAAAAAAAAACCTATTTAAATAATTGTTAAAATATACTTCAAAAACACCGGCTCCAAAAACAAGTAATTAGTTGTTTCTGGAGCTGGTTCCAGCTAAAGCAACGCAAAAGAACTTATGATCTATGAACATAAATATGGAACATCAAATATGAAGTCGAAAAGAAGATCTACTAAGGTCTTAGTCTAATAAGTCTAGTTATTTACTTATTAAAAATAATAATAGATATTTATAAGTTAAATTTCAATGAAAAATATTTTATTGCTAGCACTAATGGAATTTTTCAAAATACGATCTAATAAAAATCCCACTATTAGTTTGTTAATGTCGTATTATAGAATAAAAGTGTTTATAACACTTCAACTGCGAATTGACCCTTTTCGAAAGCATGGATCATTATGGACGCATCTCTTATAGATCTCTTGTACTCCATAACCCTAGTAAAGTTCACAAAAAAATATTTTAATGGTTAATATTTAGTTAATCGCAGATAACAGTTAATAACGTTGAAAGTTCTAGATTTGTAGATTATAAAACCAATTTATATAACGGATAACTAACAATAATCGCTCCTGGACAAACTATATAGTGTTTAATAATACGTACTTCGATTTGTTTAATATACACGTACCATATCAATGCCAATACCGATCGCAGTCGTACAATTGTGAATTAAAAATTTTTCATGAAAATTAAAAATATAACATTTTATTTAACGCCCGGCACGCAGAAACGAAAGCGACAGCCGGAATTAGTTCCGCTAGACAGTCAAGAGCTTCACAAGCCGTTACCTACGCTGGCCTAATAACATCATATTAGACGCCGACCCTGGTAAATGTCGGATGGGGTAAATGACCCCCTCACAGCCGAGTTAGTTGTCGTGTGAGGTCACAGGGTCGCAGCTGAACGGGGGTTGTTCGCAACAACAATATGTCACAGAATGGCAAGATGCAACTTCGTCGAAGCCTTTAACAAATAAACTAAACTTAACCTAGTAGAAAATGCGTTTTGGGATACGCGTTCATTGAAGTTTTTGGAAATGAAGTAAAAAATATTACTTCATTACTGTTATAGTACATATAGTACTGTTAGACAATGAAATATTTAATTAAATTGAATATATTGTTTTAGATTTGTTTCGTTATGCCATAGTAAATTAGTCTTTCGAATATCATATTCAAAAGACCGAAATGAAATTTCTATGTAGGATTTTGGTATTTATTATATTCGACTTCAAATCTGAAGTGCTTATACGTCGAAACTATTTTATGTTGAAACTACTTTATATTTGTTTATGATTTAACACACTTGTATACTAGCATTTTCCCGCAGCGCCGCCGGTATGGACGCAATTTATTTTTCATTTTTATCTCAAATAATCGTGCTATTATTGATGCCAGTCCCGTTCTTGGTTGGACTTCATTTCCCGTTTTGAAAATGATTGGTTAGATGCCCTGGGTTCGTGCTATCTTCATCCAAATTTTATCAATACCGATCTAACGGTTCCGACGTGAAAATATGACAGACAGAATTAATATAGTGTTTATATTTTTGGTATAAGCATGTTTTATATAAACATTTACATAGTATTTTAATATGGGGGGTAATTTAAAATAGCACGATTTACCTATTCATAATTTTTAGTCTCATCGACTTTTATCCTATTCATGAAAAAATAATATTTTCAATTATCTTCGAAGATATCGAATAAAACGGCTGAAAATAGTTTATTATCTGATATATGTTATGAGAAAGCATAATGAAGTTTAAAACATTTAGAATTAAAGAGAAATATTATTTTTAAGCGATTAATTTTTTATAAGACAACGTACATTTTTTAATTAGGTCCTGGAATATTAGTTAGGTTTGGATAGTGGGCGTACAGAATCACGGTCTATTTTGCATTTGGCTGATTGTTACTTGTGAGATTACTTCAATAAGTAGTAAACTTGTCAAAAACGAGTAGAAAAAGAGGGAATGTATCCGAGTGGTCAACTTCTTGAATTGGTTCAGGTCTTTGATATCAACACTCACCTACGAAATTACTTAGAAAGTTACATATTTTAATTATTTTTTCTATTAAGGACTTTCTTAAAATTCTCTTTTATATTTAGATAAAAATTCATTTCTAGACTTATTCAAATATTTATGCAATTTGCTGTGCAAAATTCATATCTATTAAAGATCTTTTAGATGTAGTTCTTAGTAGCTGTATGCATTTATGATTTTATTTCACAGGGCCTATTTTTATTATACTTCGATTGTACCTGTTTCTGAAAAATTGCGATAAAAAATTTCGATAAAATACTTGTAAATTATTGCATTAAAATACAACTATATTTTTAAAAACATTATAGAATATTGGTTTTGATCATGTATTAAAAAAAATTGTCTATTATCAATGATGACATATATTTATCTTTGAAATAGTCTATTGCCGTTATTTGAAAATAAATACATTATAGAAAAAAATATTCAATAAAGATAAGTATGGTTAAATAAAATAATACGCGTAAAATTTATACAATTTTAGAGAAATCAATTTAATACAAAAAAGAAGAGATTTTTTTTGAGAAAATAAAATCAAACTATTGTTTTAAAAATTCTAATATTGTAGCACATAATATATAATTGTTTAAAACATTTCGGACTAATAAATTTTACTGATATTGTTCCGAACTGTGACCTTTGCAAGAATCGTAGTTTTTACTGGACTGCGCAATACAAAGGAGAGTAATGTGCTAATCATCCTATATTTGTGTGTATGTGCATCTTGTATATGTATGTATGTATGCATGTATGTGTGTATGCATGTATGCTTGCATGTTTGTTCCTTCGTGGTGTTCCAGAGACCAAATGCGTGGGACCAATTTTGATGATTTTTATGTCAGTCGATTTATCTTAATCTTGTGAGTGTTACTAAAGAAATGAAATTAATCAGAATTAAATATGACGGCAACCAGACGCCAAAACTTTAAATAAAGCTGTGATAAATTTCTTATAATCGTATAAATAGGTCTTATTAACATAAAAAATAATTATTATGAAGCCAGAATAACGATCGTAAAATATAAAATGGCGGCAATGACGAGAAAAAATTCATAACATATTGAGTGACATATCATTGAGTAAATCTTTCAATCTTTCAAATGTAAGATGATATTTCCTATACCATTTTAAATCAAATAGCTCTATTTAAGAATTATGAAATTTGAATAAATAATTTATTAATAAATATTTGACAAATATTTGTCATTTTTATATAATTTTATTTCCATATTATTTCTTCACTTTTAGGCCGTCGGGTTCTTTAATTTTTTAATTAATTTTACGAACAACTAATTACTACTATTTCCTGAATCATATCGTTGTCGATTGAAATCAGTCGTTTGCTGACTGTTTTCAATCGACAACCGTAAGATTCTTCCGTGTTTGTATTTATAATAACGCCGACAACCATATTATTCTCATTTCAGAACTTCTTAGAAGAAGTCTCAAGAACAATATTTTTTGAAGAAAACTAAGTATTTTTGTATGTTAGTGACGCCCGTATTGCTTAATCTCCCTACTGTACATTTTACAAGCAATAAAGAGAGGACATAAAGTTAGTTGGCAGTAAAGAGAAGTGGGTGTAATTTTCTTTTGAGGGTTGAAAAGAAAATGCATTATTTATCACCTATTGAATTAAATGTGACAGAAAAGCTTTCATAGCGTCGGATCGTAATTTAAATTTATTTCTTCATTTTTAAAATAAAAAAAAGCTATTATTACCTGTTTTTTCGTCAGTTTCTAACAAAAATAAAACACGAACTGATTCTAAATATATACCTCAATCATCATTATCTGTTCATCAAATATCTTTATGTAAATTAGAGAGCTTGCCGTTATTTATACAATTGCGATTTAGGCCGAAGGTAACTAAAATTCATGGAACGTTCGAAAGCTCATCAATTGGCACAATAAAGATTCTGCACACAGACAGCGTTAAAAAGATAATATTGTGTTTGGTAAATAGAGAGGCTTAATTGCCAAGACTAGCATTACTAATGCAACTTAATTCGTTTTAGTACGTTAACCCTCTTATTAAAACGATAATGTTATGTTTGATAAACAGAGTGGCCTAATAAGTAATAATAGATTTCGTTGGATTACTTATGCAGCTTAATTCGTTAAGTTATTAGTTGGGATACTAATAATTTAACGAATTAAGCCCTCTTCTTTATGGGTTTTAGGCAAAACAAAATAATCTTTTCATTTCTGATTAATACACTTGGACGGGAGTGCTTCACGTTGGCCCGGTGCGTATTTGGGCGTATGCAGGGTCTACTTTGTACACTGAAAATCTTACACGAACGATTATACCACATATTGGTGTACACCGAATTTTATCGAATACAAGAATTTCAATGTCGACTTTGTTTATATAAAAACATTAAGTGTGTTCAATAGCTTTTGCTCTAACTGGACTTTCTGTAATTGCTTCGAGTTTCAAATCTCATTTGTTTCGCTTCAGGACGATCAACGTTGTACTAACAAAGAAACAAAGTGGATTTTGCTTTTAAACGTTAAAAACAGTCAACCATGTAATATGTTTCGGTTCAACAAATAAAAAGCAATGATAAATTTCGGTAATATGTCTAAAATGTAACTTAATTTCTTTATACGGAAATGGATGTGGCGACTCAATTACATATTGTACACATCTTTTTGACACTCATTAAAAGAGTTAATCTTCGACATCATTGCATAATTATGTAATACGTATGTAACGAAACTAATGGTAATGGTATGTAATGAAACTAATGGTAATGGTATGTAATGAAACTAATGGTAATGGTATGTAATGAAACTAATGGTAATGGTATGTAATGAAACTAATGGTAATGGTATGTAATGAAACTAATGGTAATGGTATGTAATGAAACTAATGGTAATGGTATGTAATGAAACTAATGGTAATGGTATGTAATGAAACTAATGGTAATGGTATGTAATGAAACTAATTAATCATTTTTATAGAATTTAGAACACAGTATGGGTTGATACCGAGGACAGCTTTTAACTTTGTATTTGTTAGTTAGGATGATACGAAACATATTTATTTCTATTTTTTATATTAATTAATCTAGAATAACATATGTATATTTTTAATTTCCAATGTGTTTACGAGTATTCAAAGGTGACACAACAAACCATCTGAACTTGATTATAAAGAATAACAACGTATAATATTCTATGCTCACATGAGAGAAGTGGTAGTCGAAAACAAGCAAGATGAATCATTTTATAGACACTTTGCCATGTTAAATCGTTTGTGAGTTAGGTCAACTCAAATAATATGAATGATCACAAGCGAGGTCCACTGGTTTCACATCATTATTATGACGTGCAGTGCTCGATAACGAGATGCAGCGTTTAAATTAAAATATATATTTATTTCCTAGGTCATGAACAACACTTGAAAAACGTCAAAATATATCAAGAATTTACATTTTAGTACCTAACTTTACCACTTTGCCACTCGTCCGGAAGGCACTTGTCCCTCAAGAAGAACGAGCAAGAAACTCGAGGGTAGCTCTTTTCAACTTAAAATACATTATATTTTACAAACAAACATATATAATTTTATAATATAAAAAAACAAATCCGCTAGAAATCGACCTGATTATATCCATGAATATTTATCATCTAAATATGCACATTGTGCAATACCCTTTTTTAACAAGCAATTGCCTAGTAATTATTTTAAATTTGTTGAGGGTTAATTATATATATTTTCAGGGATTTATTGAACATGCGCACACAGAGCCTCCTAAATGATTTTGTGACCTTATGCATTTGACTCACATGCAAACACAGCTTATTTTTATTTCTTGGCCTGAATTTATGTCTATCACTATTTTTCTTAAAAAAGTTCTATATTCTTTTTTACATGTTTTCGTATACAAATTGAGATGCCAGAGTTAAGATCCCAACTTCTTTAAACTTAATTCGAAGAGATACTCTAGGTCCCAGTCTGTAAATAGCCCGAATTGCCTATTTTTGCACCTCTGAAATTCTATCAATATCTGCGGCATGACCCTACAGCAAAACGCCGTATGACGTCAAGCTATGAAAACGGCCAAAATAGACCAATCTCGCGGTTTGGATATCTGATAAATTTCTTATCTTTTTAATTGCATATGTAACAGAACTTAGTCTTTTCGTCAACATACTAATTGAACTTAATTGAAGTCTGTTATCCAAAATAACTCACAGGAATACAGTAGTGCCAACAAATTAAAATAAAATGGTGTCATATCCATGTTTTACATTCTAAATTGAAAATTTTGCACATTTTGTTTACTTCGTATTGAAGAGGAGATTATTCACAGTAAACCAATTTTCTACTTTCGAGATAGCAATTTACTACAGATAACAATTAAGACAGTAATTTTCTATTCTGACTGTGAATTTTCATTCTACTAAGAATCTACCAAGATGCTGAAGAGGTCGATTGTAAGTCGATAGTGAAATGCTTACAATTATTTACATTAAGTTAAAATTTATACCAGTGAAATGTTCTTTGTTAACAATTTGTAAGGAATATTAATTGTGTTAGATTTCATTTAACAAAAGTATATTCTTGTAATGGAATGATATGGACGAATGGAATGAATGATATTGAAAAGAAAAATTATTAATAATTAAATTATGTCCACCACAAGTTGCTCTAACTTTTGATAGGACTCTTATAAGTATTATAAATTGTACGTACTCCACATATATTCGTTTATATTTTTAGTATTGAAGTTGATAATAAACCATCACTAATTGACCTGTTTGTATCTGATCACAGATAACGTACAACATAAAAGATTGCCGTCACTATTTAATTATTTCTAGAACAATCTTCTTGTAGTTGCTACTTGTTCCGTTCATTGTCAATTGATGTTAAAACAAGGTTTTTTGACCTAATAGCGTCAGGGCATACTTCGATTGTTTGCATCAGAATTTTCTTTTGGATGTCATCTCATTAATTTAACGAGGATGTTTTTTTTAATTCTCGATTTTAGTTTATTAGGTCGGTCCCATATTATTACATATTCGAATTAGCTTACAGTGTACTTTCTATAGTACAAGGCTTCTAAATTTTAGTTGCTAAGTGACAAAGCCAAGCAGGCACCGTGATCGGTATAATTTTTTTTGAAATATACCGAGAGTAATCGGAAATACCGATAGACAACAAATATATGAATTAGGTCTAGTTTATTTTTTTTTGTACTTACTAAGGCAGTAATATATTTTGAATTTGAGAATCACATTCTCTCTCTACAATGTACGCACGCTGTACATACGAGAAAAAAATTATCACGCTATATTTTATTTAGTGATAAAATGTACGCGACCTCGTATTCATCGATAGCATACGAGCTAATTCGACGAGATAGACATGTTCGATGTGTGAATGATACCTTATGTATGAATAATACCTTACTAATCCAATAAGAAAAAATGAAGGAGATTTTAGTTTAACAGCATAGAAAGATGCACGCCATATAAATTTTCCGATTATATTATCGAAATAAAAACGATATATATATCCTTATATGTATACCTTTAAGTTCCGTCTCCGTGCGTATCCCCACATGTGGAAGCGTCCGCTATCGTTCCGCGGCGGCGCGCGCGCCCGCCGCTCTTTCCGGTCGCCGATCGGCGGAAATCCGTTACGTTTTAGGCGCCGATCGATCTCGTGGATCGAAGCGAGGAATCTTTACAGCGCAGCGGCCACTCGCCGCCCGTGTAAATCTTATTCGTAGCGGGCTGAATCATTTATAAGGGCGTGCGCGCCGCCGCGGCCGTCTAATGATGATTTACTCGGGAGCTGTCCCGTGGGCGGCGTAATTTTCCCTTACCGCGGCCGGCACTATTGTCCAAGCTAAAGTGAAAACAAATGAAGCCCGTCTCCGTTTAATCATTCATTCGCGAGAGCTCGTGAATCAACGTGCGAGCGCCGGGACCGGCGTTACTTCGTTTTTTTTTTCACTCTCTCTTTCTCCCGCCTTCCCCTCCACCAGGTCGTGTGCCGGTTTGTTTGCGATTATATAGTGTCTCGATTTTAGAAATTTCGAAATATTAGGTCGAAGATATATATATAAACTGCGACTAGTTTGACAGTCCTCTCTTGATGTCAACCTAACACTAGCTAAAAAACCCTGTAGATACCGAAACAGGTAAAAATCTGAGGATGAAAGGTCAGGGCTGTGTGGTGGATGCGTTAGCACTGCCCAACCAGACTCTTAGTATATATGTCGATACTAGCTGTCCCGCCCGCTTCGCTGGGTAATTTTTATTTATAAATAAAATGGCGAAGGATTTGCGGAATTCGAAAAATTAGTAGCCTAGAACCATCTACAAATCATCCCGCATCGAATGGTCCCAGTCCCATGTCTATACGTTTTGTAGTATTTACGTGATTGGCGAACAAAGACAACCTATTTTCATTATATATGTATAAGATTATCGTAAAAAATCATACTCTTTCTGTTAATCTATTCTAGCCATTCCTTCTCTACCTTTTGCTTGAGTGTCATCAGCTATTGGTGGTAAGGATCCGACTTAATGATTATACCCGACGCTAAAAGCTGATAATGAATAAATTCCCTTCCAATCCCTCCTCAACTTATTGCGAGTCAATCTGAGTTTCGCTATATTCTGTGGATCTTGCTTGCTTTTTGATCACAATCGTTTACGCACGTTGTTGTCGTAGGCAATTCATTTTTTAGCACCAGTGATCAGTCGTATCAAAAACGGTTCCGATTTCATTACATTTGTGTAAAGATTCGCAAATAAGTGCACGATTTATTTGATTTCTTTCAATGAGCTCGCGTGGGTTTCAATTATCGAGTTTGTTTGTACAACCAGTTTTTTTTTCAAATGGATCAAAACTGTTTTGTGGTCAATCCCCAGCTCTTCAGCTATATCGTTAGAACTAATATGCCGTTTTTGTTCAACTTTTTTCTAAAATAGTATCGACTTTATCCGTAACAGGTCGACAGAGCGAGGTTCATTTTTGACAGCACAATTGCCGAACTGAAACGCTCGAACAAGTTTTATGCTACTCTTACCGACACTGCATTAGGCCTATAAACGATACAACGTTTTCGCAACTTGTGTCGCATTTTTCCCTTTTTTGTTATAAAACTTTATAAATATATCTCATTTTATGTAATGTAAAATGAGACTTATTCATTTTGGTGGACAAAAAAAAAAACAGAAAAATGGCGGGACACCGTTTTTACTTTTTATTTTCCTTTTTGCAAGCTTTTATTTACTTTCACTTGTCTGTCTGTAATCAAATCTTGCAAGTAAAATTTGACCCAATTTCCGGTTTATGATTGCGCTGAAACTGTTCATACATATGCATATCGAGGGACAATGCAGTGTTATGATGATAACATGGAGGTAATCTGATGATGGAGCTGGGAGGTGGCCATAGGAGTTCCGTAATAAAACGACATAACCCCATTAGCTTTGAACTTGTATGATTTTTCTTCACCAGTACTTTGATTCTAGATGGTATCCAGGGTCTGGTGATGACGCTGGAAGGTGGCCATAGAAATTCTGAAATAAAGCAACACAATCCTATCGAGTTTGGACCCGTTTGATTTGTATTGACGAGTACTTTGGTCCTAAACAATAACCAGGGTTCGATGATGAAGCTGGAAGTTGGTCACAGGATCATCGTAACAAAACGACGTAACTGCATCGAGTTTGGGCTTGTTTGATTCGCTTTGATGAGTACTTTAGTCTTAGAAAATATTCAAATGCAACCCCATCATATTTGGAAAATCATGTACGTTCCAGTTGCTATGACTGTAAATTCTGTTTGATTGATTGAACCGAATGTCAAAGTGAGCACGTGGCGAGGACTGAATGGTATGAGGGTGTATAAACTTGTCATGTCGCTAACGTTTCGTTTCAGGGTACCAGGGCGAACCCTGTTGTACTGAAGCCCTTATCCCTCTACAATGAACCTCTGGGGGGGACCTCTGGACCGTTTATGTCCTATACTCGTACGAACGACATGATTAAAAGATCCCGAATCATAAATACTGAAAATTCAAAAATTAAAATAGAGAAAAGAATTTTTTTGAACAAGCTTTTATTACTTGTCAATAAAAATAAATAAAAAATTAAAAAAAAAATAGTTTTGGTAAGAAATATACCATTTTATAGATATATTATATTACATTTTTTAAACAAAAGCATGTTACATTCTGGCGACAAAAGAAATAAATAAGGTTTCACACGCTTTTATTTTAAAAATGTGATATAAAATAGCTATAAATTGGTATATATCTAATCAGAAATGAAAAGTGAAACTTTTTCTATTGTCTCAAATTCTCTCATCCATCTATCGCATGTCGCGTTACAGCCGGCCTAAAGTAGGAGTAAAATGACAGGCGCTCGGCAGAGCAGCCAAGGCCAATATGGCGGCGCCCATAGTTCCCAACAGCTAACCGTGTAGCATTTATATTCTCACTCATCCGTGCAAGTGCTCTGCGGTATTTGAGTGTTTTTATCAGTGTATTGATGTAAATATTGTTGTTTCACAAGCATCGTGGTTTCATAAACCAAATTTTTATTTTTTAAATGTCATCTATTTAATGGTATCAAAACTAGTCATATGCAAACAGCAAACCAAAAAGAGATTTTACCGCAACTTATTACTTACACAATACGAAAAAAACTTTCTCCGATATGTAATACATAGTTTACTAAGTGAGCTTTATTTCACGGGGTGAACTAAAAAATATATATATTACCATTTCAGATAATCCGGAAGGACAAACAGGCTCGCGAAACTAGAATTCAATGGCAATATTTATTTTTTGATTATAATTTATACTTTATAGATCAGAGAGCTATAAGTAACCGCCTATTTTCGTACAAATTATTTTTATCTGCAACTATTGTAGTGTCAAAAAAACTTGCTGTTTTCAATAATTCTTCACTAATATCCTACTAATAATATTTAAGTTTATTTTAAAACAAAATTTTAACTTTAGAAACTTAAGAGGTCATCTAGGGGTAAGAATGTCATTTATAACAAATTTTAATCTATATAATTATAAGCACCAAAACAAACAATATATTTATTTATCTAGATTATTTGATCAAACAATATATTATCTGGATTAGTCCTTTAATACTCTTAGATTATATATATGCCACACGATGCACTGTTTTCTTTTAACTAAATTAACTCCCTATTTTAATATTGGCATTAAAATAAAAATGTTTTGTGTGTTATCAAGACAATATGCTAAATTTTAATTTTTTAAGTTACATAGCCTTAGAATAAAGCTTCTGTGACAGATGGATCCATCGATAAATATGAAAGTATAATTATAAAGTTGCCATTTATCCTTTTAAGGTACAGAACTATATCAATGACTAAATTATACAAAATATACCTTCATAATCTATATCCGTGTAGCTCTCTCATAAATAGATTCAAATTTTGGAAAAAATATTTAAAATTTAAGTTTTCTTCTTTAAAAAAACATATAGGGGCGATGTCCCGAAAACAGTTCGTTTTATTTTTGCGTGAAATATCTTTGAGTTTACTTGCTGAGAGAAAAATATATTGTTCCACAGAGGTAGTAAGTTTCCGCTAATGTGCTCCTCCTATATCCGAGAGACGGATAATTTAAATATGAAATATGCACCAAATTATCTACCATATCAAACTTCTTCTTGAATATCATGTGTACTTCTTGCATAACACATTGTATGAGACACGAGCGAACGGCGATGAATCTAGTGTGGGTATTTACAGCATTCGCCTCAACTGGCACCGACACTGTTATATCTATTTGCTACCCTTTATACTTTAAAGTCTTTATTAAGCAAACACTTTAGAAAAGGGTATTATAAAATCTCTGTATATTTAAAGGATAAATGGACATGACGAGCTCGACTTTCTATAGATTTGTTTTTCTTGCAATAGTTTTATATATGATTGTATTTCATGAAATTTTGGATTGAAAAGTTCCTCAAGTTTCTTGCTCATACTTCTGAGGGTAATTGCCTTACGAACGAGTTGTAACTTAAGAAAAATGGTAATATTAAAACTGCAAAATTATTTTGAATGTTATGACGTATTTCAATTGTTATAATCTCCGAAAAAAAAATATTTTGAATTTGTATTTAAATTTTATTTGTAATCCATATAACCCTTCCGGTAAAAAGAACATCTCGCCTAAGGACTTTTGCCTATGTACACACTCACACACATCCACAAATGCATGATATCCCAATCATTCATCAACATTCAGAACAGCTGTTTTAATTTTATATTTTTGTGGTTTCAGCAGTGATCTATGGGTTTCAGGAAGATTCTCAGGACCTCAAACAGTCGATACCTGATTACAACTCGTGTTCGAAAATTGAACTGAAAGCAGTAGCTTCCCGAATTTTTATCAGAAAATTTAAATTTTATGAGCGGGACGATGAAATATCAAATACCTATATTTAATGAACAGCTTTACAAAATGAATTTAATTTAATAAAATTGTCATTGTTATTTATATTTTGTTTGATACTGCAATATTACATGCGATTAGACTAGACTGCGCTTTTCTGGGCATAACTTAAATTTTAATTACTCCCGATTTCGATTCCAATTCCGATTTATATCTTAATGCCCTTCCCGATAACAAATTTCTGTCCCTTTTTAAAAATTTCTGCTATTTTTATTTTTTATTTTATTTATTTTTTTATGAAATATATTCTGTCTAGTATTCTAGAACATCGTAATATATTTCTGTACAAAATTTGATTATAATGCTTATCATGAATTGGGGACTAACCCAAACAACAAACAGACAGTCACGTTATCGGTATAATATATAGTGTATTATTCGTACAATCACCTCATCTTACCATATTGCTACGCACAGCCGCGCCCTTAGTACATAAGTCAGATATTATGTGTAAAAATAAATGTGAATGAAATATATGTTATATATACAGACTTAGTTAAGATTTTTATATTTTTTCGTGTTTGTCTATATTAAACAATTTACGTACCTGGGGAGGTATTAGTAATTAGGATTATTTATAGGATTTGTTTATTTGTAATGTTTTCTTGCGTAAACTGATTTATTTTCTGAATTATTTATTGGAAGATTTCTTGTGTGTACTATGTTTTATTTGAATATTAAAGTATCTTGATGCACACATGAATTTCATACTAAATTGTGCAATGACGGGGGGACCAACAGGAGACCGAGAGCCGGGACGGTCTATACGGTACGGTCGCCAAACGCTAAACGCTGTACCAAGCGCATGTAGCGTTAATGAAGAAAGAATACAATAATACAAAGTGCATTGCCACGCCCCCTCATGTGTAATATATACAGTTCATACGTGCAGACGGATATGCCATGCCGCCTATAAATTGGAACAGTTTTGGTGTATCCGTCGCAGTTGTACTACAGCAGGCATATGTGAAGCTCGTGCTGAACAAAGAAGTTGAAAATTCACGCTGTCCATCATTTCTGCCCACACCGCAAGGAAATCGTTCTCCAAGGGGATTAAAGGATAAATACGAAGTGCTGACTTACGCGACGATGGAGAAATCGCCATAACACATATGCTAATTTTTATCCAGTTCGGTATAACCATTTCTAAGTTATAAAAGGACATAACGACAAATAGCCATACACGGATTTTTTTCCAAACTCGTGTAGATGGAGTCAGTGAGTAATAAAATGAATGTTTAGAACAAAATTTAACAAATAAAGTCTATTTACAGACATAATGTACAGATTCATATAGTAGTATAGACAAATAATGGTTATTAAAAACATATGTTATAGAGTAGTAAGCCATATCCTATATTGTCTAGAGTTGGCACAGTTAAATAGCGACCGGGCAATTGCGCACGCACCGGTCGAGCTCGGTAGGTTGCTTCTTACCTAAAAACTGTGAAGAAAATAAAAAAAAACTCGTCCGCGATAAATATAAAATGAAAATTTTGCAGGAAAAGATAAGGCGCTGGGAAGTGCCGCTTTGCTAAAAAATTCTTACGTGCTTTTAATTTTATTAGTAGGTACGAGACAAGAAGGTAAATTATGAATACCTTTCAAATTGTTCGTCATTTAAAAAATTACCTCGACTTTTTTAACTCAATTTTGAAAGAATTCAAAATAAAAGACTTGCAACGAAAATTTATTTTTTATTTAAGTTCATTGATGGTTTATTTTTCCCATTGCGTCCCTGTAATTAATTGTAAAAAGATAGAGAAATCAAATAATTTAATTTGATAGAAAATATTTTTTGCCGCAAAAAACCTCACGAAAAATGAGTAAAGGTTAAAGTAAGGAAAATATAATTAGGAATTTCTACTAATATTTTATAGAAATAACTTTTGTAATTTCTTTTGTTTGTAAGAGATAATCTATGTCAGAAAGAAAATACATATGTCAGAAACTATTTGTTGTTTCTGACATTAGAAAGAACTTTTGGAATCGGAATATCGATTATAATGGTTGTTATTTATAATGAGAGCTAATTTGCAAATTTTAATTCTATAGAGCTTTGTATGATTGTGTGTACGTCTGTAGACGCTCATTTTCATAATGGCTGAAGTTTGGAATGGAGTTTTTAATGATGTACCGAGATAGGCTAGACCTAGGATTAAGTATTTGTGTCACTAGCATTCGTGTCCGACTTCGCCCGTGCATTTATACGTTCGTTGACATTCATCCGATTTATATCAGAGTTTTTAGATAAGTTTTGTTTGGATGTATCAAAAGATATGGTGATTCTTCTGCTTGGGTGGCTAAATGGCTAAAAGGCTTGCTGGTTATCTATCGAGCAAGCTTTTCAATTCATCTGTCCATCCGGACAGATTGGATTGAAAGGAGCATGGGTGGATCGCTCGATCACGGAAGCGATGACGAGAATAAATTTATTTATCTCTTCCTTGATAAACAAATTACTTCTTCTCATAAATTTTAGATTATGTTAACACTTTAAAGTTTCAGTAACCTGATTATAACATTGGTATTATTAATACAGAACCCGAAAAATGTGAATAACAGATAATGACATGTGGAAAAAACCAAATGCTACGTCCTTAATACGATATGTTTCATAGGTTCGGTATTACCAACAGCACGTATAATTAAAGCTTTTGTAAAATGATAATAAAAACGAAGAGGATAATTAATCCTCTTTTATTACTGCTTCCATATTAGAAGTGTACAAAATCAAGGTCGAGGCTCAATACATTTATCAAACTCTTCTTTGTTGTTAGCAATTAAAAATTGTCATATTATTCATTACTTACTGTGTATTACTATAAGACAGCTTATTAAAATTAAGCATATTTTTTGACGAATTTTGGTTCTTGAATACAAAATAAAAAATACATCAAGAGTTATTTTCCGTTATTGTATGCAACTAACCCTTTCTAATAGTAGGCTACGATAATCTATAGAACATATATATATAGATAATCTCTAGATAACTTGTTAATCAGAAAATAATTACATATACTTTTTTTTCAAATATTTTTCGTTTCTCTATGAAGGTTTATAAATTTACGATTTTCCTTTTAAACTATCAATAAGACACCTTTTACCTTCCTGTTTTTTTTTTGTATTAGATCCATGAAAATTGTTTTCGAGTGATGTCTATATTTCAGTATCTCTCACTCTCCACTCTCTCTGTGTGTTGTGTACAGGTATGTATGTGTGTATGTGCGTGCATGTTGCGCGCGCGTGTGTGTGTTTTTGTAATTTTGTTCGGAAGATTTTAAAAAACCACAGAAATAAAGTTTTCGGGAAAACGTTTTTTTATGATTAAGTTTTAGATTACTTACAGATCAATAAAAATAATCAGCTTTCTTCTCAAACAGGTGCATCGACTGTCGCAAATTGCCTAAAAATCACTTGATTTGTTCGAGAGATATAGTCAGACAAATATTTTTTAAAAAGTGTTTTTATTTTCCATTATTTTATAAACTGCTCTACTCACAAATTCCGTAATTCATTAATTTGTTGTGTTTAAAAAACAACGTTGATTGTTGCTAAATGCTTCAAAATCATTTGATTTTTTGAAGAAATATTATTAGCGATATTTTTTTAAAAAACTGTTTTTTTGAACGTTTTTTTAAACTACTTTACCGATAAATTACAAAATTCTCATATTTGTTGTGCTTCAAAAACAAAGTCGAATGTTGCAAAATTGATTCATTCATTCGAAAAATATCATCAATGAAAAATCCCGAGAAAGATTTTCTTCAAAATAATATGAGATATTCTTGATGGATTGATGGTACACGGTCATCGTTTTCTCGACAATTTCGGGAAAATCAAAATATTTTTTTGGAATATGGTGAAAAGGCCCGGAACAATTCCGAGACATTGTGTGTACATGATTAGAGACGACGATGGACAATGATTTAATGAGGATAATCATATGAAAGAGCGGCGGACGAATTATTTCTGAAATTAGACTGCGTCAGAAATAATTTTTTGTTGAGTTTCATTGTAAAGATTCCCAAGATGATATCTGACAGATTTAAAATACATTGAAAAATTTTCTTCACAAATCGTCGAAAAATTTTCAATTTCCTTCTTGTATCTTTAAAAAATTCTATAAAATGGTCTCTTTATTTTAAAAAAAAGCATAAAATCGAAAAGTGAATCAATTTTTATTAAACAGAACAAAATCATTTTTATTAAGTTATTAGTAAATATTTTATAATTTCACTATTTAAACGTAGACAATAATTTTTAAATATATTTAGTCAACATTATTTACTTTCTCGACTGTTAAAGCTAAAAATTTTGTTACAATTTGAATATAATTTACGATGTTGCTGAACAATTTTCCACAGATATTGTTTTGCTCTTCATCTTTAGTGAACTGATTAAATTCCTGAACTAGAGCAACCCTCTCAGCAATATCGTTTATAACTTTGATATTTTCAATACAGATAAGATAAATAATTTGATCATTTGGCCATTCTGTTGGGCTCAAATCAAAAATTAAGCTGTTTGAAAATATTAAAGATTTTTGTCACAAAATCACTTATCTCTTTCGTACACATTAAATCTAAATTTTACGATCAATTTCGAAGCGTTTTTTTGATTCACGCTTTCTTCGTTTTCGATGATTCGACCATCTTTAATTTTATATTATCTGACACAGAACTATCAAAAAGCAAACGCTGTAAGTTCCTCTGAAAGGTACCATAAATGTTTTGCAAATTTTGGGAAGTTACTTGTGAGATTTTCGAATCAACGTGTTTGAACTTTATCAAATCTTTTAAAAGTTAAGGTCTTGGTTTGGAGCTTTGATCGCATTTGGACAACTGAACCAACCTTTTATTTTGTTATATTACCAACCTGTTATATTAAAATTTAGATTTAATGTGTACGAAAGAGATAAGTGATTTTGATAAAAGATCTTTAATATTTTTCAAACAGCTTAATTTATCGACTGATTTTCTCAATTTGAGCCCAACAGAATGGCCAAATGATCCAAATTATTTATCTTGTTTATCTGTATTGAAAAATATCAAAGTTGTAAACGATATTGCTGAGAGAGGGGTTGCTCTAGTTCAGGAATTTAATCAGTTCGCCACTAAAGATGAAGAGCAAAAACAATATCTGTGGAAAATTGTTCAGCAACATCGTAAATTATATTCAAAGTGTAACAAACAGAATTTTTTTAGCTTTAACAGTCGAGAAGAGTAAATAATGTTGACTAAATATATTTAAAAAAATTATTGTCTACGTTTAAATAGTGTATAATTGAAAATTATAAAAGACATTTACTAATAACTTAATAAAAAATGATTTTGTTCTGTTTAATGAAAGAATTGATTCGCACTTTTTCGATTTTTTATAATTTTCGTTTTTTAAAGCCCTGTAGCTTTTTTCCTGTGCGTTTTAGCAAAAGAATGGAAGAGACCATTTTTGTAGAGAATTTAATTTCCTACAAGATTACAAGAAGGGGAATTTGAAAAAAAATTTTTTTCGACCATTTACAGTGAAAATGAAGAAAAAAGTTTTTTCAATGTATTTTAAATGGGAAAGGGGACCCCCCCATGCGCCAGCTCAGTTTTCAAGATATCAAGCTCATCTTTTGGGAGGTTTTTTTTTATCTAACAATGAAACTTTTTACGTGTATTTACTCAACAAAAAAAAAATTTTTAATTTCTGACGCAGTCTAATGTACATGTGACAATATAGTTGCAGATGACAATATCAATGCTAATGACAATGTTACTGCAAACTGAGTATATGATTCATGACAGAAATGAAAGTAAAATTACGATAAATAAAATTATAAAAGCACTAAAACGTGTGAAAGTCTCGCAAAGCTACCGGATATGATAGAGTTTCGTTAGAGATGTTGAGGGGCGGTGGGAGTGTAGAGACAAAGCCTGCTGAACCAGCTCTTTAAAGAATGCTGGAAAAACCATAGGGAGTTGTGTGGTGTATGATTGTGTTATGGTATAATATGAGTGACACCACCAATGACTGGTGTAAAGTAGTCATTCTACTCTATATAGGAAAAGGTTCACGGTAAGTTTACACAAATTACCGTCCTATAAGCCTCCTCACCGTCGTTGGCAAACTATATTCGAAAATTATTATCGAAAGAGTTGTGAACGAGACTGAAAATAAGATTTGGGACATTAAAGCGGTATTTCAAAAAAAAAAAAATGAGGTGTACGAAGCAAATGTTTTTTTTGTAAAATATTGTTAATATTTTGCTGAGAAAATATAGTTTTGTATTTATATAGTTTTTGGCCTATGATCCAAAGGTTTTCTATATTTACGTAGATCTGGAAAAAAGCTTATAATAGAGTGAAAAGAAATAATCTATGGAGAACCCTATACATTCATGATGTGAGTAGAGGATTGGTACAGGCACTGCGAACCCTGTACAGGGGCTCTAGTACTTGCGTCAGAATAAATGGGGCATACCCTGATTGGTTTGACATCCGCAGGGGTGTCAGATAGGGATATGTAGCTTCACCATGGCTATTTAACCTATACATGGATAGCTATCTATTAAGACCAAGGACTCCTTGCGCCGTCGGCGAGCGGGCTGCAGCAGATGATAAATAAAATGAATGATTCTGTTACGAAAAGGGGTATTAAAGTAAATGTCGATACGAGTAAGGTGATGGTGTTTGAAAGAGATGAAAGTACAACCGAATGTAATATACTTATAAAAGGTGAGAAAGTCGAACAAGTGAAAGAGTTTGTATACTTGGGTAGTCTGTTTACAAATTATAGTAAACATGATATAAAAATCGAAAGGAGAGTGAATGCGGAAAATAAAGCAAATGAGGCTTTGCTCGCTATTATCAATAACAAAAATGTCTCACGACAAGCGCGTTTGGTTATCCATAATGGGTTCCTAATCTCTATGTTTACGTATGGTAGTGAAAACTGTGTATGGCAGAAGAAAAATGAAAGTAAGATCAATGCAGTGGAGATGCGATCGCTGCGTAGTATTTGCGGAGTGTCTCAGAAACATAGATGTAGAAACAGTGATGATAGAGGGCGGTGTGATTTGAAGGAAGATGTAGTGACTAGACTAGAAAGAGTTATGTTCCGGTGGTTTGGTCATTTAGAACGGATTGTAGAAATTAAACTGACAAAAAAAAAATCTATAGAGCGAATGTGTGTGATGGAAAAGTCGGCAAGGGTAACCTTAGAACATCTTATGGAGACCACATTGATGGCATATAAAAAAAGGGCCAAATTTTAAGCACTCGAAACCGACGAGCTTGCATGAAAATATTGATATGGATGTCAATGAGGCAAGAGAGATATGCGAAGATCGTACCATATGGAAATCTATAGTCTTTACCTATCCTTCTGGGAAATAGGCGTAAAGTTTATATTATGACTATTAATATTGTTTTGTTAAAAATACTTTTAAAAAAGTTGGTAGCGTACATGATATTTATCATTAAGATAGCTAATGAACAAGTGGAACGATTAAGTTTTCTAATATTATTTTAATTAGCACAATTATAAAGAATATATTTAAATTTATACAAAAACTATAAACAAAGCTGATGGTATTTTTTTGTGAAAATTCTATAGTAAATAAACTTCATTACAAAATTAAAATTCGCAAAAATCTTAAAAAAAAAAATGCAGGCTATCACAGTCTATATAAGAAAAGAAACCCTTATGACGTTCAGTATAAAATATATAATTCTGTATACAAGCAAATAAACAGACCGTTGTTTTATAAAAAAAACATATACAATGCATCACAGCCGATGAACGGGAGCGAAACAGAAAAAAAATTCGATTCGGGAAGAAAACATACTTTAATTAAATATTTCCGTACTCCAAAGTCGGTCCGTCCTCCGCGGCCGGAATCCGAGAGACACATTTCATGCGGCGGCGCGACGTCCTCGTAATTTTAACCAGAAACGAATAATTCCAAAGAAATGAAATCGCTCTTCAAACAATGGAACGGAGCCTTCCTCCGGCGCGCCCGCGCCGCGACGTTGATGGAGCTTATTTCGCGTTTCGGCCGGCATAAAAATAGCTCGGTAATTTATGACGTAAATTATACGACTACTTTCTATGGAAGTTTCCTCGTTATGTTCCTTTGAAACGGTCCTCAATGTGAGCGGTTCGGGTGTGACCGAGGCGAATTCGTAAAAAAAAAAACCGTATCAGAACCCGATATGGCGTGACTGAAATATATTTAAACTTAAATTGTTTAAAATTCGCGAACCTTACTATTATTATTTTCATAGAATTATCACATATCGTTTTGTACGTCAATTTTTAAATATTATCTATCGAAACTGAAAAAACCGGATAAACTTACGACACTCTCTATGCACGTACGACGCGGCTAGTGGCTTCATAAGAGCACTGCAGTTCCGCAGTTCCCGTGTAGGGGCTCTAGCGTCTGCGTTAGAGTGAATAGGACGGGGCGTGCATTCACTGGTTCGATAGCTGTAGAGGTGTCCGACAGGAGTGCGCAGCTTGTATAGGCTGCACAATCGGTACGTGTAGTCGCTTAAGCGACTCGACAGAACGTTTGTTAACTGAGAATAGCTTACAGTTAACAGTGTAATATGTCATGCACGCCGCCGACCGAATGATCCATGCACGATCGACATGCGGGAAATAGATTATAGTAAATAAAACGAACAGGATTGTTGAAATGCGTAGAATTCCAAATAAAGGTATTCAAGAAGTCGAAATAGGCTATGCCATCGGCAAGGCCGCGAGCGCTTTGAGTGTGACGACGCCTGTCTGCGCGTGGACAAACGTAATTTCAAATACCTTTCATACTTTTTTGATCATGACGTTTATCTCATCTTGTACTTTTCAATTTGACGGCAAACGATCAACGGTCAGTCATGTAGAAATAATTAAAGAAAACCTGTTATAAATGTTTAAATCCGGTAGTCGCTTATTAACAAACTGAACTCTATACTCAGTGCTATATTTAAATATGGCAGTTCCTTACTAACAAACTGAATTCTATATTCACTATTATATTCTGAATCTTTAAAGTTGGCAGTTCCTTTTTAATAAACTGTGTTCTATATTCACTACTACATTTTAAATCTTTGAAATTGGTAGATCCTTATTTTACAAACTGTATTATATATTCACTACCATTTTATTTTCGTCTGTTCGATACAGCTAAAACAATTACAGTACTCTTTTATGTTTATAATTTGTGATTAACATTAAAAAATCATAAGGATGAAAGAGATGAAGCTTATAAAAAACAAACATCGGATAAGTGCAAATAAGACTCGTCCCTTAAGTTCCGTACAAACTTCATTATGTTCGTAGATATTTCATCCATTAAGAGTCTTGGAGATTTTTGCGTGTTTTGGATACTGATCGATCGACAGCGAAGATCAAAAACTATTTTAATTTTTCAAAAAGTTTTCAAAAAAAACATTTTCAAATATTTGAAATTATGAAATTCTTAAATTTTTATAGCAGGAAGTTGAAAAACATTCTTCAATACATCGAATACACCAATCGAATTAGCTAGATTATAATAGCATTTATTTAATGATATTAATACAAAATAATGACTTTATAATTTTTCCTTTACTTGTACTGTGAGACTGCTCATTATCAAATTTAGTTATATCAACTAGATTAATCCCTGTACGCTTTAGTTTATTTGTGTATTAAAATAACGAAAAGGTCATATATTTTGTTTGCGTTCATTTAGAAGCTTGATTTTTTACATCGTCAAGGGACCTCAGACCTATAAATATTGATATTAAGTTCAATTTAACGCCCCCACGCGTTCCAGAGCAAAGTGATGTTGATGGGCAGACAGACAGACGGACAGCGAAGTGATTTTATAAGGGTTCCTTCTCAGGTACGAAATCTTAAAAATAGTCTTAAGAAAAGATGTTAAAGAAATTGTTTTTATTTTTGATTATCATATCAAAGCCTCCTCACAGATTTGATTCAGTCTACTCATCTTGCTTTTGATGAGTTTAATTATTAAACTTTCCTTCATATACGTCGTTTTTAAAGATTTATTGTACTGAATAATAACAAAATCATAAGAATCGCATTTGAGTTCTTTTAATCTAACAAAATGAGTTAGGCGCGCGAGAGTCTGACGTATTTTTAACATTATTTTTGGCTAATGATTCCTATTTCGTAACGTAAAAGCTTCGAATAAATTTTCAATGAGGAAATTCCAAGAAAAGACTAAAAACAGTATCTCTTGTTTCAAATGGTATATATTGTTATATTCTACAATGAAAAATGTCAGCCAGATGTATTACGAGTCGTTTGTGTCCGAGTGCGTATATTACAAAAAAAAAATTAATTTGCGTCCAATACCGAGGGTAGGCAACGGACCTTCACCGCAAAATAACGCCCATGAAACGCGACTCTGTTTATAGATATATCTGGCGGGGCGATTTGCTTCCCCTTCGCGTTTTAGACATGCGTTTATCGGCGGGTGGGGTGCGTAATGTTATTTTTTTATTCGTGTCCGTTTCGATCGCGCAGCGCGGCGGGGGCCGGCCGGAACCGCCGGCGGGGCGGGGGCCGGGGACCGGCGACGAGAGACACGGCCCGGGCGTCCCTTCGACCCGGCTTAATTAACACGGCCCCGAATATTAAATGTTCACAAATAAACTTATTTGTCCGAGCGTCCCGCCGCCGCGCGCGTCCGCGCGCGTCGCGTCTTAATTGAGATTCCCAGGGCTTTACGTTGGAATATCTAATACGGCCGGCTGGACGCGTGGAGGCTGCGAGGAGCTAAGGAACGGCTTTGCCGCCGGATGTGCTCAATAGGGCGCCGCCCTCCGACTAAAACTGGATTAGTATTCTTTTGAGACGGTACAATTTTGTTAGGGATTAATCTTTTGTCTCATTACGATTCTTCTTGTTCAGAGGCGATTCAGGTACCTGCGCTTTATTCAAAAAGCACCTGATGATAATAGTAATTCCATTTCGTTTCTTTATATTAAAAGCGTATGGACAAATAAATTGGGAGATAAAATTAAATTTACCATGTGGTTTGAATGTCCACAATATTATGTAATATGTAAATTGTCAGTCTTACAACTGAAGCTATAATTTCGTTCAAAAAATGTAATGGGCATATGATAGAATAATGTTTGACTATCGTTAACATTCTCGGTAACATAAATTCTTGTCACAGATTAGAGCAAGAAACCAATCAGTTTTCCATTAAACTTGAAAGTTACTTTTTCATTTTATTTTTTAATCACTTATTTATAAGTTGACTTATATTCCACACAAGAGTAAACAGATCTCCATATGGATCGATTGATATTTATATACCTCTCTTTCTTGATTGTCATCCATTAACTGCTTCAAGCAAGCTCGTATGGTCTGGGTGTCCAAAATGTGGCCTTTAATTTAATAATGATTAATAACAATTGAATGATGATTAAAACATCATTTGAATGGCGGTTTTCACTCAAGCTCCTAGCTTCTTCTCTAGGCGTAGAACCTAAGGATATAAATCTATACATGTGTGATTAAAAAAATAGATAATATAATGCCGAGTTAATAAATCATTTTTTTTGATTGCTTAACTTGAAAATTATAGAAAATATTTTTTATTAATTTATTTATAATTCCACTTCATAAATAATTTCTATATCATGGAATTATCCAATAATTCCAAATGTATTTATATTTTCTTTGAGTTCGCATCTACGGCTGAACCTCAACGTTATCTGGCAAGATGTTGGATTTGTCGAAATTTCCTGCCTACTAAGGAAACATTTTTTTTAAAATTACCCAAGAAACATATACAAAACCAGTATTTATATGTTTCTCGAAAGTACAATTAAAATTCACTGAAGTTTGAGGGTGCTTGTGCAGAGGGTCACCACGATAGTGTCTGGCAATGGATGAAGTGATTTTATTCAGGCTTTTGCATTTGCAGCTCGTTCAGAACGCTCATTAGTTTATCTACTCAATGCCTTAAATTTGAAAGAAATCCTAAATCACGCTAATTAATTTATTTATTCAGGCTTTTGCGTTTGCAGCTCGTTAAGAACGCGCATTAGTTTATCTGCTCAATGCCTTAAATTTGAAAGAAATTCTAAATCACGCTAATTAATTAATTTATTCAGGCTTTTGCATTTGCAGCTCGTCAAGAACGCTCATTAGTTTATCTACTCAATGCCTTAAATTTGAAAGAAATTCTAAATCACGCTAATTAATTTATTTATTCAGGCTTTTGCATTTGCAGCTCGTTAAGAACGCTCATTAGTTTATCTACTCAATGCCTTAAATTTGAAAGAAATTCTAAATCACGCTAATTAATTTATTTATTCAGGCTTTTGCATTTGCAGCTCGTTAAGAACGCTCATTAGTTTATCTGCTCAATGCCTTAAATTTGAAAGAAGTTCTAAATCACGCTAATTAATTTATTTATTCAGGCTTTTGCATTTGCAGCTCGTTAAAAACGCTCATTAGTTTATCTACTCAATACCTTAAATTTGAAAGAAATTCTAAATCACGCTAATTAATTCATTTATTCAGGCTTTTGCATTTGCAGCTCGTTAAAAACGCTCATTAGTTTATCTGCTCAATGCCTTAAATTTGAAAGAAGTTCTAAATCACGCTAATTAATTTATTTATTCAGGCTTTTGCATTTGCAGCTCGTTAAAAACGCTCATTAGTTTATCTACTCAATACCTTAAATTTGAAAGAAATTCTAAATCACGCTAATTAATTCATTTATTCAGGCTTTTGCATTTGCAGCTCGTTAAAAACGCTCATTAGTTTATCTACTCAATACCTTAAATTTGAAAGAAATTTTAAATCACGCTAATTCATTCATTTATTCAGGCTTTTGCATTTGCAGCTCGTTAAGAACGCTCATTAGTTTATCTACTCAATGCCTTAAATTTGAAAGAAAGTCTAGATCACACTAATTATTTTATTTGTTCAAGCTCCTGAAATTGCAACTCATTAGGAACACTATTTTATTTACTCAATGGCTTGAATGTCAAAGATATTCCAAATCACACCAAATATAGTAATTCATCCACTGAGCCTCTTGAATTTTAGGCACACACATACAAATTAAATGATTAATTTATTCCTCCTCTTGAATTTAGAGCAAAATAATGCACATTTCCTTTTTTCTTTCAGACTATTAGTTACACGGTCAACATTTTTTTCATATGACGTAATACATAGAAAATATATACAATTATACATAGTAATTAAGATGCCCTAGAAGGCTATTTAAATATGATAATGCGTTAGAAGTTACACATTGTGATAATATGTGTTAGAAGATATATTTCTTCAGCGGATTGGAGAATAGAAAATAAATATGCATTCTTAAAATGGATACAATTAAAACGGAAATTTAACACGCGATGAATTGTATATTTTACTAGCTGCGCCCTGCGGTTTCACCCGTGTGGTGATGAAAATTGTTATAATGATGATAGAAAGCATTTTATTTTTTTGTCAATTTTTCCATGTTTTTCCATTATTTTGCTATTCGGGACGGAGGCAAATCCAACAAATTAAAAATTTAAATTGATCCAGCTATTCTCCAGTTATAATTGTTAAAAAAATTATATTGTGTAATGTATGTAAATTGAACTAAGTATTTTTTATGATGATCTCACTAATATGTATAATAGGTATGATAAACGCTATAGTTTGTAAAAATAGATAGGTACGGAAGTATATGATGATTCATGGTAATAAACTAAGTTAAACGATTTATTTTCGTCTGTATAAACATGCAGATTTTGCGATTTAGAAACGCGTGAGCATAGAGCTGGCCGTAGGAAAAGCATTGCGTACTCAAATGTATGCCTGCTACCTTTATGGTCTGACCCTGCCGCCGGACCACACCATAATATCGCGCACTCGCTTGTCTATCGTCAGAAAATTCAAATGTTTAACTTCTGATGTGTAAGCTTTATATTATTGTATAGTGTCATCGAAATCCATTCTGTAGTTTTTGCGTGAAAAAACAACAAACATCCATCCATAATTAAAAACTTTCGCGTTTATAATATTAGTATAGATACTGATATGTCAATATAACTGAAAAACTTATAGTCGGGGTAAGACGTTATATTCCATGTACGGACGCCTGACAGTAATTAATGAAAAAAATTCAAATCGGTCACGATTGGCCACACTAAGTTATTTAGTTGACAGACAAACAAAAAGTCAACATGACTACCTAATGACCATTCGCATTTATTGTAATTTAGTAGAATTTAATATCCATATTTTGAGCAAATGGTAAAAAGTAGTTTAATAGTATATTAGACAGATTTTTTATGCTTATGCGATCAACACTAATCCTATATTATTAAATGAGCAATTCTTGTATATATGCTACGACGATCTCGTAAACGGCCTTAATAATTGAGATGAAAGTTTTAATTTTTATAAAAATTTGCTTATCAGCTTTGTCGATATAGGTATCTTATTTGGAAAAATTAGTTAAAAAAAAATCTATGAGTTGCTGTATTCAAAGCGATTTCTGGAATTTTTTTATAGTTACATTGTTGCAATGTAATTGTTTCTCAACAAGAAATCGCATTACAAGATATAAACTATATGGATAGCACCACATAAATAAACTTACATAAGTATATTTAGCATAATATTAAATGAATTGTTTGTAAATAAATCTAATGAACTTTTCCTATGAACGGCTATCTTATTCCCTCGGCAAACTCAAAAGACTCCGATCAAAGCTCCGTTTGCCCAGATACTAAAACATTGAAAGCGATCATTTTCATAAACTGAAAACGTAAAATCATGAATAGCGCTGTTAAATATACAAATAAAATAGGATCATTGATCTATCACTCCCCGCTTTCGCTGCCGACGCCCTTAGCCTCGACCGACTGCGTTAAATCGCTTATCTGTGAATTCGCTTACCGCGTCGATCACGTACTGTTTCGTCTGTTATTTGACGCCGACAGACCCACCATACAAATTACATACATGCGCATCAAAATCTGCAATAATAATTGTTGTTTATTTCATTATTACGTTAGATTTAATTAAGGCTAGCGTTTCTTCTGTTGGTGCCATATATAGCCATGTTATAACAGTAACATGTACATTATGTACTATAAGAATATATAAAGATGTTGTATGATATTGTTAATGTACAAATTAGACAGAAGAAATTAGAATTATATTGAAATTCTGCTAATATCGATCGGTATACTTTGTGCCATCAAACATTCATTGCCGGGATAAGGTTTCTTCGCAGAGAAAAATTAAAACTGCCGTTATTAGGACAATGAAAATTCCAAATGTTACATTAGTCTATTAAGCGTGATAACAGTCAAGTTTAAGATTCGTGAACCGGTTGCAAAATTACCATAATCCGTTTGAGACGCAATTAATGCCACAAAGGGCTCGTTGAGTAGGACGCAAGTCGCTCAGACCGCTCGCTGACAACGGAGTTGTAACATTGATTGAGCTGATTTAAGAATAGAGATAAAAAAAAGGACAAATAAGTACGAAATCGTGATCATAATTCCTCCCTTTTGTTCTGACAGCAATGGAGGTTATTTTTTAAAAAGCTCGGTAAGATAAAAAAAATGATACATACAGAGTCTGACTTGCTATATATTGCCAGTTCTTATTGTTGTAAAAAAGTTAATTGCCTCAAAAAAAAAATTTGTATGCATGCTACATACTTTAACATAATTTTAATGGGTGTGTGGTTAGGTTTTTATCGACTTTTGAATTCATAAGAAAAGTATTAAAAGAAAATTTAAATAAGAAAAGTAAATCAGACAAGTGTGAATAGGTTTAACAGCCCGAGGGTTCTTTCTGTACTTACTTAAACATGTACCTATGTAGATATTTCATTCATCTAGACTCTCGATGATTCTTGTATGTTTTTGATACTGACAAGGTATTGGTTCCAGGAATACCGAAGTTTTGCTTTCTTTTTTAAAGATTTTCTAGATTTGTTTTAAATATCCGAATATTTGAAAATCTTAAGTTTTTATAGCCATTTTCCTTTTATCATATCGAATATCTTATATTATCGTTATTATAATTTAAAAAGCTTTTGTTCCTCTTCTTTTTTAAAGACACCTCACACACATTCTAGTCAGGGATCACGTCTCTACTGCATTTAGATTTCTTTAAATTTATCGATGCGCCACTTCAACCAGATATAAATATTATAATTGTAAAATTGCAGAGAGGGATTTTGCTGTGAATTGATATCGAATATTATAAAAAATTATGTTATCGTAGTTTTTTTTCAATATGAAATGTTTTTCATATTGCTGTGAAGTCGAAATATTAATTTGCATAAATTTGTATGACAAATAAATATCATAAACAGTACAAATTATCTACCGGGTACTTATTATGTTTTGTTTCAATTTTGTTTTACGTATCACTTTTAAAGTACCTAATTAAAAAAAATCTGAAGCTGTTACATAAATAATCTCGGTTTTCATGACTGAAATTCATACTATTCTTTTCATAATATAATAATGTCATAACTTGTTACGACATATGTCTAGTTCTAGGAATAGTACCATTGTTTTACTTTATTTAAATCATGTTGTGTGTGTTAATTGATGGGTCGAGACGTTTTGATAATTAAACGTATGGAGTGTGATAAGCATGAAATTCTTGTATTGTTAAAATATTATCAAAAATGAAAGTTTAATGCAACTGCGGCAACAAAAAAAAATGTGTTAAATTTTAAGGATAATATAGTCAATGAGCGAACAGAAGAGCGCTCGCTGCTTCAATCATTTTAATAGTTGAGATCTGATACTAGTAGACCATTTGCACTCCGGTCGCCCGCCTGTATAGGATGCTGAAGCGGCAAAGGAAACAGCAGAAAACCAACCTCATACTAGCACTCGCCGATTATCCTACTCCTTTGGATCTCCTAAATATATCGTACGTAGTCACTTAAAATCATTGAGTAAGAGTAAGACCTTTAAAAATTGTCAAATGAATGACACACTATTAAACGATATTAGAGCTAAACATTGTGTAGAAGTGTGAAAACAGCTCCTTGTCCCGCCGAAAGATGATCATTTTATTAAATGCATTGTTATTGACGATGGAAGATGGGTTTATATTAACAATCTAAAGACGGAAGATCATTTAGACGAAGGACCATTGCCTGAGTTTGTTGTGAAGTGAAGAGAAGTCGATTCGAGCCAAAAGTTTTGTTATGAGTCTGGTGAAATTATGAAGGTTTAGTGTAGTTTGAAATGACTTCAGTTAGTAAAACTATCACTGCTGAGATATCTAACGAAAGTATGAGGTTTTGTTGCAGAAATATCTTGGCTTAGTAAACCGAAAACGGGTGCTTTTGCAACATGACAATGCTAGATCATATACTGCGAAGGTTATACGGGATAAGATCGGAAAACTTATTGGTATTGAACTTCTATCACATCCAGCACTTAGTCCGAATCTTGCATCGTTAGAGTACTCTTTATTGAGATCCATGGCGAAATTCTTTCGTGGAAGAAAATTGTGTCTAAAGGAGATGTCGAAAATGTAGTGCGGCAGTTTCTTGCATCTAAGCCCAAGGAATAGTTTTACCGACGTCTGAAAGAGCTTGCTGAAAGTTAGGATAAAACCAGATTTGAGAAAACACGATGGGTTATATTCAGAATAATAAGGTTAACTTTTTTAGTCCAAAAAATGTCAGTATGAAACAAGCGAAAATCGGAAAAAAAAACACTTTAACAGTTGTTGCTTTTTTTGTTGCTAAAAGTTACCAAAATCCCAATTTTGTTGCTTAAACCAATAGCGAGAAATGAGAAACTATGTTGCTTTATGTAAAGCTAGTATGAAAAGTAATATAAATGTATAATGATTATTCGAACAAATAAAGGAAAATTTGTTGCTGGAAGATGCTACAAAATAAAAAAAAAAAATATTTGTTTTTACTAATGATTGTAATGTAATGATTGAATTTGATAGGTATTCTCTACGGTAGCGTAAATCGCTAATTTTCTGGAGAAAACTCACAGAATAAATTTGTTATTGTTGACAGACTAACTTTTTTGAGTGTACAGAGTCAGCGACAAAAGTTATTCTGTGAACCGAAACAAAATGATTTTTTATTTGCTTTCAAAAATACTAAGACTTACATTAGCGTGTTCGGTTTGTTCATATACTGATCTCCAGACTCTTTCGATTTTCAGTTTTTACGTTGTTGCTGACTCTATACACTCAAAAATGTTATTCTGTGAGCAGCAATAAAATCATTCTGTGGCTTTTCTCTGGAAAAATTGTGAGGTACGCAAGCGTGGACAGTACTAAATTCAACAATAGTAAAAAAACACATTTTTTAAATTTATTTTAGTACCATCTTCCAGCAATAAATTAGCAATAAATTTTCCTTTATTTGTTAGAATAATTATCGTATATTTAGTCACGTTTCATGCTAGGTTTGTTACCGATTTCTAGCGATCGGTTTGAGGAACAAGGTTGGCATTTTGGTAACAAATTAGCACTAAAATCGCAACTAATTTTAGTGTTTTTATTTTAGATTTTCGCTGATTTTACACTGCCAGTTTTGGACCTTTTATTTTTGTATAATTATTTAACAAAGTGGACTTTATTTATGAGACATAATACAATAGTTAATTCTGAAACACTGTCGGATATATTATTGACTTAGAGTTCATTAAGACTGATAGCTCAGTATGGACTCTTTGGCCATGAGGCTCTAAAATTGAAAATTGTTATTTTGTCGGATTTTCTGTTAATTCTTATACAAAAAAAAAACAACACTAAGGAAGTGTATATACATTAAAAAGGCTATTAGTACTAAAATATCACAAAAGAAAATTTTGTATAAGTTAGAAAAATGAAAAAAATAATCTGTGTGCCAATTGCAGACAAATTGTAAAACAATAATTAAATAAGCACTCAACTCTTGTGTTTCTAGTTTGAAACTAACTAACATTTCATTTATAATAAAAAAATCTTTTTATATTAGTTAAAAGCACTCGTTCTTATTAAATTAAAACAGTGACATCTGTTCGTACGTTTAGAAAACGATACTTACAAAGCTTGAGTCAGCTTACACGTAAAACTTTCGTTTGAGTTTCGTAATGCAAACGTACGATGGCCCTCCTAGTAATTGGGTTTTGTTATATTCATGTATTTATTTCTACAATTGAAGTGGTCGTGTCTTTATTCGTAAATAAATCTTTGACATTTATGTATTCAGCGTTTTTGGTTCCGTTAATTAAATTTTTCATCGTTCCAAATATGTTAAAATTAATAAATAAGACCTAACATTTATGAGATCTACATTATCTATAGAGCGTTGCCACTATTTATGCTTACATCAATATCTAGAGACTGTCTGTCAACTTTAAAGAAAACATAATATTTACGAAATATTTTATGTTGTAAGTACTCAAAAAACGTTAATGCTTTACCTAAAATAGGCCACTGCCGCAAATGGAATACAAGAGGGAAACAAATACTTATGCTTGTAATTTTCTGTTTATGCTGTCGAGTTAAAAATTGTTTTAGGGACGACTGGATTCGTTTTTAAAAAGGATTTGTAAGAAAATAATAGATTTAAATGATAGCCATATTAAAAAATGCCTAACTTAGTTCCTGAAAAGGGCTTAGTATTGTTATTGATTTTTTGAATAATAATAAATATTTGGTATACTGAAGTTTCGAAAATTAAAAAAAAGGCATGAAGGGTTTCTTTAAGTTTGTTCTAATTTTTTTTTATTTTATTTTACCTTTCAATAAGATTTGTAAATACCAAATATCGAATAGAAATAGTTTCTTTTTTTCTTTCTCTTTGTTTTTCTCTCCATTTATCTGTGATAGTTCTTTGCTTATTAGAACTGCTGTAATTGCTGATCACCAAACAAACCATTTTTAGACATTATTAATATCAATCCTCATTGGATTAAATGAAACCAGGAAGTTATCTATGAAATGTGTCCCCAATATAAAAATATGAACCTCTGTTCCTCCCTTTCAATGCTGACTAAAGCTGTATTTTTATATTGTTAGTATTATATTTAACGTACAGTTTATGTACATATAACTTTCAATTATGTTAGTAAACCTAATTAAGATTAATAAATAATTAATATGTCTCATACAACAATACAAGACTGTAATTTTATATATTGTTGCACTTGAAAAACAGTAGAATAGAAAAAAACAATGTTTCCTTTTACTTTAATTTTTCCTACAATGCGGTAGGTATTTGGCCCGTGTTCAGATGATTACGTCAAAAACATTATAATGTAACTTAAGACCGAAACAAAATAAGCTAACCTATACTACAAGTAGTATTAATATAAAGAAAAAGTTTTAGGGAACTTAGTTTAATTTTTCCGATTTTATCTGCTACAGGGGTGCCCGAGGGGGCGCTTTCTGTTCGTTTGCTGGGCGGATCCTTCTCTTTCCTTTTTTGAGGTATATTATCACACTACTATATTGTAATATTTCCATAGGATTTTAATGGAGATGACAGTCATATTTTGATTTTTTTTTATAAATAGAGATATTTCAGTTTAGGGATGGCTGACCAGGTTACGTGTTTACTAACTCGAATATGCCAGTGGAAGTTATGCATTGAATAGAAAAGATATGCATTGAATAGAATAGAAAAGATAGCACTGCTATCTTTTGCAGTCTGTTTAGGTTTGCATCCATTTCTATATCTCGATGTCTCGTCATCGTCAACCATTACGTAGGTGACACTTAAAATTTTTAGGCCTGGCCACTTCGAACCTGTAAATTAAAAATTTGTATCTAAATTTAAGAAATGAAAATATTTGCCACGCTTAAGGTATATTGCAGTTATTTTTAGAAATTGGCTGCAAAAATAAAATTATTTGTCCAACGTCAATATGAATTTAACGCAAGAAAATTTTCGTGAAATGATATTCTATGACTTTCCTATCCATTTAAGCCAATAAGAAAGTTATGATTGACTTCGTTTGGCTTTTCATTATGAACCTACATCCTTTGCCACTGTTTATAACTAATTTAATAAGTTCAAACCTGGTGACACTAATCTCACTGAACATGTGTATGAGGTTCGTCCCTCTATGGCAACTACGTAGGCTCATGTTAGAGACTGACAAAAGAGTGACCCGATTCAGACATTTTTTTTGGAAAAAGAGAGACCTATCAGTAGATTCAGACATTTTTTTTATTTCAGACATTTTTAAATTCAGACAATGTTTCTTCAAACAAAAATCCTTTATGAACATTTAGCGGTTTGGAAGTTACGTATTCGGCGCCTAAAACTGTACTAAGCGGCAGTGGCCGCATATGAAAATGCCGTCAAAGCGACCTTTAAATGCGAGCGGGCAAAGTGTTTCCCTCAGTGGTTCCATTAAATGCAGCGATGTATTGCCTCAATAGACGCTATTAAAAAAAATAAAATAAATATAACTTGCCAGTTTGCTCAGTTTTTGATTTTCTAAGGATTCTCAAATTAATCTATGTATTAGAAAGTAGTTTACATTGACAGGTATTTCCCTACCACGGATATAAAGGTTGTATGGTTTTCTACACACCTCCAATTTGTGCTAAGTGTGTCGAGTGCGTATCTGGATTACTAGATCTACAATCTTCAGTTCTACGAATTTTTTTTCATCTTCACTGTATGACTTTGGATAAGAATGTACAATGGATCTTTGGTAATGTTTTCTCACAGACCTTTTGCTCGATAATTTAATGGGAGTGATTTCTTACGCCGTTTTTGTTTGTCTTTCTAAGTGCGCAGTATTTAATAATTGAAGTTTTATATAAGAGTTGAAGTACAGTATATTTTTTTCCGGTGTGAAAACTAAAAAAAAATTATAAATTAGGACGATACTGTTTTCAGCGTAATTCAAAAATAGGGTTTTCACCGGATCTTGGCGTTTGAGAGTCCTAGGAATTTATTTGGATCATTTTCCGTGTGATGTCTGTATGTCTGCATGTGTACAACGCACGATACTCTGCCGCTCTGAGTTGCCTGCGGATGATGTACTATAACGCTCCTATAACAGGTATAACGCTCCCAGGCCCTTGCTTCTTCTCCCCGCTTTCTTATTTTACGTTATTGCGACGCTTTCATGACTAACTTCACAGCAGCAGAATCACGTGCGTTGTAGTATATGTGTGTGTCTTTGTGTGTTAGCAAATTATTATGAAATGTGTTTTTTTAGAATATTCCTTAAGCTACTCTACCGATAACTTTTTAAAGTTCCTCTGTATAGAAATACACGTAGATCGTTGCAAACTGCATCAAACGCGGTTGGTTTATTCTAGAGATATCGTAAACGAAAATTCACATACAATGAAGTTTGAAATAACGTTTAAAATTTTTGGTGGATTGATATTTGGTATCGGACAACTTTTTTTTGTTTAAAAACTGCGTTAAATGACGCAAAGCAAATCAAAATTGATCAAAGTATACGATAGATATCTTAGTTTATAAGTAAAAAGAAATGGCGTTTTACTTAAATAAATTTAAAAGTTTGAACTAGAAGTGCTAAAATTGTATAGAAACTATATTTTTGTGTTCGGACAACTTGAAAAAGTTCTTAAGCCTCACTTGGATAAACTTTTAAGGTCAAACTCCATAATTTACAGCTAGGTGTAATTTTGAAGACTTTAAGCTCCAAAGAAGGAAAAAGTTTCAAGAATGGCCTTAGGGAAGTTTTAGTGATGCCAGCTCCTATCTGTAAAACGATTAACCCTGCAGAGTTGACCGTTCTGTAGATTTTTTTATAGGAGATTGAGTGGCAAATGAGCATGGACGCCACCAAAAAGCATGTGGTCACCGTCGCCAATGGACATTCGCAACCCGAGGAGTTCATCGTCTTAGCAATGCGAGGAGTCCGAGTCATGGAGATGAGAGCGAGCCACTGGAACTATCAGTCACCGAATGAAATGTGAGAGTGGAAGCTGTTATTTCACGTCTGTATTATGTGAGAGTTTGGTATTTCACCCTACACCGATCGAGCCGGCAAATCTTCGTATTGCCGTCAAGTTGACTGCAGCGCGAAATGGGTATGTCACAAGAAAAGCTGGACAAGAGCATGTCGGATCACGCTTATTATAGGGTTACCACCACTGAAACCATTATTACAAGGAAATGCACTACAGATGAAAAAAGTACGTTGTTACACTTTTTTCATGTTTCCCGCACATAATAGTTATAAGTACTTTAGTTCCCTGTAACTAGAAAAACATGTAAATATGTCGACTATTACCATTAAACTAGTGTAAACTAAAGTGCACCAGCAAAAGAGCGTATCTTCATCGCACTTACGTCCTTTTGTTGAGAAGCGTATTTGTTCGGCAATAACTCAAAAACAGTATATTTGATCATATTCAAAATAATTATCATTTGAAGTATTTCTTAAACGTTACCTTCGCTATTTTTTCATAATTTTTGGACATGTGGTTTAGGAAATATAGGAAATTGTATACGCCCCGTACACAATTTCTGTTATTTTCGAAGTGATTATTTTCAAAATAATTCACGTAATCATAAAATTGCTTAGAAATTGTTTTTAAAAATACTGCCGAAATATGTGCTACACGTTGATGTTTGCTGAAATAAATTTTTTGCAGCGTCAGTTACATGTATGAAGTGCCTTCCTAGAAATATCTATTTTTGTTATTTGACTACCAAAATAAGTAACGGCTTATAAAAGACAAGTATATAATAAATTTCATCAATATATAATACGTTTTGTAGTCTTTAAAAAAAATGCCTGCGACATACAGAAGGACGGATGGATATGCCGCAACTATGAGCATTCCGTTTTTGCCATTTTCTCTTGGAACCCTAAAAAAGGATCTAAGAATGAGGTAAGAGTGATTACAAGTTTCTATACTTTTGTATTGAAGCGAGAAAACAATAATGCAATCGTTCTACCTTTTTTTCTAATATTCGTACTTCGAGTGTATTGTTGTGAACTACACTCATAAATAAAACAGTAAAATAGCAAGATCACTCTACTGCCGCACAAACAACAGAATAGAACTTTGCTTGTTTATCGCGGAATATGAAACGGTGGTTGTTTACATTATCTATGAACTATGATCAGCCTGAATATTCCAGAAACAAAGTTGCTACTTGTTCGGTTGTGTTGGGCCCTCTTAGAAAATTATTATGATTACGAGCTCAACGGCATCATAAAAACGATTTATGGGATTCTCGTAACCATTTACAATTGAACTGGTTGATCGGACTCAGCCTTATTTAACAATCACATCTGTTGAACGTCACTCGTTTACATTGGAATCTGTCGCGGGAGCAGAACACGTCGGGCACTATCCCATTATACAAGTCTTGTTGTTAAGTATCTATGATACCCTGTATGATTTTACTTACGAAATTCGTTCGTTGCATCGTTTTCACAATTATTCATAGAAGAATATCTGCATTTTAATGGGACTTGGGCACTTTCTACTATAGAAAAGAATACAATAATTCTCTTAAACATTTTTAATTGAATTCACTTGAATAGTGAACGCACTAATCTCAAAAATAAAACTGATTCGCCAGTGCTCAAATTTCAATATATAATATACCCCTTTACGAGTGGCGTCGGAAATTTTCCGAACGTAAACAAAATAATAAAATATTTATAAAAACAAGACGAAAGCACCTAAAGTTAGACGTAAACAAATAAGATCTATTGCAACCTGCGGGCCGAGCATAACGCTCTAAAGCAGCGTCTCTCTGTAGTACGTACTGTTTTTCTCACGCCAGAGCAATTAATGAAAGAGGTAGCCCTATAGAGAGACTTTCTCTAAGGCGTCATGCTAGGCCCCTTGGAATATTCCAACCAATCAAAGTGCGTTGAACATCCGAATAAACAATGTTCACGTGTTGTTTACATTTTAAAGATAAGAAATCCATAGGATACTATGATCGAATATTTTTTTAGGGTAGTTGTACTATAATTTCATTGTTTACTTTACAATAATCCTCCATTACCGCACCGCTAAATTAAAATCTTTGTTATGTCATCATGAGAATTACAAGCATTTTTAAAGTTACATCTAGCAACGAAGTGCATAGAAATCGATTTACTATAGTTTACTCAACAGTTAGTATTACACAGTAAAATAGAAAGTATAATGAATTCACCGGTTTATTTTCATTCTTTTCAGAAGTCGTGTAAGTTTTTTCACAGCGCTGGTACATTTCATGTTTATATAAACCGGTGAAGACTTTTCATGTTACGGTTATCGTTTATGATTTATTAATTTCGCCGAAAACCTTAGAACAACGGTTGCTGTTTACAATTCATTTCGCCTTCGTTTCATCGCCGTGCCGCTTCTTCCGCCCAGCGCTGTCAGTTTGCGGGCTTTTAGGTGAAATGAGATATTTTATGAAGTAAGTATTGGAATTTTAAAGGAGAGGTCTGGATATAAATACGAAATGGACGCATACGGAATGTTGTTAAAATGACTTAATCGTTAATATTGATTGAAAACTCAGTTTTGGGTAATTAGAAATAAAAAGCATTACGGAAAAAAATAAATATATAAGAATTTATACCGTATAAATTTATACTACAAATCCGTGTACAGAAATTTGAAGTTAATTTCACCTTTTTAAAATGTATGTGAGAATAACTCAGCACCCAATTATATACAGATTAAAAAAAAACTGTTAAAATAAATTATAACGATTTATACGTATAGTAATGACAAATCCGCCCACTTCATTTGGCCTTATAGGTTATGAAAAAAAACAAATGCGAGTTGAACTCGCTTGGGGATTGACTCGCAGTAAGTCGATACACCATGTGTATGGTGGAATTGGAAGGACATTATTAATTATGAAGTTTTACTGCACAGCAAAACCATAAATTCGGATTTCTACTGCCAATAGCTGATGAGATTCAAGCAAAAAGTAGACAAAAAACAGCCGGAATTAATCAACAGAAAGGGTGTGATTTTTCATCATGATAACATCAAACCACACACATTTTAGCCATTCAGCAAATATTGAGAGAATTTGGTTTGACAGTGCTAATGCATCCATTATATACTTCTGACGTTGCAACCTCGGTTTATTAGGTGTTTCGGTCTTTTGAGAATTCTTTAGGTAGTGTTAGGGTAATACCAAGAGAGAACTGTCAAAACTACTTTTTTGATCAAAGGTTCCAAAATTTCTATAGCAAATGAATTATGTCACTATCTACAAAATCTAATATGTTATATACATATCATAATTTAATTTAAACAAAATATGAAAAATTATCTTGAATTTCAATATAAAATATGTAAAAATCTCTTTCCCCAACTTTATAATATATACTTTTTAAGATCTGATCTAAATTTGTATGTGAAAAATAAAACACCTTTAAATGCGAATTCTTAAAATATTGAGAGATTTACCATACTATTTTAAGATCGTAGAATTGTTATAAATTTTCTAAAAATATTTAAGTATAAAACTGTTTTCTGTATTTTTTTAACAATATTTCAGACTCATTAGTTTCGGAGATAAGGGGAAGGGAATGGCCAATTTTCATCTACATTTTCTTAATAAATTAAAACATTTTAGTTCTTATTAAAAAAAATATTTGACACCTTCATAACAAATCATTTCTTTTGATATGCCTCACGATATAGTCTCAAAACTGTTTTAATATTTTAATTTGTCCCCAAAAGTGACCCCCAGACTTAAAATTCATTTACGTGCATTACACGTCCCTGGTCGGACCATAGAACTATGTACCAATTTTTCGACCCGATCGTTCCAGTAAAGGAGCAAATCGGATGTGACAGAGAAACACACGAGTGATTCTATTAGGATTTCTGTTTTTTTTTTTTGATTCCACGTAGGGAACCCTAAAAATGTTGTAGTTTATATGGAATTCGAGAAATGAATAATCTAAAATCATCTACAAACGATTTTGCATCGATCGGTCAAAGTTCCATATTGATAGGTTCATTAGCGTTTATTTGACGCTCAGAAATAAAAATCTTTTCATTATAAATATTGATATAAATAATTTTCTATACTGTACTTATAAAACATACGTTGTTGGCGTATGCTTAACAGTTTGTTTTCAAATCAGAAGTTAACGGTTACGGTAACAGCAGGAGCAGGCTAAGCCTTCAGTGTTTTTAAACCTCGTTCGCTTAAGGTCGGACGTCCTTACTTTTTTTTTTTCGAATAAAGTTTGATTGCAGACATACATTTGAAATAAATGATTGTAATGGGGAGATCCCCGCAGTGGGATGACAAAGGAAAAAGAGTCACAATAAAATTGTATTTAAACTAAAAGTAGTAAAAGTGTATATGTGTCGATGTATATACAAAACTGTCGGTTGTACATGGTTTTTGACTGTCGCTGGTAAGATAAAAGATTAAAGATATATCATTTTAGCTTACCTTAACATCCGATAACTACTAATTTATTAAATTATAAGATACAATCCACATTCGATGTGTTGATCTACGTCTCACATTACCTTCAATGGTAATACGTGATGTTGTCAATGCTTTGGTTAATGTCTTGGCAAATGCTGTTTATTCTAATATCGTTACAAGAGTTCTACGACCCCGGCCGGTCGTTGCCTCTCGTTGCGCCTGCGCCGGCTGCCAAAAGTTCGCGCGTCGATGTGCGTGCGCCTGATGCGAGTACCGAAAATACTAATTATATCAGATACACTTAAGGCGCATGAATGGAGCGTGTGTGTCAACCCTTCGTTTGCGACACGGCAATTTTTAATAACCATTAGCCGAGTTACAGCCGCAAATTGTCGCAATTAGAATTTATCACCTCGCGCCTTATGAACGTCGTCGGCATTTATAAGACCCGGCTGTGAAATACAAAGGGATTTTGCATAAATATCAATAAGGCTCTCAATTTAGGCTTCTATTTTCGTTATGTAGTACTTTTCGACGAAGGTTCAACTCGTGTGGACATAAAATGAATTCCTTTATGTTATACGTCGGCTAATGACGCTGTCAGTCACGACCGCGGTCCTTTTGCCGGTGTCTATTCCAATCTCGATTCTGTCCGTGATCCAAACGAAAACACTAAATAATTTTACTTTGTCACTATCTCGCCTTTGATCACGATCGCGGTCTTGTTCACAATTCTAATACCGGACTAGTCTACCTTCGGACGCCGTTGTTTTATAACAGATCGGTATAAAAATTGAAAAATTTGTTTCACATTTATGTGAGCGAAACCACCGACAAAAGCTGGTTACGATTAAAACCTACCTACTTATCATTTAAAATATTAGTAACAATTGTCGTTTACAAAAAGTTGCATTAAAACCGAACGATAAATTAAACATTTCAACTATAGAAATCGCTACATAAATTACAATAAAAACGTATATGCGTAATACGACCAACAATGACGTCGGCCCGCTTTGATGTTGCTCGCTCGCTCACATCAACACTTCATATGCCACACCGCATCAGAACATTGTATATTCTCTCCAGAAGCTGTGTAGCGTTATGAGACTTCGAAATTGACTTAAAAATTTAATATGCTTTGATTCAGTATTTCTATTTCATTGAAATAAAAACTAATATTCAAATAATATTTTTTAAAAATTAGATTTTGAATTGAATACACGATATAGATATTTGTATAATTCACGTGCAAATGAACAAACAGAACTTTCATATTTTTTTTTACTTAATATTAGATATTTACATTTCACGCTTGCCATTTTTTTTTAACAAAAATTTGGTTGCCTGTAAAGTCGGTATACGGGCGAAAGTTTTACGTGACAACGACTTTGAATGGTAAAATCATTTTAATGTGAATATTCATTCGTATAGTAGGAAGAAGGATGAAATAATAGTAACAATTTAAAACATTTATTTATACAAAGAATTATATTTAAAACATTAATTTATACAAAGAATCTCGCACTGAATTTCATATTAACAAAATTTTATTTTACCTTTACACATACATACGTATTTATATAAATATACATACAATAACTTGCAATACATTTGCAAGCTATGCACTAATTCTCTAGTGCTGCGCGCGCGGCAGACCGATCATAGTTGAGTGGGAGAGAGACGCAAGGCATTCGGCGGGCCTCTCTCTCGTTCGGTGACTCATCGTTACGTTACCGAGCGTTACACTTTTTCAAAGTGACTCCCAGCCGCAACCTAATTTAAGACGTTGTCACGTCAAAACTTTGATGTAGAGTCACATAAATTCCACGACTTCGTTGACTGAGTTTCATTATTGACATTAATTTTTAAATTGCCTAAACTTTAACACGCTTTTATTAGCTTGGTATGCTTATTAGTTTGTATGTAACGGAAACCTTAGGAAACCGGGCTCATCATGTTGTATAAGAACCTTACCTTACCCTTCTATCGGACCTCTGGGAGGGTTGATCATTTAATGGTCCAATACTCGTAGGAGTAACAATGGGAAATGAAACTAAAACACAAAAAAATGTTAAAAAACTAAAAATTTCGAATTAATAGCAAATTGTACTGAAAAGTAAAAAATAAATTATAGTTTTTTAAAAAAACTAAAAGGCAAGCTTTTGTAGATCACCAAACTAGAAAAAAGTACAAAATAATTATCAATAAATTTAAATTAAGGATAGAGTGATTAACAAAAAAGTATATTTTATTGTAAAAAAGCGTGAGGTGCTGGATGTTAATTGTTATAAATCTTTTATTGACAGAAATTAATAAAAGCAGTAATTTTCAAAATATCTTAAGAAGCACCCCGCGCTTTTTTACAATAAAATATATATTTTTGTTGATCATTATATACTTAATTTTTTATTGAAAATTATTTTCAACTTTTTTTTGGTTTGGTTGTCTACAAAAGCGTGTTTTTTAGTTTGCCTTTTGACTATTATGTGTTATATGACATAAAAGTTGAAATAAAATTATATATTATTGTTTGATTCTTTGCATTTCTATATAGAATTCACTTTATGTTTCAAAACAAAATAAATAGAATGTATGTTCACTTTGTCAAAATGAACATACACATACGGTGTATACGGCATTGAAAACGCACACCGTTTGCCTTTTCACTGCGAAGGAAAGCAACAATCGTTTCGATTTAAATATTCTTCTGTTCTGTTAAGTTCTGATTTGGATTTGTAATAACAAAATACATATTTTTGAATAGCTATAATGATCACATTCCAGATTCTGAAACGAAGTTCTCGCAAATCAGGCAAATTAACGATCTATCGTTTATTCTCATCGTCGGCGAGTCGGCGACCATCGCGACACCGGCCGGGCGTTTGCGACACCCCGCCCGCGCGCAGTCGGGTCACGATGTAAATTTAGAATAGCGGCCACAATTTCGCCAGATTATTTCAAGAGCAACAGCGTCGTTGTCGGACTCGCATATTGTCAGACCGATGCAAGCGGCTGCGGGTGTTCTATGAGCTTTTGCATATTTAAAGTGCGTGACGTAGTTCGGCGGTCTTAAAGTGTTGATTGATAGTAAAATATGTTGTAGATACTTTTTTAATTTCGCAAATTCGTTGATGCACTAGTGATAAGATAAAAGTGACTAAGTAAAATTAATCTAAGAAAATGGGAAGACAAATCAGTGTTTTATTAATTCTTTTGCTGACACAAGGTAAATATTTGAAAGATTAATATATATATATATATATATATATATATATATATATATATTTTTATGTGATATTTATTATTTAAGTACAATTTATAATTTAAAACTTACAATGACTTCTGTAAATTTTATCCATTTTAAATAATATGGAATCATAGTCTGTTGAAGTGCCACTGTGAAAATTAGTTTTTCACTTATTTAAAATATTTTAAACAAATGCTCAAAAGAGTACTAGAATTTCTTTCACTGCGTTTAAAAATAACCGTTTCTCGTTTCAATAATTGAAATATTATCTTATTCTGTGTACGTATAACCTTAACTTTTGATTATAAACCAATAACATATTCTATTCACGAATAGCTTATTTCATGCAACAATTTCCGCAGCTAATTATAATATTAGAATAAATATTGATGCAGCATAACTGATTTTGTAAAAATATCAGTTTTGTTTCATATTCGAAATTGAATATTTCTGCATTGAACATAATTTCCTCCACGATATTCTCCCTTTGATGAGACTAAGGAAAATTGGAGCTCGTAACAGTCAGTGGACAATTGCCGCTGTTACTCAGTTAACTTGCGGGTCCAGCATGACACCCTAGAGAACAATACCTCTATAAAACCATCCCTTTTATTCATTATATTGACCGGTAAAAGGGCAGTCCTATGGAGATATTTTTGTCTACGGCGCCATGCTAGGCCTACTGGTGTGTCTACAGTAGGTTACAGGTAACATAATTTATTTATTATTTTATTTAGTATACGCTTCCCATGCATTTGAAAATTAAAAACACTCACATGCACAGTTTGTTTACGCATACAATATACCAAAATAATATATTATTTTGATCTTGTAAAATACATTATTTCGTATTTCAAAAGCATTGTACGATACATACTTATGGATTTTAATTGCAGTTTAAAAATCAAAATTGTTAATACAACTTGATCACTTATTACAATTTAATTATTTATAAGAGAATAATTTCTGATCGGGGAAACAGTTCTGGCAGGCCGCTAATTTTAGTGCCTTTTGTCTACAAAACAAAGTGACTATCAAATATTGGCCTACAACGCCATTACTGTTATCTGTGTCTATAAAATAACGGAATATTTAAGTAACTTTAAGACAATTAACGACACTTTCTCGCTCACTATTAGATTTGGTTACTATATCCGTCTTTAGTTAGAAAATTTGCCAAGTGCATGTTCGACATGAATCGAGGGAATTCCACAACCATGTAACATTCTTTTTTTATTTGATCGTACATATGTTTATATTAAGAACTATTCTATATTTATGAAGTGTTAAAATATTTTCAAAGTATTAAACGTTCGTTCGATTCAATTAAAATTTCGAAACACAATATAAGTAACTATTTTCACGAGTAACAATAAAAGTCTATGTTTAGGGTGCGGTAGTAAATTATAAATTATTGTAATTCCTTTTTGTCCTTCCATTCGTCCGTCTGCCTATCTGTCTATCCGCAGCTTAGCTCAGAGACTCATAGTACTAGAAAACTGTAATTCGGTATAGGTATACGTATTTATTACGCAGAGAAAGGGGTATAATAAAAGTTCAAAAGATTTTTCTAGTTTATCTACCTTGCACATAATGAGGGAATAATTTTTTTTTTTTAGTCTCTCCGATGATGTGGGGTATAGTTGGACAGCTATTAATAAACATTGCCAGTTCGTTAAAACTATTTTTCAATTTAGGGATCCTTTTGGGAAATATTAAGTTTTAAATTGCAAATTTTTGTTAGAGTCAAACGTCTCCCATATCAAGTAAATAGTTGCACTTGGATATGTAAAACAGTTCACGGCAGTAGCAGTAGTATATATAACGAAGTTAAAAACAAAAATATCACAGCTAAGTAGGCGCTTACAAGTTAACGAGTAACAGTCGATTAATTACAAAACATATTTGGAGAAGTAAAATGGAAAATTTCGTAAAAATTCCATTGTAAATTATTTAAATGGCTTTGTTGGCGGTGTAAAATAGATAATAAATATAAATTTATTAACGATGTAAAACTAAAGAAATACAAAATATAACATCTTTTACAATCGTCCTATATGGGCCCGTTTTAGACGTTATTAACTGCTAAGCCTTGAACTTAATTAATAGGTTCATAGCATCAAACAAAACGTCTGTTTCTAAAGTCTTACACTGTGACGCGGGCAACTATGGAATCGTAGATTGCGCATGACCCGACACGCACTTGGCAGGTTATTAAAATAACGAATCCTTCATTCTTATAAGCAATGCATCTAAATTATATGGTAACTGCTTATCTCCCTTGTCCTCTTTTTCTGGGAGTTCTGGTGTGTGTATAGAATAGCGAGTGACGTGCCAATCGTCTACAACTGCGAGAGCGATTGCTATTACCTTATCTGTTGTTTTGACCTGTCGACCCGGACATTTTTTTGGATACGAGCTTATCTGTTCTAATAGTTGGCTCTAAGACTATTAAACAGCATATCGACTTGTTTTGTTTAAAATGAAAGAAATTTATGGTGACTGTGGTCTGTAAACTCGAGTCCTATGGCGACAGACATCAATCTTATATTATTTATTTCCTTCACTTGATACAGAACGTTTAATTTCCATCTAAAAGTTGGTAAAGTTTAGCCGCTATCTTTTTAATATGTGTTTGGTGAATGTAGTCCATTTTCATTAGTTTTTATTGTGAGAGACAGTGTTATGTCTCAGTGGGTCTCTCGAATGCAGCTAGCTTTCTGTTGGGGTAGATCTTAAATTGGAGTTAAGTACATGGTGTCGAACTCTTCTTACAAGTCTTCTTTACTAATTTCTTTGATCCGTCGATTTTTCATTCTTCATTTTCTTCTCTTGGTACAAACTTTTAATACCGTTTCTGGGAGCTAGTAAAGTTGATTTACAGCCTTTCTTATTCCCTGTGACTTATTGGTTCCTATTGCAATAGCTTATTTTTTTCTTTGTAAGTCTTCTATGTGTAACTAGGGCATCCAACTTTTCTTCTTGTGTTGTAGTAAATCTTAAAGCAGTGTTCATTAAATGGCGTCGAGATCTTCTTAAAAAAACAATTCTTTCCCAAATTTCTCTCAATCGTTGATTTTTCATCTTACGTTTTCTTTGCTTGGTACAGACTTACAGTGCCTCTTTCTGGGATTGGGTAAAATTCATCCGCAGCCTTTTTGAATTCATGTGGCCTATACTTCTTCGTTCTTATTGAAGTAGCTCATACTTTTCTACGCTATTTTTCCATGTGTAACTATTGCTTCCAACTTTTCTATCTATTGTATTAGATCTTAAAACGTAATTAAGTAGATTATGTTGACCTTTTTTTTTAAGAAATCCTTCTTTACCAGTTTTTTTCCTTCTCCTTCATTATTAATTTTCTTCGCTTGGTATAGATATTCAGTGTCCGTTTCTGAGAGTTAGTAAAGTTCATATGCAGTATTTTAAACCTTTAATTTAAATTATTGTGTATTATTAATCTGTATTAATGTGGTGCATTGACTTTGGTTCCTTTTGTAGTAGCTACTGTTTTATATATGCGAGTCTCTCAAATATTACTAGCTTTATGTTGTAATATATTGTAAAATAGAGTCTAGTAATTGGCGTCGAACTCTTCTTAAAAGAAATCCATCTATTCCAATATATTTTTTACATCAATCTATAGGTTTTTTTTATTGTACTTATCCACGATAACTATTTATTAACTTCTCAATTCTCTGGTGATAGGATTATAGTATCATCAAAGATCAAGGATTACTGAATAGTAATATTTACTGTCTTTATTATCCTGTGGTATTTACTAATAGTAACCTAAAAAAAAGTTATATTATTAATCAAATAAAAAAAATTTCACCTAATTAATGCGTCTACTCATTAGCCTTATTCCATCCTGTGTTAGTTTATAATGATATTTAAATAATTACACTGTAGTGATTATTAAAATGATAACATATTTACTAATTTTATCGACTCCTATGCAATTAACAGTTTCACAAAGTGAAGTTATGTACTAATTGATTTCCGATCAAAAGCATAATCATATAATACTTTTACATATTTTATTGGGTCCTTTAGTAATTACTATACACATAATGTTAACCTCAAGGTTATTGCTATTATTTTTTTTTAATGGTACACTCAGTATTTTTATTGTATTCTATGATATGTGATAGTAAAATATATTCTATTAATCGTAAATAGTCACTATTAATAAGTAATAAATGTAAGTGAAAAGCAATATATGTGAGTGATAATCATTAAACAAGGCATGCATACATTTGCACACTTGTTTTTAATTTATATATATATATACACACATGTTCATATATCATTTCTAATGCTCACTGTTAATAAGTCATAAGTGTGAATTTAATTAAAAGGATTACAATGTTTTATACCCTTTTATTCAGGCCGATCAGGTTCTTTGTCCAAGTGATCTATGAAGAAAAGATTTGATCTAAACAATATACATTATTTTCCTTAATTTGTCAGTTCAAGTGTATATATACTGGATGATCGATGTTGCAAAATAAACAGATCTATATGATCTATATCCTACGATTAAGTTGGTGTCTAATAAGTAATTAGCTTCCAGTATAAAGGAGACAGTATTATTAATATAAGTATGTCATGTGTTACAACGTGAGGTCTTGTTATGTATTATATAAAGAATAATTTTGTAAGTATTGTATTAGTGTATGTGATTATTTATACGTATTTATATCAAATATGTTGTTAACCTTCCCTTTAAATTTTACTTAACAAGTAAGGTTACATTAAAAAAAATCCTTGTTTTCTTATTATACAACTAAAACAATGCAGTAATTGTTCCTTTGATTTATGATTAGAACTAGTTTGAGTTATCTTTGATTCTAAAGTAACGTAAGAAACACTTTTAGGAAGCTGGTATATAAATCCACATAGAGTTTGTTGTGACTACCAAGGAGTTGTAAGTAAAGACCCAAACAAACGATAAACAACTACTATATACCTGCTTATTGCCTATTCGGTCCCCACTTTAGAACCCGGTATACTTAGTCGTTAGTGTTTATTGAACGTTTCGAAGTGTACTTTATCTAGTTTTTGTGTAGTGTAGCGTTTTGTGTAGAAATGTATAAATGTAGCGCTCGCACCAGGATTTCCTTGATATCGACGACCTGGGTCTGAACACAGCACAGATTCACAAAGTGAATGTGGAATTCGGGATTTACGTAGCTCTTATATGTGTCAATAAGCCAAACAATAAATGGCATCGCGTCCTTTGTGCTCGCGCGCAGCACTTTTGCACTATGTAATATGCAGTGAGAAGTACTGACAATTTATGTTTTAGTGTAATTTAAGTTCACTGTTTTGCTAATAATAATGGCTAATTAGTGAAATTATTAATAATATTTCGACAACGTTGTGAAAACACATACGCGGCGGTGCTGCCAGTCACATTTTTAAACGCGATTGGTTTTCTAATAAAATTAAATCTGAGCTACTTTTAATCCATTGCATCCATCGATCCGTATCGGTTGAATCCGAATAAGGTAAATTAATTTTGATTAGACCACACATCGGTTGAGATACGATAAGTTTAATCTAAAACTAATTGCGATTGCTTGTCCGTCGCTCTGGGAACTTCAGAGACGTCCAAGTATGTGTTATTGATATATAACTCGGTTATAAGTAAGCGTTCGTTCGTCTCCCCTTTCGTTCGCACAATAAATGTTTACGTCAACCGCGAAACTGTATTGTCTCTTAAATCATTCAAAACTTTCGCAGTACCGAAGTTGGTTCGAGTTGACGCGCGGGTTGGCGAAGTTGCCGATACGGCGCTACAACGTCAAGTTGACTTTATAGGTAAAGTGACAATGGTTGGGGAACGTTTGACGAGGCGCCCTGCGGTCCACTTCTTGCCGCGCGACTACAGCGCCCTCCGGCGGCATTAAACTAACATTGACGAATGACCGTCTTGCGATGAGCTTACGTTGGGTCTCATTACGTTTACCGTACAGGTTCAAATGTCAGATGTCTTCTTCAGCAGTTTTCAGATTTTACCAGGGCCTTACTGATTCATTTTCTCTGTTCATTTGTCTGTTCCGTACTCATTTCGCAATCGCTTTTATAATACCTTTCTGACGAGCGTATCGAAGCTTTAAACAAACATAGCTCCGAACAGTTTGTTTGGTACAGATTTTTAAACAAATTATATATTGAATAATTTGGTATGTAAGTCAAAAACGTGGAAATAAAGTGTTGAGAAAACTCTCACTACAGTTCATATCGACTATTAAAAAATCACAATCATATAATATCAGAAAAATCTGTATGGGGTTAGAAATTTGTATGTACTTAGGAGATATCTTTTATGCTAGTCGTGTTTCGAGAGAAAGTTAATTACATTACTTTGTTCATAACTGAGCATTTCTTAAAGGAAAGCGAAAGTTATGGCATACTTCTAGTTGCCAAAATAAAGAAAAACAATTAAGTTTTTGTTTTCACGAAACTTGAGGATTATAAAGACAACTGACATATAGTACAATGTTCTTCAGTTTCCCTAGGTTTCTGATTCCAATCGTAAACTATGTAAACAAATAATTATTTATAAGAATTTGTTTCTATCGAAAACTTTTTAGTGCTAAAAGCGCCGGATGTGTACGTGTGCGCGATGAGTTTTATGATATACTTTATAAATATATTGTACTTATATTGCAGAATTAGAAATAACAGAATATCAATAATCAAGTAACATAGGTGACTATCTATGCACAGAGAATTTGAATAAATAATTATTAAGCGACGATGTTTCGACTATAAAAACGCAATTATGTATGATTTTTATTCCTCACCTCGCTCTTTTCTATTTGTTGTCCCTATTAAATATTTCACGTTACACCTCCGGTTGTACACACCTACCAAATGTAAAAACAAACAAATAAACATAATAAAAGAAAAATATGATTTAGATAAAAAGTTCCTAAATTTAAAATTAATATTGGAATTTCCGTTCATTTATTTCAAATAATGTATTTATCAATGGCTAGTTCTGCTCATCTATTCCTAATGGAGACTTCAGTTGCCGGATTTTTATGCATTCCCTTACCTACGGGCGGGTCGAACGGAGCGGACGGTGGCTCAGCGGTTACGAGAGTCGCCTTCGAGCCGGGAGTCATCGCGTTCAAGTCTCGATCGAGGGCAAAATGACTAATGGAAATTTTAATTTAAATCGAATCGAAACACTGGTTTCGCGCATCGGAAAGCAAGTTAAGCTGACGGTCGCGGATATTTTAATTTGGGCGACGACGGTCGTTGGCGGTCCTCGAATCGTGTCGGATAGGAGTCCGAAGGTCCAGGATTTGAGGACTAAACCACTAAAGCTATATTAATACGCAGGGAACTTAGAAAGTTCTGAGTTGCTAAAAAAAATACACAGACTCATTACTTTTCTATCGCATATTTTCCGAGAGCTCTCCGTCGGCGACTGTACAAAGTTTAAGTCGTTTCTCCCTTTAGGCCGGTTTTCTAAAGAAATTTTCCGGTTCGCATCAGACACCTCTTCAACTGACTTCTCAAACGTGGCCAATGTGACTTTCAGTGATGAAAACCTTTTTCCTTTGAGTTGAGTTTTTATTTTAGGAAATAAAAAGTCGTACCAAAGCTCAAATTACTCTATATAAAATGGAAAGTTTGTAATGTCACAATATTTCTAAATAGCGCTGTAATAAAAACCCGACAAAAAACGACATTCAACTATTTTCCTGAAAAAAAATATTTTATTCGACTTTTTTTATTACATTCATGTCAAAATTACAATTTTTTTCAACTAAACGATACTGTTTTGATATCGAGACATATCTTGAGATTACTGAGAATGGATTACGGAATCTCTAAAACGATACAAACTATGTACATCACAGTCGCTCATCAACCTCGTAATCCTCGGTTTGTCTCACTTAGAAAGGTATCCCTCCGACGACGGTGGCCACCGCTACCAGAATGTGCTAAATACCGTCGTAGGGTGAGCGGCGAATTTTCCCTAACCGCGCCGTATGCAATTAATAGCAGCGCTGCGATGCTAGCAGCACTAGATTTCTTCTGTTTTTAGACTACTGAGAGTCTCGTTTATTACCTGAACTCTCTAATCTTTTATTCCTTTATCCCATACAAGGGTTCACGTCGTATGATGACTCCTCGCTGAGCACAAATCTCTTCGGAGAAGAGGATACTAAGCCTCTATCACCACGTTCTGATTCGACTCGTGTTGGGAATTTCATATGTCCCGGTGAACATTGTCCAACATGCGGGTTGCATTAGGAAGTTTTATTTCAGTCGAAATAAAGCGCATGCATTGGACAGAAAGGTTCAGCGATGCAGACCGTCAGGTGGAGAATTCGTATGTCACGCGCAATAAGCGGATATACAGTGTTAAGTGCTGGATAGTTGTAAATTGAAGTATATAGCAAATGTAACGTCCGAGCAGGATTCCCACATATCCATAATTAGGATTATGCGCTTTCGTTTCTTCTACAGCGCATGTTCAGCTTTTGCAGCATGTTTTTGCATGATTTTTGTGCACTTCGAGGCGCCCAATGGAAACTTAAATTATAAAACAAACTTACATAAAAGTGACTAGGAATCGAGTTGGATTTGTAGTCTTGTATAAGTATTACATAAAAACCTTACTGAATGATAGATACAAAGAAAAAACATGGCTTTTTATAAAAAAAAATCCAACGGGACGCAAAATATCTTAAAAATCATCCGTAGTCATCGATGATTCAATAAATCTCAAAAACTTAAAAGATACAAAATTTCCATTTCATTAATGGATTTTTAATACAGAGATTCGAATTTTTCACGCTTAGCGATTTTCATTCGCTCAAAACTAAAATCGTACGAAGCTCGGGACTGGCAAAATATAAATATTCCTTACGAAGCACTAGTGAGTCATACGGCAGAAGCATACACGGAAACTTTTATCACCGCCCACAATTTATTTTACGGCCGGTAATATCCTTAAACGAAGTAACAGCGCATTGTTTTTCCGAGCCATTTCGCGGCGGGCCGCTGAAACCCCAGTCGGACACTGTTACATTATCGTTATTGCTACAAATGATCATAATACGCTCCTGCGATAGTGGTCCGTATCGATTCGTATCGGCGGACCGGCGTCATACGGCCGTATTATTAGATTTATTGTTTTTTATTCGATGTAAAATACGTGTTTGAATATTTAAATGTTTTTGACGTGACAACGTCTTAAATTAGGTTGCGGCTGGGAGTCACTTTGAAAAAGTGTAACGCTCGGTAACGTAACGATGAGTCACCGAACGAGAGAGGCCCGCCGAATGCCTTGCGTCTCTCCCACTCAACTATGATCGGTCTGCCGCGCGCTAGCTAGAGATTAGTGCATAGCTTGCAAATGTATTGCAAGTTATTGTATGTATATTTGTATATAAATACGTATGTATGTGTAAGGTAAAAATAAAATTTTGTTAATATGAAATTCAGTGCGAGATTCTTTGTATAAATTAATGTTTTAAATATAATTCTTTGTATAAATAAATGTTTTAAATTGTTACTATTATTTCATCCTTCTTCCTACTATACGAATGAATATTCACATTAAAATGATTTTACCATTCAAAGTCGTTGTCACGTAAAACTTTCGCCCGTATACCGACTTTACAGGCAACCAAATTTTTTCGATTGCACCTCCTTATATAACTGCTTGTATAATCTCACTGTGTTACTTTTGTGTTAAGTTATATGATGAGCATAGGCACAAATATTTAACGAGGGCTCAGTTTGGTCACCTAAACATTAGCGACGAGGGTGTGCTGAACGAATATCGTGACTAGAATTCATAAAGCTAGATGAGTATTCGACGTAATAATGCTAAATAAATTAAACATGTTCAATATCATTATTTTTTTTATTCATACTAGAAAATGTGTTAAATATACAGCTGTGGTCCCATGCTCCAGGTCTGTAAGCGAAAGTATATAAACAATTTCACAAATTTCACAAAAAGCATAACACATGTTTCTAGTTTTTGAAAACTTACAAAATATATTACAATACTCTTATAATCACCAAATTTAAAGACTATAACTGACAACACCACTTTTTTTTAAACACTTTATTGTACAGAACCACTAGGATGCGGGCCTTAATTTCGTTCAAGCTTTTTGTCTTGTCTATTCAATTAATATAAGAACAATGAAATAAATATTATTATAAATTTTACATTACAAATTACTCTATTTATCTTATAATGTCATGAATAGACAATTATACTACATTTGAGAAGAAATCAAAGCGCAAGATTTATATAACAGATTGACATCGTTTATTGAGTCAAAAATGAAATAATTCTGAAAGATTAACAATAGAAAAATTTTACATGTCACACCCAATAGAATCTCTATAGGGCGGTGCGCGACGGGGAATTAGCCAAAGGACCGGCGCCCTACAGAGTCGACGTTAAGTCCTTAATAACAAGGGATTCCATTTCGGAACGCGCTGACTGGGCAGTTCTTTTAAAAGCGCGCGCTCGTTACGTCCGCGATGATATTCAAGACCTGGACTCTATTGAAATTACTTCTGACGTGACTTGTTCATGATTTATAACGAGGTTTCGATTTTCATTGTTTAGTCAAACAATGGTTACTATACGGGTGTGACAACAATGCACATAGACTTTTTAAGGGAAGCAACACTTTTTTTAAATATACGCTAAAATGTATTTGTTTAACTATAGATAGTGATTTATATAATTAATGCATAAGTAAATAATGTATATTACTAGAAATCCGGAATTAAATGGCAAATATATCAATATTTTCATATTAGTAAACCACGCTTAATACGATGAAGAATAGATTGATATAGTAAAATTAATAACAAAATTACATACACACAAATCAGGTGAAGGCATTGAGAACTCTAAATTGGCTTATAGTCGAATTAGGCGAAAGCTACAGAACGCAAAAAAGAACTTATAATTGAATTGGGTGAAACATTTAGGACATTGAATATTACCTATAGTCAAATCAAGAGAAATATTCAGAGCACCAAATATCGTTAACAACTATCGACTCGATCGTTCAGCGCAACTTCTTTCGAAAACATTGTCCTCCATTAGCGAGAAACAAATAAACGACAGTGACGCGCCGAAACAAAGCAAAGAACCCTCGGCGAGAGCACTCGAAGCTCGCCGACGCGCTCTCGACAGGCCGTCATCTCTGAGAGTGAATTCGAAATTACGGATTTATCGCGCAAAACGGGAGGAGATGTGTAGAATTTTCATATTGCATATCGCTCGCCTAACCCGCCAGCATTCGCCTGCGTGCCGGAGCGGCCCGCCGCCGGCCGGCGCGCGCGCCCGCTCGCCGGCGCGCTCGCACGATCGATGTTAATTTAATTTTGACGTGTCGCCCCCTCCAGTCAAATTCAATCTCGGCCCCGTCCGCGAAGCCTCCCCGCCGTTCGAGTTACCCCTGGGCCTAGTAATAACATCCGAATTTATCATGTAAATAGCTAAGTTTAGCAGTTCGCTACCCTCCCGATATTGTTGTTTAAGCGGAGCAGCGCTCCGGCTTCGTTATGCAAATGTTGAATGTCGACGCGAGTGATTCGAAACGATAGCGGGAGGCGCGTTATCAACGACGTGTTGCGTGCTTATTATTTTTGGGGTTCCCTATGCTGTATTAGAAGTTAAATGCTAACAACCAACAATGAAAAATACTAAATAGGTAAAGTATGTGTACTGCATTGATAAGTATGTATTAAGCAATGATAAATGATAGTAATATATTAAAATCAGTTAAGTGATTTTAGGGTCTATTAGAGAACAGATGGCCATACACCATCAGTATTTTTACATCATAAACGGACACCGATGAAATCACTACTTTCTTTTTAATTTTGCTTTCGTTGGACAAAACAATAGTTATATTCTATCATGTTCAATTTTACATTCGTAAAAACAAAAAGTTTTACAGTATCATTACCTCAACTGTCTGCGTGTCTGTATATCTTATACGGTTTTTTTTAAGTACTAGTGATCGCTAAGTAAAATAGCTAAAAACTGAAACAGTTAGGACGCTAAATTAAATTGTCGAAAATGATATAAAACAAATCAGTATGAAAGGAAGAGATGCATAAGTGTATAATTAAATTAAAATATGTGTTAATATTATAGCAAATAATCTAAGTAATCACAAAAAATATATAAATACACATATATATGGTCCCTGGATGTTGCACCCTCTGACCAGTCATATCATCGAATAAGCCCTTTTCGTGTCAAAATTCTCAAGATTTTATATTGGTAGGGGATCAGAAAGTGAAACGACCTTTAGCAACTCCCTGCTAACATCAAATCGACTCAATGGAATGATATGATTTTTAATGTTTTGTTGAAATATTTTAATTTGAAATTTATTTGCATTAATTTTTAGTTATTATAATCTACAAATGTATTGCTATCCGTTCTTAATGCATCTGCACAAATTTCACTATTTAGACGTCCTAGTTTGGGTGAATAATTCCATTACATTGAGATGAGTATGTACGTAAAGATAGAGTTAGTAAAAGTTTATTAAAACAATAAAAACTATGCAACCACGCTCAATGTCCAAAAGGCTTAGTTTGATTTTATTAAATTCAATTATAAAGCCTGTACAGTGCTCTAGTGTATGAACTTTTAATTCACGCGAATTCATAATTAGACACTCGTCTTCATGCAACCCACCGCTGACCATCGAATCTGCTTTTCTACTACGAATCTCCATCCAAAGGATCGAACATTGAAACGAGAATATAACACCTCAACAAGTGTCAGTATTTTGTTTATTTGAATTTGCCAAATAAGTAGAATGTAATTTATATTTAGGTTTTGCACTAAATCAGCGCTATATCAGGAAAAATCAGACAGTATCATCTGCTAATGCTTTTATTGAATGGTTTTATGTAATAGAAATACTAAATTCGGCTAAATTTTCCTATGAAAATCTTCAAAAGCGGGAGTGAAAAGATTAGATTCATCTCTTATCTCTACACGTATAATAAGAAAACAGAGAGAACAAATCTGTACATCGAAAATATTTGCGAAAACCTACACTGAAGGGTAAGAAAATAGTTGATAGAATATATTTAAATGACTTTATAACTTTTTGTTTATTTATGCATTTGTTTGTGATCTCCATAAGAATTACTGGACAGAATTTGATACATTGGTATGATATATATAGTTCATACTCCGGAGTAAAATATAGAATAGTTTTTATCTTGTTTTGCTATTATTTTCATTTACATTCTGAACATTTTGAACAGAACTGGAATCCTGAAACAAGGATTTGTGCGAAACCGGAATCGTAATTGTGATCGGGAGTAGAATCGGGATCTAGATCGGTACTGAGAACGGTATCGATACATAGGTCGAGAAGTAATCGAGAGGGCAGTTTCGATACACAGATCAAGAAGTAATCGAGAAGGCAGTATCGATACATAAATCGAGAAGTAATTAAGAGGGCAGTGGAAGAGTCGGGATCAAAAGCAGTACCGGGATCAAGATAATGGTTGACAACGCGATTGGTTAATAGACAAAATAAAAGAATCAATTGTATATATAAGCGGGCAAAACCGCGAGCGAAAGCTACTAAATTATTAAACCATCCCGTGTTGCTGGCCATTCGGGCATTAGTTTAGAAATCATTTATGACACTTATACGTGTGATATAAGTGTCTAAGTGTTTGCACGTAATGTAGTTAGCGGCGTAGGCCAACTACCTTCATGAATTTTGGATCTTATGTACACCTCGAGAGACTACTGCGGACGACTTACATAATTAACTAAGGTTTGGAGGTGAGATTAAATTTAACCGTGAACTCCATTATTTAGTGATAGTTTACATGTGATCATTATTCGCGAATAAGTTTCTATAAACCCTATTTAGGTATGTTGTTGTGTTTGATTTGAATTGAAAATGATTGCGTTTGGGAGATTCGATTTATTTAGGGATAACTTTGAAAAAAAATGCGCTTCAGTAAGTAGACGTATAATGAAAAACGGGTAAACATTGTGGAGGCAAATTAAAACACTGCGTATGTTTGTTCAAGCTTAATAGTAACTGCTTGCCGGCGTATTGATGTACGTATGTATATGATGTGTTTTTTTTAACTTTGTTAAATGATCGTTTGACTAAATTGTTTTGGCAGTTTGGGTATTTTTTGAAATGATACCGATTGTAAAGCGGATTGGAATTTATGTCGTTATCGAAGTAATTTCATTTACTAAAGTCGAAATATTTTATTTTTACTAATCATTTATCAAAATAGTATTTGAGCAACCGAGCTTTTCTCGCGTCTTTCGAGTTTGCCGTGGGAATATGAACTAAACTCAAATTAGGAATTGGTAGAATCACATCTATAAACTGACCAAAATTCAAATGAGCGGTCTCAGATCTTTGGCTTCCCTATATGCAACATTTTCATGTACATCATAAAATTCCAAATCGGGTGGTTCCGAAAAGCCATTATTTTACATTGTGGTAAAAGAAGTTGTTGATGTGTAAAGTATTAATTATTCTACTGCTGAGGAATGGTTTTACTTCATACTAAAGACTTTGGACCTTGAACCGTCCACGCTAGCCCAATGCGATTTGGGATCGGCTAACGGTCTTTATCACCGATGCAATTCCTTAAAACTAATCTGACTACAGATTCTGAAAGAACAGATCCAGTCTTGTAGAACTTTCGATTTTCATTTGTTTTTGGTCTTGTACCACGGTTTTTTTTATGTCCGCCTGTTTACATTTAATGCATTCCTTGACGTTGTTGTGAGAAAAAAGTTTCCGTTACAGTATAAATGTTATTGTGTTACACGGGAAAGTAATAAACAAGTTTAGTTACTTTTATGTATGAACTCAGTAGACAACAGAAACTAAGATCATACGAATCAATTTCAGTATGTGGTTTTCCGATATTATGGAATTCAGTATGAGATCATTTATCGGGAATGAATCGCTACCATAAAGTCAGTTGAAACAATTTCTATTGTGTAGGCTTTGATTTTTACAGTGTATTTTCTGAGATAGTTATTCAGTCATATACGCCACATTGAAGAGGCTTCCGACAAGCCGTTTCCTTGATGTGGTCGGGTTGTTGCTCGAGACGCGCAGGAACGGCTTCCCGACTTAACACCTCCACCATCGACGTGGTTGCGTGGATACAGCATCATCGTGTTACGAAACAGGCACGCCTGAAGAGTGGCAGTGGGGGGGGGGTGTACATAATGTACCTGACCTCATTATGTCCAAGTGCCGCAGCGCGTGACCCGAATAAGCTCAGCGGCAAACTTCGCCCTATCTGTTTCCCGTCGCGGCCTGTTTACCGTGAGGTTTAACTTTTAAACTCATAATAACCGTTCGGGCTGCGCTCACGCCGCCCAACTCGCAGGACATCACAACTTCGGGGCACGAATCCACTTAAGGGGGCTCCGACGCGTTATAGTTTCCTCCACGATGCCGATGTAGAAACTGTAGTGTACAACTTGTGACGTTAATTAGTCAAAGTTGTTCCATTACAATAATTGTTTACGGCTATCTTAAGAGAAGGTGCTCTCCTCTTTTATTAAATAAATGTTATAAGTTCTTCTTATATGACATAACTAAAACATTAAAAAAACATGAAAAAGCACACCTCTTTTCTGTCAAATATTTCCATTTTAGTGTATAAAAAAATAAAGTACACTTTTAACGATGATTTTAGTCACTGTTGTGGCGTCAAGAAGTAAAAAAAAATTCCCAAAAAATTGACGACATGTTACTTACTGTACATTTGAGAAAGTAAAAATATTGTACATAATCATAATAACATGCTTATTAGTATAAACGGCGTCGCTATAAATAATATCTGTAGAACGAAAACCAATGGTTTTGGAGGCCGAAAAAATGAAAGAGCGAATGAACAAAAAACAAAACGTTTTAATCCCGTCGAGTGAAGTATTATTTATTTTGAGAGGCGCCTTTGTCGACCTTGCGAAATGGCTGCTTTAAATTTTTTTTGAGTAATAGCTAAAACATGCAAATAACCGCCTTTATTTTTAAATGACGTAAGATTTATATTTATTCGTGAAATAGGTAAACAAAAAATATTCTCAAAATAAGTAATCAAACAAACGTTACCAAAAAATCGTGCAACTAGATGTATACATACATACAGATGTATACTTGAAGAATACCTAGGATCACCAAAGTTCGCTTTCACGTGTTTTGTATTTTCTGAAAAAAATTGAGATTCCCATTTGTCACCTCAATAATTAAAACATTTGATGGGCAGAACAAGCTTAGTAAATTTGACATAAAAACCAATGTACATATAAAGGCTTGAATTGCAAAATGTATATCCTTTAATTTAAACTAAATTTAATAGAGAGATTTTATTTATAGAAAAGTTGCCAAATAAACATAAAAAAATCTTACATGTACTGCATTAAGACATATAAGACTAGCATGGCGCATGGCGATGATACAAATTCGTAAAGTTTTGTCCATCCGGTAATTGTCTAACGTGCCTATAGAAGTTTTCACACATAATACATTAATTAGCTTGTTGATGATTAACATGGCGCATGGCGGTGACAGAAACTCGTAAAGTTCCATCCATTTGGTAATCGCCCAACGTGCCTATAGAAGTTTTCACATATAATACATTAGTTCGTAGATGATTAACATGGCGCATGGCGGTGATGGAAACTCGTAAAGTTCTATCCATCCGGCAATCGCCTAACGTGCCTATAGAAGTTTTAAATATACTGCATTAGTACGTAGATCACTAACATGGCGCATGGCGGTGATGGAAACTCGTAAAGTTCTATCCATCCGGCAATCGCCTAACGTGCCTATAGAAGTTTTAAATATACTGCATTAGTACGTAGATCACTAACATGGCGCATGGCGGTGATAGAAACTCGTAAAGTTCTATCCATCCAGCAATCGCCTAACGTGCCTATAGAAGTTTTAAATATACTGCATTAGTACGTAGATCACTAACATGGCGCATGGCGGTGATGGAAACTCGTAAAGTTCTATCCATCCGGCAATCGCCTAACGTGCCTATAGAAGTTTTCATTATACTGCATTAGTACGTAGATCACTAACAGGGCGTAGGGCGGTGATGAAAATCCGTAAACTTCTATCAATCCGGTAATTGTCTAACGTGCCTATAGAAGTTTTCACACATAATGCATTAATTAGCTTGTTGATGATTAACATGGCGCATGGCGGTGACGGAAACTCGTAAAGTTCCATCCATTTGGTAATCGCCCAACGTGCCTATAGAAGTTTTCACATATAATACATTAGTTCGTAGATGATTAACATGGCGCATGGCGGTGACGGAAACTCGTAAAGTTCTATCCATCCGGCAATCGCCTAACGTGCCTATAGAAGTTTTCATTATACTGCATTAGTACGTAGATCACTAACATGGCGTAGGGCGGTGATGAAAATCCGTAAACTTCTATCAATCCGGTAATTGTCTAACGTGCCTATAGAAGTTTTCACACATAATACATTAATTAGCTTGTTGATGATTAACATGGCGCATGGCGGTGACGGAAACTCGTAAAGTTCCATCCATTTGGTAATCGCCCAACGTGCCTATAGAAGTTTTCACACATAATACATTAATTACCTTGTTGATGATTAACATGGCGCATGGCGGTGACGGAAACTCGTAAAGTTCCATCCATTTGGTAATCGCCCAACGTGCCTATAGAAGTTTTCACACATAATACATTAATTAGCTTGTTGATGATTAACATGGCGCATGGCGGTGACGGAAACTCGTAAAGTTCTATCCATCCGGCAATCGCCTAACGTGCCTATAGAAGTTTTCATTATACTGCATTAGTACGTAGATCACTAACATGGCGTAGGGCGGTGATGAAAATCCGTAAACTTCTATCAATCCGGTAATTGTCTAACGTGCCTATAGAAGTTTCACATAATACATTAATTAGCTTGTTGATGATTAACATGGCGCATGGCGGTGACAGAAACTCGTAAAGTTCCATCCATTTGGTAATCGCCCAACGTGCCTATAGAAGTTTTCACACATAATACATTAATTAGCTTGTTGATGATTAACATGGCGCATGGCGGTGACGGAAACTCGTAAAGTTCCATCCATTTGGTAATCGCCCAACGTGCCTATAGAAGTTTTCACATATAATACATTAGTTCGTAGATGATTAACATGGCGCATGGCGGTGATGGAAACTCGTAAAGTTCTATCCATCCGGCAATCGCCTAACGTGCATATAGAAGTTTTAAATATACTGCATTGGTACGTAGATCACTAACATGGCGCATGGCGGTGATGGAAACTCGTAAAGTTCTATCCATCCGGCAATCGCCTAACGTGATATATAGAAGTTTTCACATATAATACATTAGTTCGTAGATGATTAACATGGCGCATGGCGGTGATGGAAACTCGTAAAGTTTTATCCATCCGGTAATCGCCTAGCGTGCCTATAGAAGTTTAAATATACTGCATTGGTACGTAGATCACTAACATGGCGCATGGTGGTGATACAAACTCGTAATGTTCTATCCATAAGGTAATCGCCTAACGTGCCTATAGAAGTTTTCACACATAATACATTAATTAGCTTGTAGATAATTAACATGGCGCATGGCGGTGACGCAAACTCGTAAAGTTTTTTCCATGCGATAATCACCTAACGTACCTATAGAACTTTTCAATTCAAAAACGTTAATAACGCCAAAATATTCGCATTGATTTAGAATGTTTCTTTATTTCAATGTACCGACTGTTTAATTTATTTTTCATTTGTAATTTATGCAAAAATGATGCTATTGTCAGCATGACAAAATTAAAATTTATTTCTTGTTTTGTAAGGACAGAGAAGCTGTCATCCAAACAAATTACGTCGCTTCTCACTGTCAGATTATATTATGGTTTTTAAGACACTGATCTAAATTTTATTTATTTATTGTACACGATAAATATCTTCTACATAATATCCTTGAAATAATGATTTCAAAAAAAAGTCTGCATACGAATATTAGCCGTACTGTGTCAAATTTGAATGTTTACGTAAATTTTTAAAGTGATTCCTGAAAAGTTAAAAGATCGGCATTCGGACAGCTACTGTCATTATTGTTTGACATAAACATAATTTTTTGTTAGATTGGTAACCAATTTTGATTGAAAACGTAACCCTGTTCTATCAAAAGTGTTAAACAGTTTGCACCACTTCGGCCTTCCGGCGGCGTACAAAATGAAAAGCCGCGATAAGGGCCGTAAAGAACGACGTAATTGAAGCCGTTCTGCTTGGGAGCCATCGGCCGCCCCGACGACGGGCCTCGGGCGCCGCCGACCTGTCCGTTTCAATTCGCACGTTTTACAACGCCGATACATTTTTTACCGGCCGTAAATAACGCCGGCCGCGTACGGTTATACCGAGCAATGAATCGTTTCATCTCTCCGCCCGCCCCAGACGAGCGCCGAGGGAGGGGTACACGAGCCCTCGGAATTCGGATTAGATGTAAAATTTTTAAGCAGCTTCGTGTACGACAATAAGCTTCCACGGCTGTGCAGGTACCAACGTTAGCAATGCTTTGGATTTTGTTCCGTCTTTGGGCAATTTGTTGTCGATCGTTCAACGAATAAAAGGAATATAAAAGCGTACCTTGAGCGCAGTTATTACCAATATTAATAATGTATTAATATTGGTAATAACTGTATACACATACATAATAAATTTATGTATGTGTATACAGATACATAAATTTCTGTATTTTAAATTTAGAAGTTGCACGAGTAAACGTTTAAAAAAATATTTTTGCAAGGCAAATTTTGAGATTTGGTAAGATTAATAAGGGAAAAATTATATTCCCTTGGTTAGATACAATTTTCATTGTATGGAACGAAGTAAATACACTTTTTAATTTAACTTTCCTTGACAAAGACGACAAAGCTCGCTAATGTCATTGAGTTAATTAATTAAAAGGTGAAAAGTTTGTCTAAGTACTCAATAACTCAAACAAAACATGTCAGACATCATAAAAAATGTGCTTTGTCATTAAGTAAATGCATCACAAATATTAGACTAATAAGGTTATAATATCGATTAATATGAAATCAGGTGTTAATCTATGTATATAACTTTTTCTCAATTAAAGTTTTAGTTTGTTATAAGTGATAAAGTCAACTTAGAGCAGAACCCAAATCTAAGTTTGTAGGAGACCAAGGTTTAAATTTTGAGCAGCATTGGGATAGTGCCCTGAATGAGCTCCAAATTGTTACCGAAAGCGGGATTAAAATCGAAACCCAAAGTCAAATCGGTGTCGATCTGAGATCGTGATCATTATCGCGACCGAAAGCGTAACCAGGACCGAGAACAGTATGAAAGATCACAGCCTAAAACAGAAACAAGAATGAAACTAAGAACGAACTGAGATCGGAGTCGAAACGAGAGCCCGGGTCAGATTTAGACTTTTGGAATCGGGATTGATAAAAGTGGAACCTGGAACCTTTGGCGATTTTAGTCATGAATCCGTATAGACAAAATAAAAGTATATAACTATGTGAAAATCATTACCTTTCAAGTGGAATAGTTGAATGAATGAAATGATTACTTAATTTTTTTGGTAAGTTGCGCTTCTTGTTACTTGTCGATTTGGTAGGTGGCGCTTCTTATTTGTCACTTGTCGAAAATTGAAACTAATCTCTGCTAAATTAATTTTCCTTTCCAATTTGTTTCAATATCGCTTTTTTGGGTTTACTGCGTATTAAGTCATAATAAACTTATACGTTTACTTAAACAAGTTTTATACAAATCTTAGGAAACTTGTAACTACCTATTTCATTACACTTTAAAGCAATACAACGGCCCATTATTTTATTATTTTTATGAAATCAAGAAAACAATGAAACTATCCATATAATCTGTTACAGTTGATTCAGATTGTATGGATAATTTCATTGCGTCGTGTCGACCTAGTTTTTGTAAAACTTTCCGTCTAGCAACTTCGAAGATTTTAAAGGGAGGCCGTTCACATACTACTGTTTTTCATAGTTTTCAAAAAGTTAAATAAAATATTTTGAGCCCTAGTTCTGTTTTAAATATATATTGAGATATAAATATTTTACTAATGAGAACATTAGTTGGGTACAACAGTAAAAGATTTCACAATTAAGCCCTAAATCCTTTTTGGTCTCTTGTAATCGTCCCCAATAGATTGAAGTCCGTATTTCTAATGTTATACCCATCATAGGCAATGAAAACTACGAATTATTAAAATTTTAACTCTTTCATTAAAATTTAAAGTTTTCAAAAGGATTTTCAAAAGCATGCCCGTTGAAAAAAACTCCTTACTCTGGGTTTTCAAAACATTTCTTGGAAAAAGAAATAATCAACAAAATCTCGCATAGTTCTGAAGGTAAACACACATCAATGTAAAGAAGAATATTAGGTGCTAGGAAATTTTATAAAAACTGCTTTGAAATTAAAAAGGTTTTGTAATAGCATTAAAACCTATGGAGCGACATCGTCCAGATCAAGAAGGACTTAAAGCGGAATTACAAAGCAGTTTTGTGTTAATAGTTTAAGGTTAAATATTCAATTCCAACCATGTATATTTTTACAACAATAAACTCGTCTACGTATGATAGTGTTTAATTAAATATGTAATATTGTGAATTATTCAAACACATTATACACATTTTTTTCCGTTTTTTTTTTTTCTGTACAGAATTTTTGATGTAAAATATTGTCTTGAAATCGGTTCGTTGTTCAATTGGACCTTAGGAACTACTCTGGGCTATGCCGCTTAAAGGGTATGCGAATAATTCGTAAGCACTACATTCCATTTAATAACAATTAAATTCTCATGAATTCGATTTCAGATTCCTATAATTTGGATCAGATTGTTGAAAGATTATAGAAGTTTCTTGAAACAACTTGTAGCAAAAAACATTGTAAAGTTTTGTATTAATTGCTTTCTATACTTGCTGTCCTAATAATTTGCGGCAATGTTATTAAATAACTTAATATTGATAAAAGTTAGTAAATACACTCATAAGATTGTTTAAGAAACATTAAATTTAAATTCCTAGACTGAAAATGAATTTCTATTTATTTAATAAATTGCTAGTACATGATGAGTTATAAAATTAAAAATGTTGCTCTAACCAAAGTAAAGAGTTAACTTATTACAATTGTGATAAAAAAAAAATATCAAAACAATAAACGTGGTATTTAATTTAATATAAACGTAGCTCTTAAACTGTAAATTAATGTTTCTAACTTCTATATAACTCGTAAATAATTTAGCAAAATTTTATGATTTGTTAAAGGAAATCGTAAACTATGCTCATAAAATAAATAAAACTATGCTCCTCCTAGCAATGAATAACAAAATAGAACTCCACTTGTTTATATTTGTATGGAAAAGTCGGCAAAGGTCGTACTGGAAAAACTTATGCAGACCAAATCAATGGAATATTAAAAAAGGCCCTAATTTCAAATACTCGAAACCGACATGTATGAAAAGAATGATGGATGCGTGAAGAGACACAGAAACATCGTACCACGTGGTCTCTGTCTATAGTCTCTGCCTAGCTTTCTGTGAAACACGCGTGAGGTTTTATATTATATTGTTATTATTGTTTATATTTTAGATGTAAGCGTAGCTTGCTTACGAAGTCTCTGAATTTCGATTGGTCGAACTTTCAACAAGATTGATGTTTGTTTCTTTGCTTGCTATGTTGCTCCCTTCTTTGCTTCAGACGTTAAAAGTCAATATTTTTCTTAATAGTTAATGTATTAATAAGTGTAGTCATAATAGTAAGAAGTCGTTTCATAATGCGTTTTCATGTTAAACTAAAAGGGAGTATATATTTTGTATTTGTTTAAGCAATTCTGGTAGAACATAACAATAATTTTAATACCCTTAGTTAAATAATGCTCTTCGTTATTTTTTCTTCTCAACAGTGGCTGTTATAATTACGATCAACCTAGAGACGCTTTAGTTCGTTACGAATTGGTTGGTTTCGGTGTGTTCGTATTCAAAATATGTGGTCGGGAGATCCCCGTTAGCAAAGGAGTTATTTTTTAACTGTTGTGAATTCGTATGAATGTCTATTCGCTGTGAACAGGGGGGTGCATGACCAAAATGTACTGAGCTCTATGTCTCGAAACATATAATAAATAACTGGACGGGGATTGTACCATCGTATCAGACATATGAGCCCAAATGTGATAGTATCGAGTCGGAGACCTTGCATCAGCATACGTAAACGTTCTAACAATACTGATTGTTTCAGTATTGATGTATTACGTAAATATCTTTTACTTTCCAATTAAAAACAAAAAAAATGATAGCTATAAATATGTATAGAAACATCATTAACAAATATGGGAAACATTGAAATCCATTACATGAAACTACGGAAGCCAGATTCGGCAAGCGCACGCGGGCGTCGAAAAGGTTAAACGCCGAGACGCCCCGCTTCACAATCTATTCCGCCTAATCATAAAATGAGGAAGATCAACAAATCCCGAATAAACCTTCACTCGGGCGAGCAATCGTTCGCTGTTTATTTTGCTCCTTTCGCAGATATTACATTAAGGATGAATTCGTGGTTGTTTACCCGCACTCCTAGAGATAACGACCTCCTATTGACCTTCCAGGTCCGTTTATTAATACGCATCGAATGGCTAATGTAAGTTTGAAACACTTGCAGCTAGTCGCGATAACATGCTTGTCTCTATTTACAATATTAGCTAAGTTTCTCTGTTGTTTAGTTGTTTCTGATGCTTTAATGCTTAGGAAATTAATTAGAAACACTAGCGGTATCAAACTTCGCATTGATTGATCGATAGTTCATACCTTTACTATGACAATCTCTAACATATCGCGCACATATCGTGGAGCGTGATTGGAAGTTTAAGGGGGGATGAACGGGGCAGCTGATAGACACTGAGGATAATATGCGAATAGGATTATTTAGGACCTTAAGGTATTTGTGACTTATAAAAGTGTTTATGATTTTAATCATATTATTCATAAAAAAAATAAAGAGGTACATCTGCATAAGAATTAGGAGTCATAAATTACTCTGCAGTTATAAAAATGCTCCTATTTCTTTATGTGGCCCTGGTCGTAGCTATAAATACAATTATTTTTTTTATAGAATTCACCTTATTACATTTTGTTGTGAAATGAATAAATATAATGCTTTTTTGTATTTTGCTCTGATGGACTTTACAGACATAACTTCATTTTCTTACGAGTTATATGAGTTTAACCGATATCTTTTTGGTGACTTTCGTCCGAAATTTAGTTCAAACTTTTACCCTTAATTTAGTAAAAAAAAAAATAATTTTTGAAAAATATGTATTTAGTTGATATTTTAAGAATTGGAAATCTAAGATTTGGATAAACGATTAAGGCTGCAGAATGTATTTCTTTGCCGTTTCAGTTTTCATCCCAACTTTTTTTTAGACTTAAGCCTATTGATATTCAACGTATTTAATATTTGGTTGTGTTTGATTTTATCTAGAATAAATTTTCAAAGACCAAAATCGTCTCAATTTACTTCAACATGTTACAAAGTTTTCAAATATTTAAATTATATTGTATTCATATCTCTGATCACCTCATTTTATACGCAGTCAAAATTTATGATTAAATTACATTACATTAAAAAAGTTATGAGTTAAAATGATTTATAACTAAATTATAGACTTTGCTATAGTAAATATGTAAATCGTAAATACACAAAAAACCTTGCAAATTAACGTGACATTGTATTTGACAATATTTTTTAATAATAATGACATGAATTATCGATTCAGTAATCGCCATATTCAAAGGAACGTCATATTTTTCTTAGGTTCTCTTTTAAACGCAGGATCTAATTTTCATAATACACATTTAGTAGAAGCTATTTAATGGAATAAATTTTACCCTTTCGCACAATATTTATGTCTATGTCTGTAAAATTTGGCTTGTTTAGTTTTCTATAATATTTTTAGTAGCGTAAGATGTATAAAAATAAATTTGTATTCATGCATACCACTTCAATAGTAAAAGCTAAGTACAAGAAAAGAGGAGGAAAGCAATTAAAAAGAAAATAAGGAAACATTTAGACTGCCACTCCTTAAGTGGTTGCGAGACAAAACAAATAAAAAATAACATAAGAGTAATATATTATTTACTGGAACTAATGTATACTCATGTGAAGGTTCTTGTTATACTAGGAACTGTGTACTCGGAAAATAGAATAGAATATTGTGAATTATTATACCAGGTATTTCGTGGAAGTACTAAACATATTCAATGTCTTAAATAATTCCAAATTTAGGTTGCGTATTTAATTGTCTATGTGTTTTGAACCTCACTATCTTTGATATAATTCTAAGAATTGAGGTATATAAGGATTCATATGAAGTTTAAAATCTAAATGTTTCAATAAAAGCACTATAAAATCATGAACATGGAAAATAAATTATAGTTTGAGGGATATTCATCAAATTTTGCCTTATTTTGAATAAATAATTTTTATATAAATGAAATACAAGCTACACTATTGGTAATATCCAGGCTATACATTGTTATGATGATAATGTTTCTTAATTTTAATATTTTTTGGAAACGCCTATCGAAGGAGACTATTGATAATGCAAAATTTATAAAACTAAATACTGATGCATGTTTATTTCATACTGGCCAGTTTTGCCTCGCCTGGATTTTTCTAAGCTTTTTTATTGGCAATAAATCTAATATAATTCTAAGACAATATAAATCTAAAAATATTTAGAACTTAGAATGAATCACATTATCTGCAATTTTATTGGCGTAGAAATGAAACTAAAAATATTATATTTCAATTGTAAAACTCGCAGTTTTATATCATGGATTCACTTTGTTTTTAATTTAAAAAAATCTAATAAGAACTAGATATCAAATACAAATATTAATGGATTACTACATTACTATATTATTATTATATTATTACACGGATAAAAGTAATAATAATAACAAAAATCCATCAACAATTCGCACTCACACATAGGGTTGCCAACCGTACTCTAAAATAGAGTATTGTACTCTATATCATAAAGGCATACTCTATAACGCTAATAGAGTACGCTAAAATACTTTTGTTTTTTTTTAAGTTCGTACTCTTTGTTTACCTCCTTTTAAATCAGATGTACTCTATTTCTTCTTATAAAAGTTGGCAACCCTACTCATACATAACCTCCTAAACATCTAAAACTCCTACCACAAGTATAAACCTACTAATGTTCTGGAAAATAGCTCCATAAAACTATACTGGAACCAGGACGTAATAATCGAACGCACCATCCTAAGTAAATAGACCAGACGACACATTTACCATGAAGCACACGAAAAACACCTACCTCATAGATATCACAGTACCCAACACTAGTAATCTGAAACAAAAAAACACCGAAAAATACAAAAATACATTCCCCTGGGTGACGTAATCAAACAAACGTGGCACCAAAAATACGTCAGAATAATTTCAATCGTTATCTCATCAACTGGTGACCCTGCAAATAGCTCTTAAAATCTTACAGCACTCCAAAAACAGCTGCAAATCTAAAAAATCATGCAAAAGTCAGTATCTTCGACAACTGTTCTATAGTACGCCGTTTACTCGTTTACTAAATCCAACATCTTTATCCCTGATTGATGACAAAGAAACCGACTAACTCAATAGTACACACCAAAATAATACACACACACACACACATTAGTCATACAATTACAACACATCACGAAAACAACTCGAAACACATCGGAATTAGAATACTTGGCATAAGCCCGTTCCTATTCCGTAAACCGACTTTGTCAAGTATAAGACAAATATAAATATAGTAATAATAATAAAGCCTTTTATTCTGAAATTACAATAGTATGTACATATATAGTTGCATTTAAACAAAAAGGTAATGTTTATCACAGTATATCTAAGAATTCAGCGTGCTTTTTGGCATAGAACTCTTCCACCGATTTCTACTAGTTTATCTCACTTGCAAACCTTTTCTATTTTGTGCCCACAGTTAATTTCGAATCATCTTTCCATTTCATTATCTGTTTTCCCCAACTTCTTCTTCCGTCTCTGGGGTACCATTTTGTTATTGGCTTCTCCATTTTATTCTTGTGTCTCACATCATATGATCAGTCCCACTGCCATTTTTGCTGGTTTATTTCTGTCAGTATTTCCTCAAATTTCAGTCAACTTCCTCAAAGAGAACTAAATCATCTAAAAATTTGAGATGGTTCATTTTAGACGCGTTTATATACAAACTGAAGTTTTCCCAGTCCAATTTTCAAAAGATATTGTCTGGAGAATAGTTTGGTTGAGAGGGGTGTCATTTTCTCACTCCTCTTTCTATGCTAAATTCAAATTTCAATGGTTCTAATTGGATTATGGCCTTGTTATGCGAGGATATGGTTTTTTTAATGTTAATATAAACTGCTGTTATTTTTTGCTTTATAGTTTCTCATAATATACGCGTGCATCCAAAGCCTTTACATAGTCTTTGATGGCAATATATACGACTGTTGTATTCGTTATATTTTTATAGCACCTGTTTAAGTATATAAATATGGTTTATAATTAAGAACCCGTTTCTGAAAGCCGTCTGTTTGATAGGTTGTTCCTTGTCAAACATCGGGGTGATCCATATTCACTATAAATTTTGTAAACACCTTGTACAAGTTTGACATTAAGCTTATCTGTCTATAGTTTACGATGTTTCCTGTGTTTCCGTTTTTGTAGAGCAAAACGCCATGGGACTCAGTCCACTGTTCTGGGATTAGCTAAAATCTCAATTAATATTGTTCTTAAAACAAGTACCAGCTCTTCTATTGTTCCTATTATTCATTCATTGGTTGTTCTATTTTGCCTTGCTTTATCCATTGCTGGATGCTTTACCCATCTTTTGGCTCACAATGGCTTTCTCCACCTCCTACAATAAAATCATAGAGGGCACGGATCATATTAATGTGTGTAATAAAATACTTATTTACAAATAAATAGTTTTTTTTTAACGTAGATCGACAATATGTAAAAAGCCAATTAAACCTAGATAAGAATCCCTAGAGATAAACATCGGTATCTATTTTATATATACGTATTTATATTAAAACATATTATTACATGTAAGTGTTTGTGTATTTTTATTTTCAAGCGACTGCTACTAAAATTACCCATCTAATATTTAACGTCTACTAGTAGCAGCACATTGACTAAACTTCTGGTTAAAACATAAATTACGAAAAAGCTTTCTAGTTATATGCATTATTCAATCGTGCTATCCATATAACATTCAGTCCTTTTTGCTATTTGTTTTCCTTTCATTCAAAAACTTCTCAATCATCAACTAAGTATGAATGAATGAAATATGAAGAATGCCCAACCATTCCATCTGTAAATCAAGAGTTTCTAAAGTAAATAGCAACGTAAAAAATTGCTTGTCTGTAAAGTCGGTTTACGTACGATAATTTTACTTCATAATGTCATAAGAAAACATTGATGAAAAATTGTTTACTTTTATGAATTGAATTATTATCACTGTAATATTGTTATTTTGTACAATACAAAGAAGGAGTTAATTGAAATTATTGTAATAAACAATGGAAAGTACATTAACTTTTTATTTCACTTTATAAACAGTTGACAAAACAGTTCACGTGTAGGTTGTGTGTGGCCACTGTCTGTCTTCTACTCGGACGCATCGGCCGATGGAGTGGAAGAGAGATCGCTCGTTCCGCGCTCTCGTTTGCATGCTCGGCTCAGACGGAACGCGACAATGAGTCATGCTTTTTCGTGCGTGCAACCGGCGTTTATCGACCTCATCGGTCACCACGTCAAACCATATGTCAATTTTATATTTATAAAAAAATGTGCCACATATTCGGTTCATAACCTTGGCTGATGGGTCTAAACTTCATACATTAGCGAGAATTATCCTTCACACATAGGGACTACATTGCGTTTCAGCCGGATATATAGCCTACTTCTAGTTAAAACCTTTTTGCGTATATAATCTAAGTTATATAAGATCTAAGAGAGAGATGAATGTAACGATTCAGGCCATCCAATACCGTCGTGGACCCTCATAAAATTGGTTATTCATAAGAAAGGATTATTGAAAGGCGGATTAGGGCAATGCGAAACTTGTGTCACGGCTTGAGGATAGATCCACTGCGAGGCGAAAGGGGCCCTAGGAATCAAAGGTACCGTGTTGTGCATAAATTATGCGATCCGTGTGAAAATGTTTTCAAGAAATTTTGTTTGATAAGTGGATTTTTTTTTTGTTAAATTAAAAAAAAAATTATACCGTGACGTGATTCAAAAGCTAATAAGAATCGATATTCATACCAGAACTTTAATTATATTAGTTAAAACGATTTGTGCATCATTACAAGCAATGTAATGCTGATATTGATTGATGAATATAATTTATATAATTTAATTTATGAAACAACTAATGAGGCATGTTTGAAATCGTACCACAATGGAAATATTTTGATATTATTGTCGGTAAGCTGTTTAATGGTTATGTGGAGTTTCCGTTTTTTTATATAGTTACTTTCATATATTATTATCGCCATACATACAAGATATGGTATGGATTAGTATGGCAGTATGTTTATTGACTTTGACACCTTATTAGATGTTCAATTAATATTGATCAAGACATGCATTTCATGTTTTATAATTGAAGTTATAACAAATAAAACCGACTGGAATACATCATTATGATCATTTATATATCCACATCTATCATTAGTATAAATGGTTTGCATATGAATATGAAAAACATCAGAGATATTTGTGCATTCAACAATGATATCTTTTAGCCACAGTTTCAGCAGTAGTTCGACATTGAAGGTTAGCACTGTCGAAAATATGAATTAAATGTGACTTATACCATCGTTTGTATTTTTCTAACTGCAGTACAGAAATAAAATATACCTTTCCTAACATTAGAATAAAACATACGTGTCGTAGAAGGATTGCAAATGTATACAAATTTTCATATAAGTGTAGTTCTACTCTGATATTTATTTTCATGGAGCTATTATTATGTTTTATTTTAAGCTTTGTAGGTATAGTAAAAAAAACCATTCAGTGCCTTTTTGAAAAAAAAAATATAGACTTTTATTTTTCAAATCATCAGCTCGAACTTTTTTGCATATCGATTGTTTCGTTAATTTATAATTAATCGGTCTGTCACTTATGATGGCATGCTGGCTGGGAAACAAAATTCTTTTCACAAAAATAAAATTTGTATCTAGACTGCTTGATCTGACCATTAGAATTTGCACCTTTATACATTTATTATTTACTAATTAATGATTACTTATGTTCTGACAATACTGTCAGAGTTGATTCTCGCGACTTGCTCGAGGTTGGTAATTCATATATTATTATGAATATAGCCACTGTCACTTTTGTATAGAATATTCACATTTTAAAATTCCGTATCTCAAAAGGAAAAAAGGAACCCTTTCAAGATCATTTCGCTATCCGTCCGTCTGTCTGGCAAGAGCCTTTTTTTCAACAACACGGAGGTATTAAGTAGAATATTTATTTTAGTTAATTTATTTAATACCAAATACTTTTCCAAATAGTCTTAATCTAAACATATATATATATATATATATATATATATATATATATATATATAACTAATTTGTGGTTGTAATATGAAATTAATTCTTTTTTTGTAATTATGAATCTACATTTGCGGTTGGAGAATAAATCGGGATATAAAGAGTGTTTTTTTTAGCTTGTGGCTATGAACATTTTTAAGAATACAAATGAAAAATTTTAATATAAATATATGAAATTTATTATTTAATAAAAATTAATGAAAAATTTTAGCAATAAAGGACAGTTCCCAAATTCCCGGCACCGAAACTTTTGATGGTTCAAGTATCTGCTTACATAATTAAATCTGTACGGAACCTTTAGGGTGTGAGTTCTATTCGTACTTGTTTGGTGTTTTGCTATAAAAAAAATATTTAATAACAATAATTCCTAGATACGATGTTCCAATCTCAAAACTTTTTGGGAATTCCATGAAGAGTTTTAATTCGCAACATTACACTGGACCAAAAAATCAATTCAAACTGGAGCAGCCTCTCGTCAATTTCAAGTAATCACTCTAATTACCGAATTACGAGGAAAAACAGCTGTCTGAGTGCAAGAAATCGTACTTGTACTCAAACAGCTATTTTTTCTCGTTCTCCCTATAAGCAATTAAGGAAACCTTCCATCCTTTGTCCTTTCTGCGCTGTTGATATGCATCTGTCTTCCTTATAGACAATTCTAGACCTCTTCATTCTACGACCCTGTCTACGCTCTTCTTTTTTCATGACTTATCTCCCTTTTTCGTATTTTAGCTTCAATGTAGTAAAGTTAATTTAATTCGTATTTTTCGGATGGTTGTCTGTTCGGATTAGAGGAGGGAGCGGGTACGGCGCAATTAAGGACAGCCTGCGCTATCCTTGGGTTTTGGCTACATGCCATTATACGTTGTACCACCGGTACCCTGGCGAGTCTTAAGTAAATGTCCGTATCCAACAGCGTACCGTGTTGCATGCAATACAACTTCTCTCCGCGAGGTTCGGAACTCTTCGCTAGTTCCACTTACTACCTCTTTAAGGCAGGCTATACTTGCGAGCGCAAGCCGCATAGAGCCAGCAAGATGCCGTGGGAGCGTCCAGCGAACCGCAGCACTGTCGTATCGTGCTCGAAAGAACTAATGCTCCAAGTGTGACAGTAACTTAATTCATCAAGAGCCCCGTATAGCCACAAGACGTCGGTCTTCTATCTACGCTATCGGGAGTCGCACAATATTACAAAATTAACTAATGCACTTTGTAAAAGCACCTGCATGAGTTGTATTTTTGGGAATGACTGGCATAGCGTTTGCCAAAGTCCAGCGTCTTCATGTGACCGCCGAACGATGTCGTAAATCAACGGCCGTTAAAGCGGACTCTAGTGTCATTCGTCACGTCTTCAAATGCCATCGTCGTATACGCGAAGAACGATATCGGACCAAGCGTGAATGTATGTCATCGAAACGTCTCCTGCTGGAGAAGCGGTGTTTGCGTCGCGACCTACATTAATAATTACGTAGACATATGCTGCTTTTGATAAAAAATTATAACTGCAGGTAAGACCTTGTCAAAATAAAATAAGATTTGGCGTGTCATCGTTATCAACATCGTATATTTGCATTCATTATTAAGCAGTTTTAGATACATTAATATACGCGTGTGAAGCGTCGTGCTTTTCGAAACGATATTTCATAGTCGATCTGCTGGGATATGGAATTTGTAAGTATAATCACGTTCTTTCGTGAATACACTCGGAGGACCTCTGAGCTTATCAAAGGTTCTATTTAAGGTTGATCAAAGATCCATGAACATATAATTTCTCTAATTTCGTATCACTTCTAACACAGAATTTTATTATTTATACCATTGTAAACATAGAATATATATATATATATATATATTACCAAATAAGTGGGCACTTTCGATGACGGTGCTCGACTATATAAAAATGAAAAAAAAAATATGGTTACTTCGGTCATGCGATATTATACACATTGAAATGAAAAAATATTTAATTTATTGCGCATTATATAACACTTGAAATTACGTCACATTTTTTGAATTTACAATTTGTCATTCGTTCGGAAGACAGTTATCCCTTAAAAATACCGAGCGAGAAACTCAAGGATAGCTCTTTATTTATTCTATCATACACAACCTAAATAAACACAAAACAATAATTGAATGAAATTTTATGAAAATGAAAGAATGAAAATGAAGAAAAAATGAAATTTGAATACAATGTATCAATGCGGTTTTACTTAAATTTATAAGTGTGAGAACTATTACGAAATATTCGTTTTCACTAATATTAATGAACAATTTTCCTAAGAAAGCTGCTTTCATTTTATACAAAGCTTTCTACAGGACGGGTCCATATTCTAATTTGGATATTCATTTTCGAGAGAAGCCAACATTTACTTTGATTTTAAATTGTAGACGTTTCGCTCTGTTTGAAGGGAGTCCGTTAAGCTATCTAAACACCAACTAAGCTGTTAGTAAGTTAAAGCCAACTTTATAGCGATATCGTCTTCAACCGCGTTCTTTATATATAAAGTGTATCGTCCGCATGCTGTAGATTGCGGTTGAAATACAGACAAGTAAATTTAACTTAAGGGTCGATCCGTTTTTGCTGGGAATAATGAGGTACTGGCTACCCGACGTCGTCTTTTGAGAACTTGCGTCATTTTCTGTACAGTATAAACACAACGGAGATGTTTAGTGATCGCTTTACCTCATGGCTGAACGAAGGTCGTAGCTCTATGTATTACGAGTACAAGTGATTAGAAATTGGCTGAGAATTATCAATGACGCATTATACGTAAATATTGGGACGCCATTAGTGAATAATAATATACTTATGAAAATAGATTACTAACCTTTTTGATTAAAATGATCACCTATTTAATACGCACGATAATTGCCACATAGAGACCTTACTTTTCTATTATAATAGAAAATGAATAAATGGGAGAATTTCAATTATTCGTTCACGTAATTTAAACAGACACGTCAGTGACATAAGTAAAGAAAAAGCCCTTTATAAAACTTTTAAAACTCAACTTTAACTCTAAAGTGAATTCTAAAAATATAAGAAACGAATTAGTTACAGACAAATAAATGTTTGAATTGAAAGCGAATGTGTATTTGTCTTTTATAAAGTCGGTTTAACTACGGAAAATGCGCGAGTGGATACGAAATATAATTAAAAACTCGTGACTATTTATAAAGTTTTCGTTTTATTAATGTCGGTTTCTATACAAACGAATAGAATTATACCAATTGTTGAAAGAAAATTCATCCTTTATTTTAATTAACAGTAGTAATTGAAATAAAGGTAGATAGAAGGAATCTATATAAAAAAATTATTATTAATTTTCTATTTTTCGAATTCTTAATTATAATTATGGCAGTACGTATGGGATCCATGAAAAGTAAATTGTATTGCTTTGTAAGATTCCAAAATTTAGCTTTCATGTTTTCACTGCATGAGTAAGGATTTTAATGGCTGAATTTATTGGAACATAGTAAGGTACGGTGTGACTCAGTGGTTTGCGAGTTGTCTTGGATCTGGGAGCTATTAGATTTTGGCGGGCGGGTAGACCATTAAGTTTTTTAATCTTAGTCAAATCCTACAACACGCGCCGTGCTTAGACAGCACATAAAGCGGTAGGTTCGTCAAGCTATCATCGTATTAATGACAACGGTTATCAGAACTCAGCCTGCAATATGTGGGTCAATCTGAAAGTTCTCACAAAATCGAAAACTAAGCAAACTAGCGAGTTATTTTTATTATTTTTCAAAATAGTGTTCATTGGAATCAATACATTGCTGTATCCGATGGACCACTGAGGGAGACACTTTGCCCCCTTGCACTTAGGGGTCGCATGTACGGCCTTTTTATATGCAGCCACTGCCTCGTCGGCGCCCGTAAACCGATTTCTTCGAAGTTTTTTTTTCTTTTATTTTAGGAAATAAATAAAAAGCGTACAGTACGAGGTCGGAGTTGTGGTGCAGGGTTGATTCAGTATTTATATACACAAAGTCCCCAAATAATAATAATAACAATAATAAGTTATTTGTCTGGTGGTATGTGGTGAGGCGTTGTCATGATGAAGGAGAATCCTACATTACGAGGTCGTTTTACCCGAACATTTTCCATAATAAGACACAAATAATTGTTAGTGTATTAGTCTCCAGTGATTGTCTTATCTTATAAAACAATTGGTGCATAATGATCGGTCGCTCCGAAGAAAGAGTCCTTCATTTTTTTTTCGACGCTTCGACCTTGTCTTACTTCAGTAAGCAAGTCCTCGGCAGGAAACACTCACTGAGCAGACTGTCTTTTGGTATCGAGATCGTAATAGTAAATTCAGTTTTTGTCACCTGTAACTATGTTGTATACGGCATTTGCGTCACCACCGGTAAATCTTTTCATCGTTTCGCAGCACCCAATTAACACGACAAAGTTTTTGACCTTCGCTTAAATTATTAGGTATCTGCCGAGTACAAAGCTTCTTGACCGCTAAATATTTATGAACGATTTTATGCACTTGATTTATATAGATTTTGGAGCTTGTTCGAATCTGTTAGTAGGTCACTATTTTATTAGTCTCTATTATGAGTTGTTCAGCACTGATGTTTTGTTCGGTCGTCGCCGTACGCCCCTCATGCAGATTAATGCGACAACATTTGAACTTGTTAAACCAGTCATAAACACAGGTAAGAAATGAAGCTTCATCAAGTAAAGCAAACCGAAGTCATTCATAACTTTCTCTAAGGAGTTAAATGGCAATAAAAGTCATAATCATAATTTGCACACAGATTTTCTCGCTTTGAACTCATGTCGATGTTAGACAAATTTTTTTTTTTTTTGCCTCCAATTTGCAAAAACATGTGGACAGATGAATAAAATCTACATAATAAGGTTGGCAAAAAGTTCTATTTTTATAATCTAAATATTTTTTTTTAATTTTACAATTTCTAAGTGACCAATTTTAGCTGTCACTTATTTAAGACAACATGGAGAGCTCCGGGTTCATTTCCCTCAAAATGAATTGAAACTACTGTGGAAGTATTCGTCTCACCAGTTAAAATTTGATACAACATAGCGAGATGAAATCCGTTTTATGCCATCTATTGGCCAAAAGCGACTCGCCGGGTTAGCATTGGCCCATCCTTTTATGGCTGTACTATCGTGCGATAAGCTTAATCATCAATTCTATCATAATTACGTCTGCTTATGATAGAATTAAAGGTGCGTGATATGCACATAAGAGAAGACGAGCTTTCGTATAACTCAATGACTGTATCTAGACTTTTAATGTGTCATCGGTTCATTTTACTACAAGACATTAAAAAGTTTCGTAATTTCCTTTCGGTTTGAAAACTTTTAAGTTGCGTGTTGTTAAAAGCCATTTTTTACGAGTAAAAAAGTACTTAGTTCCAAGCGATATGGTATGTCAATCCGTTTTTAATGAAATATTGATAAATATGAATCTTTAACTTGTTCATACAATATATACCTGTATGCGGTTTATTATATCGTATATTGCACGGTTATATTATTGTTAATCATAAAAATGATATACCTGCATTGTAAAAATGTTTTGTATTTTGAACTGTAATTGAAGCCGAATTTTATTTTATTTTTACTTTATAACAATGTGGACAATTTCTTTATGTATTGTTACGAATTGCGTGCGCAAACTAAAAATAGAATTATTAAATATTTCCCATATAAAAGATATCCGAGAATAGAATTGTCTAAGCGTAAACAAGCTACTCCGCACATCGCTGTTTTGCCTTTGTTGGCGTTTTTGATGGGTGTTTATATTTTATTATTTGTTTAGGTTTGGGAAGCAGAGCCTCTATCCCATTCGTATCGTATTTACAAAAAGTGTTTTTACCGTTTTGTTATGATTGTTTTTCTTAGGGCAAATAATTGCCTGTTTTTAGGTAATTGTTCATTAAATTGACTACAAAAAAAATATACCTGGGTTGGCAAAGTTTTTAAGTAAATTAAAATCTGTTGTTGACGTTATCTTTTGGGGATATGATTAAATTAATTACCAAGGGAAGGAAATTTGAAATTAACTTTTTTCTTAATTCGTTTATGGATATATTTTCTGAAAAAGATATTTAATTTGAAAAAAATGATATCAACAATAACTCTCTTTTGAATCCAATTGCCACCCATTTAAAAGAAAACGCAATATTGATAATGTTAAACAGTATAACAGGCACATGTCTTACGAAAAAATAAACAGTGTTTTGGACGAGTGTCGTAGTTGCTACAAAAATTTAAAAGAATTGAAGTTTGTTAGTCTACTTGTTTGAGAAACGTTATTTTACTATTGGATGAATTTTCCAGAAGAATCCCTTACAGGGTAAGAGCCAGGTAGGATAGGTAGCCACTGTCGGTGGGCCACCGACCGAAACAATACTAAAATTGATAAGTTTTTTAAACTTTGCATGCAATGTCTGAAATCATTGTATACGCTATAGAATTAAGTATTAGACCAATGACTGCCGTAGGGCTAGACTTAGTCACGCAGACTCCGGAAGCATGTCGGTTAGAGGATCACAGAAATATTATAACATTCCTGTACCTATTAAATACCAGAAAGGCGCCTGCGTAATGGTAGCCATTGTTATGGTAATGAGAAAATAGATCGGGAGCAAAAAGAATAATGCGAATTGAAAGCAGATTTCAAGACAGACACTAGAAAAAAAGACAAAAAGAACTGGGACAGGCCGAAATTAGACATAATCAATTAATTGTTTCATATAACCTTCAAATATAAGTATTTTTAATTTTTCAGGAAATTAGCGTTCGTAATTAGTGTAGCGTTAGAAGCTCAATTCGAGAGTGGAAACGGTAGTACGAATATCGTAAACGGAAATCGGGACCAAGATTGGTAACGTTACTTGAAAAAAAAGATAAGAAATATAGCAAGGATGGGATAAGAAAAAAAGGGACTGGAATGATAAGAAAAAAAAAATAACAAACAGAAATGTCATGTTCACAGAGACGTTCATTCGTTCGTGAATAAGCAACTATGATTCAATTATTATTCTGCAATAAATATCGTATGATAAATTTTATGTTATCAAACAATAAATAAACATAAATTGTATATGTCATGCGTTGCAAATGTTTTGTAGTTCAAACTCTCGTTTGCAGAAGCTGTACGTAGCATTCGGGTCAGCATGGACACCCAAGAGCGGATAGTGGCCGAAGGACGTGATGCGACTCTGGTGTGCAGGTTCGATGTTCCTGAACAGCAGCTCTACTCCGTGAGGTGGTACAAGGGGGACGATCAATTCTACAGTTACATGCCGAGCGGCGAGCCCCCTGATCGGATCTTTCACGTCGAAGGTGTTAACGTAAATATCGTTTGTTGTTCCCACGGAGAATTTTATCGTTATATATGTACTCTGAAATGTATTTTATTCATTTAATTATAGGCTTCATTCCATTATTGTGTAATTTTAAATACTTTGTTTACCTAATTTTGCGTTTACTGCTTTCATATTTTCAGGTGTATGTGTGCCTTCCTACCTTTTCATGAATCGTAACAGTAAATTGAACGATTTTTTTAGTATGCGACATGATATTTCTTTACTGTCACTTAAGTACAATACATATATAAGAATCATATCTGTGGCTAAAGCAAATGAATAGTCGCCGACAATAAATTTATGGATAACACGATTTTTATTCTATTACTGTACAGGTTAAATCTTAATTTAAGTGTTCTTTTGTGTTCAATCTTCACTACTGCTGAAGTTCCATTTCACTTCATTATAATAATTAAATGATAAGATTGCAAAAAATGTCGTCACAAGACGGCATTTTTGGTTAAATATGTCGTTAGTGGATGATTAAATTATTTTCGGGTAGACAATTTTATTTATTGTGAAGTGAATGAATACTAACTAACCAAATCAATAAACATGAATCCCATCTGAATAAAAATATGCAATACAATTACTTTTATAATAAATATTTACCTGCTCTCCCTATACTTTTTTTTGAATATAATATCATATACAGTCTCTGTCTGCCCTTCTGGGAAATAGGCATAAATTTGTAAATTTATAATAATAATAATATCAGTATATCAGGACTTAATCACCGTACTGGTGAAGTTAGGTTGCTAATGACCGCGTCGTCAATGTGATGATACATCCGTGACCGACGGCTTAAAGTTCTATCCGACGCACGGAGCGTGTGGTATGATTCGAATTAAATAAAAAACTCGTTGGTTAATTCGTCCGTGGCTAGAATACAGTAAAGGCGCCTCTTGGTTCGTAGACAATGCACCAGACTATCAAGCGCTTAAGCGTATCTTTAGTAGAATTGTTCTACAAAAATTTCAGAAATTGAAATTACGACAAAGAAATAGCAGTATTTTTTTTAATGAAACCAAGAGACCTCAGTGAGTGTAGTCCTATTGTGAATATGTCTAGTTTAGTTGTCAATACGGTCGACAGGTGTCGCGTGTGTCGCCGCAGGAGGTAACCCTTACGGGGATCACAAGGGAGACGGCCGGACTTTACCGCTGCGAAGTCATAGGCGAAGCACCAAGGTTCCCCATATCGTCTGCTGAAAAATACGTCGAAGTTCACTGTAAGTGGAAGTATGCTATAAGCTGATATTTCAAAAATTTCATATAACAGTATTTATGTTAATGAATTAATATAAATTTAAATATACTTTAGATTCAATGTAAAACATTAGGTGAAGTAAATCTGATACGTGATTTTTTGTGGTTAAATACGTGGTATTATTATTCTTCGAGTTCTGTGCACTCGCGCGCTGAAAATTCTCTCACTCTCGTTAAAAATACTTACGTGTTTATGTTTACATTGCGTTTTTAATAACGAGGAATACCTCACACAAAGGCGGCGCCGTAGTCTAGGATCCGGTTTTGAAAAATCTTTCCTCGTCTGCATTTTCAATAAAATTATATTCCAAGGCTGTATTTACACGTAACTGTAAATACGATATGAAAAAAAATCAGTTTTTTTCAAACTTATTGTACCTAGAATCTTATTTTAATTTTCAGTTCAAGGAATTTTTACTGTACCAGCTTATAATTTACGACAGCTAACAGTCGTTTAATATGCAATTAAAAATTAACTGCAAAGTTGGTGTACTATGATAATTTTACGAATTTAACATCTTAGTTAAATCACAATGATGTGGATTCGTAAAGTTAATATATACCTGAAGAAAGCAAATATAAAGAAAAAATATTAAATATTATTTATTTAAATTAAACGTCAGCAGCATGTTTTAGCAACATTTGCACTTTTAATTTTTTTCAGTATATCTGACTACATCCTTAAACCAACATTTCAGTCAAATAACAGATAGGTTATACTATCCTATGTAAATCTATGTAACTAATATATAACTTTTTGTATTTAAGTATTTTTATATTAATTAAAGAAAATGGTTCACATCAGCTCCGACACATGATTCGAATGTGTACCTCAAGGATGATTTTCCTTAAAAAAAGGCAAAGGGGGTTAATAAATACTTCTCTCATAATACTGAAAGTATGTATATATACTATGATTCCTATTTATGTATACTGATTTGATAAAATATGTGACATAAATCGTATTACTTTAAAAATATTTGCAACTCCAAAAGTCCACATTAAAAGGTTGGCGAAGATGGAAAGAATATTTAACACCATATACATCGAAAACTTAACTGTGTCAAAAATAACACTACAAATCAGAAAAGGAAAAAATGAACGCGTTTATTGTAAGATGCCTAAATGTGTCGCGTGGAGGGATAACCTAAAGAATTTACTTTATATTAACGCTCGATTTCGCTCCCCATGCAATTTCCGTACCGCATTCTATGTAGGAAAATCGATTCTTCAAGAGTAACCCCCAATAACATTTTATTTTAACATGCTTTTATTAGTTTCCCCTGTATGTATGTATATATGTCTGTTTATTTGTAACCAGCTGCTTTAGACTCGATTTTAATCCACTTTGAAAAAATTTGAAAATTTAATGAAATGAGACTATCATTTCATTAAATTTTGTAAATTTACCAAGGATAGATGGCAATGCAGTAATTTCATAATGTAAAAAATCTGAAATTTTAAATTGGAAATTTGAAAAAAAATTAGTTACTTGAAACATTACAAAATTTAACAATTTTGAAAAATAAAAAAAAATATTTTGAAAAAAAAATTGAAATTTAGAAATTACATAAATGGCGCTTTGTGCCACATCTTTCATACCATTTTTGGACTAAACGTACCGACTGAATATTTTCGAGAACTAATTTATCGAGCACCGCACGTTTTTTTCACAATTATACTAATATTTTTCGTTCATTATTTTATTTCTATATTAAGAATTATTTTTTACTTTGTACTTCGATTTATCATTAAAGCGTGTCTTTTACTTTTCTTTGACTATATTTTTCCATGTCGGATCCTAGACTAAGAGCGCCGTCGTTAGCCGTCTTCGGACCCGACGACGCCGCCGTGCCGCGCGTGCCGATGCGCCGGCGCGCGCTCCTCTCGATCCGCTCCCACTCTCACGTCGTCGCACACCCCATTTACAGGGCTGCACTTCGCTTGACCTGTCTAGAACTTAATTCACCGAGTCGTACGTAGACCGGATTCGAGAGTTCACTTTATAATTCAATACTGGCGCTCTGTGTATATAGGGCGGCTTACTAATGCTATTAATGTTTCTCGTGTCTAAGGGTCGATATTATTTCGGAGTAGGTAAGCCCTTCGTAAGATCGCGTCATGTGATAATTCTGATACTGAAATGTGTCATTTGTGTTACATGTTTTCACAGTTCCTCTTCAGTTTTGAAATCCCATTAAATACATAGCTGTTTAATACACTTACATGTGTGTACATTATAAAATTATCATAGTGCGATAAAATCATGATAAAGACCAATCACTATAAAATCCTAATTTAGTATGAAAGCGGAAACAAACAACTAAATCCTTCAATTTTCTTTATCTTTTATCGATTACTTGACACAAACAATTTAGTATTAGAAGTTCGTCGAGGCGTTATCCCGTAAATCTGTATTGTGTTCAATATTTACCAATAATCCTACTTATTCGTAATCGGGATTCAAAAGTATTGCAATGCAATGAGTTGTTTTTTACTTTTACTCAACAAAGAGAGCCTTTTTTGTAGATAGTATTTGTTAAAAGTAAGATAATGAAGATATTTCGAGAAAATAATGCCTATAACTCAGAAACGTTCGTAAAAACGAGCCGTTTTCTTGAAGAAAATCGTATAAAGCCTATCATTTTAATAAGCACCTTTTCACGTGACACAGGTAGGTATGGTTTACGTTATTCCTGACGCGCTATATTTTTTCGTTTCCATCAACCTTTAGCAACTGGATCGATTATAACAAACGAGGTGCCATTCTATTAGCTCCGGTCACGCGACTGGCGCGGCGCGGCGCCGGCGGCGCGAAACTTCTGTCGATCATTAATGGCATACTCAAATGAACTCCCCGGAAATTAATTTTTTGTCGACGCCGATGCGAGACACGATTAAAAATCTTTGCCCTTAGTTATTGTTGATACTTGCGAAAAATAAAATACAGTTCAGTAAGCGATTAAGTAAATTCGTTTGTTGTTTGTTTTGAATAAGAAAATATGTAAGAAAATATAAAAATATTATTTTATTCTTAAATTATATAAGTATTCAATATTTTCCATACATCGACGAATATAATCCTTGCCTCTTCGGCACGCAAGTCGCAGGAATTGTTAATTAAAATGATTAAGATGTTGTTAAGAAAAGAGATATAGAAGTAAATTACCCAAGGCTGACGTCATCTTTGAAAAAAAAAACTAGCGAAGAACATGTCGGCTCATTATAGGGTTCCGAAGCCATTATTACATATAAATGCTCTACAGACGAAAACGAGTTGTTGCACTTATTCCATGTTTTCCGCACGGAACATAACCACTATAGTCGCCTATAAGTAGAAAAATAAGTAGTTATGTCGACTATTACTATTAAACTAACATAAATTAAAATGCATCAGTAAAAGAGCGTATCGTCAAGGCACTTACGTCCTTTTGTTGAGAAGCGTAGTTTTCGGCAATAACCCAAAAACAGTGTATCCGATCATAGTCAAAATAATTTTCGTCGTAGGTATTTATTTAATGTTATCTTCGTTATTTTTTCAGATTTTATGGAATAAATGGTTTAGAAAATAAAGGGAGGGAGACAAAATTTATCCTACTTTTGGCGGAATTTTTTTACAAAATTGTTATTGTAATAAAAAAAATGCTTAAAAACCGTAAAGTGTTTTTAAGAGAACTGTCGAAACATATGCCACTCGTTGATGTTTGATAAAAAATATTTCTGCTTCTCTTACATACGTAACTCCATGTACGTTTCATTACCTACATGGAGTGCCCTCCTAGAAATATTTGTTTTTGTTATTTATCTACTAAATTAAGTAAGGGTTCATACAAAAGTGTTACACTATAATTTTCATCAATATACGTCTTGTAGTTTTTGAGTAAAATGTCTGTGACATGCGGAAGGACGGACGGACGAACGGACGGACATAACGAAACTATAAGTGTTTTGTTTTTGGCATTCTCGCTCGAAATCCTAAAAAGCGAATATATTATACCTATACACGTATGTGAATGTAATATATATATATATATATATAAGGTGAAAGACCAGACAAGTGAATGTATCTCTTTTTATTTATTTTCGTATAGTTTTGTATTTAGATAGTCTATTTAGGAATGACGGTAAACATCACAGAAATATTGTAAGGATAGTAAATGGGGAAAATAAATGAAAGGGATCTTCCTTGCTGTCACGAATAGTAAAAGTTTGCGTCCCGCGGCAAACACGTTCCGCTATCGGTAATGACGTTCTTGGTCTCTACGCTTATGCACGGCAGTGAGAGCCGGATGCAGCAAACGATAAATGAGAACAGAATCGATAAGGAGGAGATGCGATTCCTGCGCCGTGTTTATGGAGTGTCTTTGAAAGATAAATATAGTAACAGTCGTGACACAGAACAGTGTTGGTTCGAAATAAGCTGTAGTGATTAGAATAGAAAAAGTGTGTTCCGGTGGTTTGGCCATCTCGAAGAGATAAATTCAAATGGACAAAACAAAACTACAGAGCGGATATATACAATGCAACAGTTGACAAGAGGTGACTTACAAATTCTTACGTAGACCAACTTCTTGGCATATCAGAAAACGGGCTAAATTTTAAGCACCCGAACCGAAGAACTTGCAAAAAAACGATTGATGGCTGTTTACATTTCTGAAATAACACGTATATTGTGGAAGTATGTGTGGATCGAAAAAAAAAACACTTTTTATATAGAAATTTTAGTTATCTTACCAATTAGGTGCGGATATTTTGAAATGTCCCTTGAAATGCTACTTTATTATTATTACACCTCTTCTTTTTCATTTCCTTCTATCTGTCTTTGATTTTAACACCAAAAAAAAATGATAAGCAATGAATAACTTAAGTAACTCTCCCTACACGCGGCGACAATGCTTTCAAAAACGGGGACGAATTAAGCTACCCCATTTTCGACGTAACCGGTTTACCGTCGACCCGCGGCCGGACGCCGCTCGGGTGCGTCGTCGCCGGCGCCCGCTTATTGCGTTAGCGTCTCCGCCCGCGCCCGGCGCCCGACGAAATCACGGCCGAACGTGTGTTCAGCGCGAACGTTTGTTTGGCATGTTCGCCGGCGATGGAGAGAAAAACGATGCGGTGTTGTGATACACCCGACGCGTCACTCCGATCACAGAACGTGATACGTACAGACGGGACCGAGGGAAGGGATGCGTTCGCTTTATATAAATTGAAGAACTAGTATTCGTGTTCGTGTATCTGTAGTAAATCGATCAGTGTTCCACATTTATATCAATACTGAGAGCATATGTATGATATAAATCAAATATTCTTATTACGTCAGGTCAGTTGATTGTCTATATATTGTATTTCTCATACAAATGCTCTCTAGGTCGCTGTCGTGTATCCGTGTACGTCTGTTGATCCGACGCGGAAGTTCTTTCCCGAAAACTGCGTCATTTACGAGTTTGGTTGTGATGATAAATTTTGATCAAGCGCTAATATATCGCTCGTCGATGATCAAAATAAAATCAGTTGCTTCCAAACAAATTACAATTCTAATGTATCTTGATAGATACTAATAAAATTAAACGCATTACCTTTAAGGATTTTCAAAGCCTTTTTGTACATTTTTGTCTAACGGTTTTAATTAAACATTTCCCAAATTTAAAAAAAAAGACTGTAAAGGGAGGTAAAAAGGGAATCCTTATTGAATACTTTTGTTTCTGTCTGTCTGTTTATTCATCTGTCACAGCGAATTTGTTGTGGATCTATTGGAACGATTAGGTTGAAATTTGTTGCACATATCTATGACCCAAATAGGAATGTGTAACGTAAATAAATGAGTTTCAGGTACGAAGTTCATTTCTGGGGGGAAATTAAAAAATAAATAGATTGCAAACTGTACCATAGAAGACATTAAATGAAGGCTCGTCTAGTGAGGGATTCGAATATATTTATTTTTTATAATTTTAAAGTAATTAGTTTTAAAGTTATTTAACAAAATAAATGATAATTGACTATTTTTCCCTCTAACACTTCAAATGACTACAATAAAAATTTTGAAAAAAATAAACAAAAGATAGTTTTTTACTTGTAGTTTACAGGAAGTCTACAGTTTGCTTCGATTCTGTTCGGTTCACTGTCCAACGTAAATTGATATTCATTAAATACGTTAGCGTTAAAACGATGATTCAAGTTCTTATTTGAAATAATTAATTTCTAACTGTTAAAGTTAAAAACTAAACATGTCAATATTCGTTATTTTACCTTCACAATTGGCAGTTGACTAAATTATTCTTAAAAATATCAACATTTTTGACATTAATGTCAAAAATGTTGATAGGTCTAAAATTACCGATATTTAAACATGTTTAGATTTCAACTTTGACAACTATTGCTAATGAGAGATTGACGCACACCGCTGTTAGTGCCTATCAATTTATATTAATATTTTTACTCTATCGTAATATATATAACAAGCAGTAATATATACAATCAAACTTGGCGTGATGATCAGTGCAAACTTAAAGAAAGCGATAAACCAAAACCGATCAAGTATGAATAAGGAACATGCTATTAATGCGCAAATCAATGAACGAAAAGATATTATTTTAAGTATTTAACAAAAATATATTGTGTTGTTGTACGGAACTCTCGGGGCGCGAGTCCCACGCACGCTTGATCGGTTTTTTTGACAGTATGGTATCTGCTGTTGGTTTATACCAAATAAGGTATTACCTTTACTGTGTTAGTTAGTCTTTATTACATAAAAAGGGCAGAATAAAAGCAATGAAACATGTAGTGATGATCGAAGTTATTCCTACGTCAGGTAAACCAAAAATATGTTAATAATTATGAACAATATTTTTAAAATAATGAATAAGATAGTACATGTTTCCTATTATCTTTAATAGTAAGCCATTAATGCAAAATTATCAAAGACACTTCGCTGTGATTTTAAGCTTTTGTTGAAATTAGACATTTTATTTAATGTAGTTTTGAGTAATTCAAAATAATCAGTGAATAATTAATTATATCCAACACAGTCATTTTTTTTAAGGTTCATTTACTCATTTAATTTTCTTGTTACTTTAATTTGTCCTATTCGAGTCATAACCTTTCTCGGCTTCATTGTAGTCCGGTATTAGCACAAACTGTTGTTTATGTCGAACCTTCGCGACCGGTGGTCGTACAAAGTAATCTGATTTTGGGACTGAGAGTTTTCTCCTATGTTTATAAACCTATGTAACTATGCATGTACATAATATATGTACGTATATGTAATTTTGTTGTATATATTAATACGTCAATATGACGTATTCAGTGGAATCTGTCGTGTTTACTTGCACATTTATTTCGGTGCTTCAAATAAATTTATTTTTCTAAAATAACGTTTTCTTGTCTTGTTATCGCCTACAGGTACACTATGATTGCGTTAAAAAAATATTGTATTTAACTAAACGAACGTATACAAATACAAGAGTTGTAGTGGTTTAGCGGTTAAATTTGTTGTCTTTATATCGAGAGACATCGGATTCTATCCTGATACAAGTTGATTTGCTTAGTAAGTTTCCAACTTAAGTCAAATCCACATGCTCCGTGCTTCGGAGTGCACGTCGAGCCGTTGACTCCAGACGCTGTCATTGTATCGATAAAAATGTTCGTCAGCAGCTCTAACCCGCACAGCTCCAACGGGCTTTTAACCTTCGAGTTGCTCAATATGAAATGAAAATATTGTGGGGAAGTATACGTGAATAAAAGGGGCCATTTAAATATGATAGAATACAATACAAAACGAATATATAAATGATAAGGGATTATTAACTAGTAGCCACACACGCCGAATTGGATTTTTAAATGAACGTCATTTCAAGATTTCTTGAAGGTTCCTCTTCAGACTTGCATTTTCTATTACAAATTTCCATTAGTAAACATTAGCACAAGCGCGCTCACTAACCCAGTAGCGTACATTGCCGTTTCATTGTGTTTAAAGTTGAGATCATAAACCGATCGCCGCCCGCCCCGGCTGCGGCGCCCGGAACGTCACCGGAACAATCGCCGCCGGGGGCGGGCGGCGGTTATGATTTACATCTTCCGGCGTCGTGGGCCGGCTCGCCGCGAAAGTTCAACAGTAATACAAACTCAAACAAGAGGACAATTATTCACTGCGCTGATTCAATAAAACTCGTCTTAGGGCGAGGGCCGAGCCCGACTCCGCCCGGAACGGGGTCGCGGGCGAAGGCTGCGGCCGTCGTGCAACTTGGTAATTTTATTTATCACCGCGCAGAAGTTTACACGGCCCGGGCGCGACGTCTGCGCCGGCAAGCGCACCGCGCGCCGCCCCCCGCCGTCCACCAGCGCCCCGGTCGACTACGTAACGCACGATGGACGACGCCGGGAATTTTCCGATAAATACTTTAATCAACCATTGTTGTCCATAACTTCAATCCGACAGTGGTTTTTTTTAGGTTTCTACGGACTACATTTCTTTTGTACACATTCAATCATTGGATGTTTGTACGTCCCCTATTGCACATTAAGGCTTTCCTTAGTATTTACAATGTCCTATTCTGAACCAGTCGTAATCCACGTGGCTCATTATCTCCTTTTCGTGGTACCCATTCGAGAAATTTTCTGTCCTCGGCGATTATTGGTTTTGCAATCGACGTAACTGCCAATTGCCACTTCATTTTCCAGATTTTCTACGTAAAATTCGGGTTGTTAGAAACATCTAACAGTATTTGTCGAAGGTCACACAGTTATACGTACTATTTACGACACACCCTGACAATGAAGTGGAGCTTATGTATCAAGATATTTCAGAAGTCATTTGTAATGAATTATTTTATAATGAACTCCGTCTTCAACATGCAACCGCAAAGAAATATGGAGATGGATCGATACAGACAGCTCTATAAAAAACAGGATAAACTTTATTATGGAGACTAACGAACAAATATTTAATAACTCCACGATGATTAACAAGATGAAAACTAACATCTGTCAACATTAAAAACCCCAAAAGTTTTCAGCTTGAAGTTGTTTAGAATGCCGAGGTGAATCCGAAACTGTGGGTTATATAAAAACAGGTCAACGCTAAAAGAGAAGTTCAAATTTTGTCTAATGCTTTAAAATTAGTGGGACAAACACGAATGTGATATTGCAATATTCAGCTGATACATTCGATTATAGATACATTGTAATGGACAAATTTTTAAGCTTATGCGACACGACATGCTTCGTTACAATACAAATTTCTTTGAAAAAATTATCGACTCTGTCAAAGACTCCAAAGTATTTGAAAAATATCTCTCCATTGAGCGAAGTCAAATGACAAAATTAAAAATGAATACAGCCCAAATCGTTTTATTTAAACCAGAAATTCTAAAGCACAAGCAAACTCTTATTGGCAGTATTATATATCCACACAAAAAGCTATTATAAGCACAGCTACATGAGCGAAGATAGCTTGACATTGCATACAAGAATTCCGGAATATCAGTTTGTATAGGATTAGAAAAGTCCTCAAACAACTGAAAAACAATAAGGCAACAGGCAAGGGTTGAATTATGGCCGAATTTTCTGTGAGCAGATGAAAAATCAGTTCAGTAGTCGACAATTTATTTAACTTCTACAACGCCTAGGCCTAAACGTAAAGCAACGATATGGCGAAGCTGTTTTTTTTTTTTAAAGAAGAACATAACATCTTGTTAAAGAATTACAGAGACATGATATTCTGAGCCACATATATGTACATAAGTTGTTTTCAACATATATGTACATAAGTTGTTTTCAACTCGTAAGTTCAACGACTTTCTGCCATCCGCACAAGCTGATTTCTAAAAGTACATCCGACACGATATCCACACTTTTACATTGATTGCAAAAACCAAAAATATAATTAATTGTTTTGTTTAGCTTATGTGGAGCACAAAAAGCCTTTGACTCCATCTAACCAGGGTGGTGCTTGCTGTATTCGCTTCAGCGATGTCGCCGTGAAATAATCTCTAGCATTTCATATCTGGATAAAGTTGAATATAATCGTAATTTAGTGGAGTATTTTTGCAGACGTAAATCTATATTTCTCGTCTAAACTATAATTTAAGTGCCGACAATGAGTAGTCTTAATTAATTCGTTTTGTGGGTAATGTACTTTTTACAGTACGCACAACGTACGACCATTTGTCTTTTCTACGTGATCTTTGTAATAAGAAATGTTTAAATTAATTTCGTTTTGAGGCTTTTGAATCCATCGAACGCTAGTTCGAACAATTGTTTTAGAAAAGTTAATGAGAGCTGATAATGGATGAGAAAAACTGCCTGTTTCAACATGAATATTGATCAAACTCCTTTATATAGAGAGCATTATAAAGTGATTGCGATTATACGTAATGAATAAAATTTTATATTACTTTTTATAACTGCTTTATATATAGATGTTAGTATTATTTTAGGTTCGTTGATTGTCTTCGGCATTACTGCGCTGAAAAGGAACTATCCATATCAAGTAAAAGTGACCGTCACGGGTCTGTAAAGTAGTTTGGAAAAGTGACAGCATTTTTAAGTTCGAGGCATGCCTAATATTATATAAAGAATATGTACCACATATATTTATTTCTGGGTTTCTCTCCTTCTCGGCTTATTTCTGCAAGGAAGTCAATTATGGACTCATAATTATGAAAAACGATACAGTTTAGCCAGATAATTGTAAATTAAATGTTTAGTTTAAAATTAGAATTATGTTGCAAGTAAAGCCTTAATATAAAGCCGCCTGTAATGTCTAATGTAGAGAAAATTATGTCGTACAAATCAAGTCGTACCTTAAAAGATTTTTTAATTAGCTCGTAATTACGTAAGTACGAAAGGATATTCAAGAAGCTCGAGATAGATTTAATAATTACCAATAAAAACCAAAACGATCGAGTTGTTCTCTCACCTTAGGTGGTTACGTTTTCACAGCTTATCAATACCGTAAAATGAACCAATGTCTAGTTCATATCCGTAGATGTATTGAAAAAAAAAATAGTTCTAGAAAATGCAATGTCGCAGTGTGAAACGGTTACACGATTGGAAAGTACGAAAAGATATGGTACATCGCACTTTTCCGAAACGGGCCAGTAGATCAATGCCTTCGACCCATTGTGAGGGAGCGAAAGCGCGGTGGGCTTGACGGCGTAACAAATGGTCCGATTTCAAAACGTCTTCTCGGTCTCTCCTGAAAAATTATATAGAATTGTCGTACAGGTTGCCGATTCGAATTTGGGAGGATGTATGTCTGTAAATTAAATAAAAAAGGTAAACGACAGAGCTCTCTCCGATATGTGAAAACTGAATTATTGATTCATATGTTAATTTTATTTTATTTAAAATGAAATGGGTTTCTTTTTAATGTGTAATATACACTTTGTTGAACAGCTTTAACTACTATACTATAATATAACGCTATCGATATACTAATTTAACTGTTTGAACCTTAATTAACATAATTGTTGTATATACTAATTAACGAAGTGTACGTCATTTCTTCTCGAATATACACAAAACAGATTAAGCATTCAAAGTTTATTGTACGGGAATAGTAATTTAATAAACCCCACTGCAACTTTCAGGCGCCAAGCAAAAACTATGCGGTCGAGAGTTGGGCTGGTGCGAACTAACTTTTCATTTACGTTTGTAGGACTTAACTTTCCCCATCGGTTGTCCAACTTATAAAAGGTTTCGCCTTAATTACGTTGAAAAGTTTATTTATAGCTCTCTGTCTTTTTTATAATAATAATGTGTCTCACAGTAATAATAATATGTTATTGTGTAATGATAAGTATTAATACAACGAAGTATTAAAGTATATAAAATTATGATACCTATCATTTCCATTATTAGCATTAAACGTGTTGGAGGGTAACCTAGTAACGGTCTAGTGTTGCCTTGGGACAAGAACGACATTCAATCGTTTTACTAATGTTTCTTACAATATTTTTTCAGTAAATTTACAAAATTTAAATAACATGTGACTGCTTTTTCTATTAATGACTAATTAAAAAAAAATTAATAACATTGTTTTCCAAAAACCTTGTTATTTTAAATTGCGTAATTTGACTTTGATTCTTCCACTTTTATCTACTGCGGATTGTGGGTTATTCGTTACCGTCATCACAAATTGCGACTACATATTATATGATTACGTTTACTACGACTATTATACGACTACGTCCGAGATCGACAGTTCAATGTAAACTACAAGGCGCAAATTAAGTGATTGTTATGATTAAACTCAAGTTAAATACAATTTGATCAATTTATTCGTAGTCAAAATTTGAACCCGATAATTATTGCTTCTAATTGGAATCATCATAATCAAAAACGTATACTTCACAAACAATTAATAATACTTTTAATATCTGGCTTAGGAACCTTGAGCTGGAAATGTTTGAAAAAGTAAAACCCTGCTATCAAAGAAATCACTAAAAAGTTTATGAGGTAGGTGTTCCGTCAAGAGGTAATGTACTTCCTGAATTGTTGAGTCGTAGGTGTTGTTCAATTTTAAAACGAAAGTTCATGAATAACACTTTAACTAAATTCTGGTGTCTTACAATAAAGACCACCTACGCTTTTATTTTATTTGATACTAGAAAGTATCAAATAAAAATAGTATCAAATCAAATTTCACAAGTACACCAGAAGGTGTACTTATGAAAAGGGCGTTTCAAACTCATGGTAAGCGCTAAAAACAATTGTTATATTTTGCACGTTCTGTGACCGATAACTTTTATGAAAATAAAATGAAAACCACCTACAAAACCTGTTAAAATTATTAGTTGTGCTTGGAGTCGGTTCCAGGTAAAGATAAATCACACGCAGTTGCGTATCGTTAGAAAAAGATTTCTTTTTGATTTAATACTTCACGATTTATATATATATATATATATATATATATATATATGTGTGTGTGTGTGTGTGTGTCCTGCTTGAGACATACAACTTTTGTATTATATAGAGATTAAGTTATAATAGATCCCCTGCATTAAATATATTAAGCTCCCATAAAGATTTTGTACGTCAAACTTGTCAGAAAACATGATTTTTCTGACTGAATCAATGCTTAAAAAACGTACGTACTAAAACTTCAATTGAAAATGTATTGAACTTTACTATTTACGAAAGTATAATGATCGGTTCAGAGGATGACCAACTTTGATCAGTGCTATACACTGAAATTGTAAGACTACTTTTCCTAACAAAAGAAAATATTTTATAAGAAATCCACGTATTAAAATGTAACAAGAAGGCGCTCTGAAATATTTTTTTTCAAAGGCTGTACAGTTCTTCTTCTACAAAAGCTAACGAAAAATATAAGAGATAAACTAATTTCACTCGTCGCCAAAGCGAAAACAAGCGAGGAATTATTTTAGAAAATAAATTTCAAGGCTACGTTGGTTTTACGCTTAGCATTCGGTGGCGAGAATCGAAATATATAACGATCTCCTACTGCAGTACTTCCAGAGAGTGGGCCTCTCATCAGCGGAGCACGAGAGCAATACAGGGTAGGCGACGTCGTCGACGTGAACTGCACCACGAAGCCGTCGCGGCCGGTCACCCACCTCACCTGGTGGGTCGACAACGAAAACGCACAGCCCTCGCAGCTCCACAGCGAAGTCGTGCGTCGAATAGAAACCATCGACGCCACCAGCACTACACTGCGTCTGACCTTCACGATAGGCACTGAAGAAATTCCACAAATGACATTGACGGTAAGAACTCGGATGATTTTCTACCGGTTTAATTGATTTTAATAAAGCGTTGAAAAGAAAACCATGCACATTAAATAGCACATAAGTCAGCGTGTGATATACACAGTGATAAAAAATCATTATTCATAGATTTGAATTAATTGTCGTTTTTCAAGCTATCCTTATCAGTTTATGATATTGTTCCATTTAAAAGGCCTTTTCAAATTAATAGTTCAACGGTGTGGTTACATCTTTACTTGAACTCGTAAGTGGGTCTGGATTTATTCTCTACCTCGAAAGAGGTATGAGGCAACTCATAAACTCGAAGCTGATTCAGTTTATTTGTTGGGAAGTTTATTTGTGGTTGAATATCTTGATAAAATTTTAGATGTGTAAAATTCTCGTGTTTGGTAAATATTTAGAAAATCGAAAATTTGATTTTAAAAAAATTCCAAATGTACAGCTAACTTGCATAGTTTGCATTAAATGAGATTTTAGGTATTGTACTGTAAATTAATGACTTGTTATACTGAAAGTGAAAAATCGACATTTCGTACTTTTGAAAATATTTTTTTTAATAGCAATATGGTTAAAAATTAAGAGCTTAAAAGTATTGTAAAATAACTGGAAAAGACAAATATTTTGTGCTTGGTTAACGTTCGAAATACTTTTACAATTACCCTTAAGATACTGAGGAGTAATCAGAGCAAAGTCGTTCCAGCGTAGTCGAAAACATTTAACCCAGATCTAAAATGAAGTTTGAAATCTGTAGTTTAAATCTAGACTTTTTAATTATAAAAGTTAATTAACTTAATGGGAGGCTCATTGAAATTGAGTAAATTAGAAAGTCGAACAACGAATTTATAGAGCGGTAATTACAAACCCTCCAAGGAAATATTGCGTAGAAACGTAATTAAATTGTTTGACTACAACCGGTGATATTTATATGACAATCGGTCTCTTAACTTTCGTGGGTGTGTTTTGTGCGCGTATTCAAATGTCACGGGGATCGAATTTCTAAGGACGAGCTCCTAATTTGAGGGATGGGAATACAACAAATGGGTAACATTTAAATGGAAACTTTGATAGTCACCGCATTTGTGTGTTTATTTAATGCGCCTAAAATAAAGGTTGTTGTTGTTGTTATGTTGTTATTAATGTATTTAAAACAAGAAATGTTAAATATGAATCATTATTATTTAGCGATTGAACAATAATGGAAATTCATAATAGTGGAAGAAGACTATTTGAGACTTATAACTAAAGGACTTTTAATAACAGTGAGAGCTTTACTAAATATGTAAAAAAATATTCAAAAATTTTTAAGGGTATTTGCATCGAGATCACTCGACAATCAATGCTAGCGTTGAGCTTGTGCAACATATTTTTGGGGTCTGGGAAGATTTGCGAGATGCGATTGGCGTATTTTGTGATCTCTCCCAAGGCATTCGATTGTGTTTATTATGAAATTCTAATCGGGAAACTACGTCACCATGAAGTAACAGGTCTAGCACTCGACCTTCTGCAGTCCTATTTCAGTAATAGGGTTCAGAGGTTTAAACCAATGGCTTAAGATCATCTGGATCTGTAGTCCACCTGGGTGTACCCAGAGATTAACTCTTGGCCCTTTTCTTTTTTTTAGTCTATACAAATGATTTATCTAGTCTTGTGGAGGATGTTTATGAATAGTTCTGTTTGCAGATGACACACCTTTGTTATTCAAAGTTTTAAAACAACAGCCTGCTTATGGTGATATGAACAACGCTATCTCTAAAATTAGAGGAATGGTTCACTGCAAATAATCTACTTCTTAATCAAATGTATTAAATTCTGATTACCAAATATAAGATATAGATCCGGAACTATTTAAATACATAACGAAAAATCGGACTTTGTTAATGCTGCTGTGTTCCTGGGAACTATTTTAGATAATAGGCTTCAAAACGTCCTCATAACAGTAATTTGGCAAAAAGGCTTAGCTCTGCCGTCTATGCGATCAAAAATTTAGAAATTTATCAAACATTGAAATTGCTAGAATAATTTATTTTGGCTGTTTCCATAGCCTGATATCATACATGTTACTCTGGGGACATGCCGCAGATGTTCATAGAATTTCCCTGCTACAGAAGCGGGCCGTTTGCGCGATTTACAAGTTCGAACCTCGTGTATCTCTCAAAAATAAGTTTAGAGAAAATCGTGATCTTATCTCTGGCATTTCAATTCATATACGAAAATTTATTATATGTAATAAAATATATAGAAAATTTTATAAGAAATAATGATCGACATAAACTCAGTACCAGAAATGAAAATATACTGTGTTTATACGTTAGTCGACTATGAATAGGTCACAAATTCTTTTAGAGGACTGTGTGCGTATGTTCAATAGGGCTTCTGTGGATTGGATACATAAGACTTATTCTCATATAAGTTTAAGTGTATTATTAAACAATGACTCAGTAAAAAAAGAATATTACACAATTTCCGAATATTTAGCAGACAAATATCTATAGGCAGAAGCCGCCCGATTTCTTATCGGGCGGTTTCATTTATTAACGGTTTTGCATTTGTTTTGGCTATTCGTGACGAAAGAGCTAACCTTAATTTCTTGCTCGTCTTTCTTGAGGAAAACTGCCTTCCGAACGAGCGGTAAAGTGTAAATTGGTAATAAGTTATGACCTATTTCATGTGTTATTTTATAACCTATGAAAGAAATAAATTTTAAATTTGAATTGATCTATGTTGGATGTAATAAGTTTTATGAAATATTTTAATTTTCCACTAAAATTATTGAAAATTTTCATAATAACAATCCAACTTTCGAAAATTTAAATTTCATGAGACGTCGACGGTTTGAGGTTTTAGAAAGATTTGTTGGCAATTTTCAGAGGGATGTATTTGTTGGTGTGTGAGTGTGTTTGTATGCGCGCGATACGGTTGTGTGTGCGTGCGGACTTCAGGAGGTTGTCGGTCGGATTTCATGTCTGCGTGCGCGTGTGTGTGAGCTTTGAATTTCTTTCAAACAAATGGACTTGTTGAAATCAGACTTGCGGTATTCAAGAAAATTTGATTGTATTGTCTGACAATTGGAAATTCAGTCAATGATGTATAATTTGAGAAAACGTTAGCAGGACTATTGAAATAAATGTTTCTCAAGAAATTTATAAAGTAGTTATGTTATTTATCAGTTGTTTAGTTATTTATTGGTTACGCAGTCTAATCAATTCTATTCTTAATAAAGAAACAAGAATATTGTAGACTTGATATAAGTATATTTGTTTCCTTGAAAGAATCGTGAACAATAAACTTTGAAAATTTATTTATTATTAATAACTTATATAGTTTACAAAAGATGGAATTTAAAATTAAATCATTTTTTGGACTTATTATATTGTCAAACTCGCAAACATTGTGACATTAGATTGAATATATTAAAAGATATAATTGTGGAAAAGTTAAAAAAAAATGTTTTGCAAAATAGCTATTAGATTATTAACCAACCGATTTTTTAAATATTGATACTTTCGGGCTCAAAACGTTTCATCAAATATCTTAAGCTCCGTTCAAATGTGTCGCTTATTTCAGAACATATCTTTCGCAAAATGCTCGTAGACTAGGTCATTTTTTTGTACTTCTAATAGGTTTTAGAGACACAAAAAATTGGAGCTGGGAGTTTTGTTTACAAACTTGTGATATATTTTTTTTATGAAAACGTTTAATAAGCTTAGAATTATAGGTAAATTATCGCATAAACTGTGGCCCATTCTATGTTATAACTGTATACGCATTGGTGTATTTCAGTGTCTGGCGAATATAGGCTTAGCCTACCACTCGAGGGCTGTGCACCGCTCGAGGGTGCTGCCATCTCAAATGTCGCCGCCGGTGGAGCCAGTCTTCGAGAAGAACTACGCCTACACGGAACCTCCGACTAGTTTCTTCGTCGAAGATAGTACAGTCGGTAAATACATTAAATTCAGAGTTAATTTCCGTTGTCGCGTCGCGACAACGCGATGAAGCATGTTCCTCGAAGCCTAGCGCAATCTTCGCTCTCTTCGGCCGGAGAAGTTCTGAAAAGGATTGCCGTGTCTGGACGGCGTGTGAGTAATTTGCAGCAAGGTAAGATATCCCTTACTGCAAGTTCCAATAAGGGAAGATATCCCTAGCCCGCCAACAGGGTCGGGGTATCCGGATGGCGATCTGGTACTTTGTTGAGGAAGTGTGCATGGCGCGGTTACAAATAGTTTTATGGTTGTGAAATTCTGCGCTTTCATTGAAATACATTGACTTTATCCTGAAAAATATTTAGCTGCGTCTAAGATATAAGGAGTTTTATAGCAGAACAAATTCATAAGTGTGAACCGTGACAATCACTGTCAATCTTTTGAAATGTTTCATATCCACAAACAAACGCTTTATTTTAATAAATATTTAGATCTGATACTTATTATAAATAAGAATTAAAAGTAAATCACTAACATATTAAAATTTTCAGATTTATTGAGGGCGTAAAAAACATTTTATGAGTAGCAAATTTTGTTGGATAATCCTAATTTACTGATTAACTTCTCTCTTTATTGCAAACAGTACTTTTGATTTTATTTATGTGTATGGTAGAGCCATGCTGTGATAAATTTTGCTGCAGCACGAAAACGGTCCGGCTCGGCCCTTGAGCCTTGACCCTTTGCCCATTTTCACAGAATACACAGGTGAAGTTACAGCTTCTGCTGTTACGTTTCTCAGTGAGTGAGAGTTACAGTGGCTCACTCCCCTCACCCACTCCCCTACTATCACCCCACTCCCCACATCACTCCACTCCTCCCACTGTCCACTACCCGTTCTTCAGCCCGTTTCCCTCCCCATCAGATATTCTATTCCTACCCAAAAGGCCGGCAACGCACTGGTGATTCCTCTTTGGTTGCCAGTATCCATGGGCAACTGGAGTGGACCATCTAATTACCGGTGGTCCGAATGCTCTTTAAAAATACTTTATAAAAATAATAAAATAAGTATTCGAATTTTCTTTCACCACTTATCTCATATGTTTTCCTTACAGATAACGACGGCAGTTCTAGCATCAGCAATAGCGGCTTTGTAATCTTCATTCATTTGTTTCTAATATGTGTTAGTATATTGATTTCTTTCTAGTTGCAGGATAATATTGTTAAAAGTCTTAATGGAGTATCTTAATCTTAAAAAAACCGTCTTTAAAAATGTGCGAATAAAAGTATGTATTTGTAGATATACGCTGTGTTTGGGATCATATTCTTTATTTACGAGAAAATGTACAAATTTTTATGAGGAGAAAGAAAAAATGCATTTACTTTACAGTTTAATTACATTAAAATATTACATAAGATAAATAATGATCTTTTATTTCACCTTATGGTACTTTACCTTGGATTCATTTCAAGTCCAATAAACTGTATTTTTAAGATGTACCTCGTCAATTATTATTGTCCTGTGTTATCAAAACAAGTATACCATTCCCATATCTAGCGATAACATATTTCAACATTCAAACCAAAGACCAAAAAAAAAAAACACTACAAGTTATATTATTTGTATTTAATGTTTTTTTCTGTAAACTGAACATAGAATGAGTTTAATTCCTTCATGTTTCTTAAGAAGTTTGTACGTAAAAAAAACAGCTTTACAGAAGTTAAGCTGGGACCAAAAACCTAGTCGAAATTTGGTCTAAACCATAATTCACAAAAAAATTATATCAGACCCCAAAACCTCAATAACGACGCCCATATCAATTTTTTAATTGGATGATTTAAAAAAAAGGGATGGTTGATTTAAAAAAAAGTCGAAATATGTGTTTGCTTACTTGTTTTTAGGAGAAGTTTTACGAAGTATCGAGTCGAAATGTCTATTTAATATTAAAATTGAATTCCCATTTTACCTTTTTAAGGGTTGATTTTCAGAATTGCCTATTTTATTCCTTGGCTATATCCTAAAGGATAGCCCTGTGCAAAATTTCAGCTTTCTAGGCTTACCATCTTATTTACCGGCTTATTTACCATTTACCGACCTAAACCCTTGATTTTGGGTCGATAAGTAAGCAATAAGTTAGTCAAGACTTTTTTTTCGAAATATAGATTTATGAACGATTGTATTAATCTCGTTCATGAATTCAAAAACGTATTAATAAATTTTTATTACTTCAAAAAAAATATATGTTTATAGATTCATTAGAAACAATGCGAAGTTTCAAGCCGACACAAAAATACAAAAATTATAAACAATTAAGTATCCTCAAAAAATGTGCTAATAGCATGTCGGACTATGTAGCCATTACTACAAAACAACTTTGTCACATTTTTTTTTCCGGCACGAAGTAGGTCTAAGCCTTTTATTCGCCTCTAACTAGATAAACAAGTAGGTACGTCGACTATTAAACTTAAACTAACAGTGCTGGCATAACCGTGGTTTAAAACACGTAGTAGAAGACATTGTTCAGATGCGCAGTTTTTCGGCAATAACTTAAAAACGGTAAATCCGATTATGTTGAAAATAATTTTCGTTGAAAGTGTATATTATGCGTTAATTTGTATTTTTTTTCATATTTTATAGACAAAGCTTAAAGTAGAAAGCGAAGGACACGATTATGCTGATTTTGGAACGATTAATTCTAAAAATATTTACTTAATCATAAAAATTTCTTAAAAACCGTAAAATGTTTTTTAAAGAACTGTCGAAATATGTACCACACGTTGATGTTTGCTGAATTTTTTTTTTACTTTTTGTTACATATATGTAGTGCCCCTCCATCCCCTATAAATATTTATTTTTTTATTTACCTATCAAATTAAGTAGTGGCTAATACAGAACACCTATACTCCAAATTTCATCTTGTAGCTTTTAAGTTCTTTTATACGTTGTTATAATATACGTCTTGTAGTGTTTTATAGTTAATAATAAAACGGATGGACATAACGAAACTATAAGGGCTCCGTTTTTGTCATTTTGTCTATGGAGCCCTAAAAATGTTTTGGCCAACACCACCTTTAAAGATATAAGGAAGGTAATTTGTAAGATATGCCATGATGTAATATAAGAAGATGCAAATTATTTCTGTAGCGCTGTAAATTCTTTAACTAATTTCGGAAGGAGTAATTATTTGTGTACGAATATTTGAATATTTATTTATACTACTAGGTAAATCTGTAGCGTCTGTCTGTACATTCAATTTTTCTTTTAATTTCATGATAGATATTCGTAGCAGATATGTAGTAATATGACTAACTTACCCAATTTTATTATTTTTTAAATGTTTGACTGTCTGCCTGTCTGTGTTTCTATAATTAAAAAGAGGCTTAAACGACCGCGATAAAAATTATTATAATACACAATAAGAACATGTCATTGCGTTCATGATAGGCTACTGTTTGTCTGTCTTTTTCTAATTTGGTAATGGTTTGACCGATTGCGACGAAAAATGGTAAACAGTAATAACGTGATTGCACAAATGATAAGTTACTGTTTGTTTACCTGTCTGTTTCTCGGTCTATATATCTTTTTATACCTCGAGAACGGTTTGACCGATCGTGATGAAAAATTATTCACAGTAAAAACATGTTATTGCGTAAATAATAGGCTACTGACTGTCTGGTTGTTTGTATGTCCTTTCATAATTTAAGATCGGTTTAACCGATCGCGATGAAAATTGGTTCATAGCCGGAAGAAGTGTCAATCTGTATATATGCTTTTTTTGAATTTAAAAATTATTTTATCAATCTTGATGTAAATGAGTGTTCAGTGAGAACATTTGATAGTGCAAATAATAGGTTACTGTCTGTCTCTATGTATGTGTATTCTTTTATACCTTAAAACCGGTTTGAAAATTAGTGTAGAGTCTGAATCTGTGATTGCATTGGTGATAGAATCTACTTTATTTCCATATACCATGAGATAACCATAAAAAATATTATTTTTTTTATTTATTTAGTAGCCATATTTATTCTTCGTCTGAATTGAAACTGTGACCGGTAATGGAATCAAAATTGTAATCGGGATGAGAAACAGAATCGAGAGTCGAGAACGAGAGGGTTCGAAATCCAGAGCGAGTTTGAATACGTAATCGACCAAATCAAATCAAGATCGTGACTAGAATCGGATTAAGAAAAGATCAGAATTGAGAGCGGGACCAGGATCGAAAGTGGGGTCAAAATTGGAACCTACTTAAATCGAAACTGGATCGAAATCAAATCGAAATATAAATTGGGATTGAGAACAAGATCGGGATTGGAATCCTAAACGAGATAGGGAACAGGATAATGATTAGTTGTCGTAATCCGTCGATATATAAAATGAGGGAATTTATTTTGTCTACGCGGGAGGAAGTTAGTAATTTCCATCTCTCGAGTTTTTTTTACTTTACAAAATTATTCATTAAAACATGGTTTATGATGATTTGCACTCAATGATGTATGAATAAATACAGTCCTCCAACCTTAACTCTTAAGCTGGAAAACGAAATAATTTAAAATAATTGCCGATTACAGAAAGTTTAACCGATATCCGAAAAAAATATGGGAGTGGGGAATTTTCGCGTCTGCTGCCTTTCTTGGATTTTGTAGCCGTTTCTCAGTTACTCTCTCAGTAATATTATTACATCAATCCTTCGTTAAAGTGCGTTTTGTAGAGTTTAGCTACAATCGGAATATATTCGATATGGCTTGTTGAAAAACACAATATTTTATTCAAAGTCGGTAACTTATGTAGGAAAAGGGTAATTTGCACGCCTGCAGGCTTCCCCGGATGTGATAGCTTTTCCTTAGGCTCCCACTCTGAAAAAAATATTTTATACGTGTACTTGGCGCAATACAGTACCGGGTCTTCGTATACAAATCAAAGTATGCTCGCGCCATGGTCTTTGGCACAAAGATACTACCGGTTATCAGATATATCACTAATCCTGAAGATCCTGGTAAGGATAATGGGTCAAACTATTTAAATTATTGCATTGTCGTCGGTCCTTAATAAGCGTGCAAAGTTTCAAATTAATCCGATGTTTAGAAGAGGGTGAAAGCCATATTCAAAGATTCCGTTACATACAAACAAAAATACATACGTACATACCAAGCTAATGAAAACGTGTTAAAAAGAATAATAATTTTGACAAAGTTTTCACATACGACAAGAATTAGTTATTTTAAGATAGTAGAAAACAAAGGTCGTAGCAAATAAACTCGACTATACTCAACAGCAATAAGAGCACTCATGCGCAAAAATATAATGGTGGCTTGGTATGGTCTATTCTTTTGGATGTAATTTGCTATACATAGTTTTTTATTTAGATATATAATAAAGAGATAAAACTAATGCTAAACTTCATGTATTGTCAAAAAATAGAATAAGAAAACGAACCCAATAAACCGAAAACAAAAATAAAACCAAAAATTCGTCTTCACCATTCTTATTCGAGATAACGCGAACGCGATGTTACAGCCCAAAAAAAAGTTTTAACTGTAACTAACCTAATTATCTGTAACCAACTCTCACTTTTTTAAGATGTATAAACTCCAAGTCGGTACCGATATTAACTTACTATCCGTAAAGTTTTATCGTTAAACACATAAATTTTAATTTATGTAATGTTCAAATACATAAAAAAATGTATCCAATTTTTCATATAAAAGCAATTTACAATTTAAACGTCTGACATTTAAAAATATATTTTTGTATATATAATCAATGCACATGAAATTATGATAGCTTTATTTTATTAACATTCACGCAATCTTTATAAGTTGTTTTAAGCACTTTTCGGAAGCAAACAGAATAATAACAACCATAATTGCGTAATTACACGGTTTATTTAATATTTTTTATGTATTTTATACTTTTTAATAGTATGGCTGAGAGTCAAATGAGTACACAAGCCTTCAGAGAGTAGGTTGTTAACGACGGACACTCGCAACCGCAGAGGTGTCACCCGGACGTTGCTGGCCTCTTGGATCGCGTTAGGATATCTAATGGAGGGGAATGGGTTAACAAGAGGGGGAGAGAGGAGAGTGGGACACCGAATCTTTCGCTCACTAGACGAAATGCAACAGTGGAAGCTGCTACTTTACGTCCGTATTATGTGAGAGTGTGGCACTTCACCGATTGTCCTGGCCCATTTTTGTGCTGCAGTCAAGTCGGCCACAGTACCGCTCTACAACAGGCTCTACATCTACTCGCTCTACTACAGTTTAAAATAAATACGCAATAATATTTAATAAATATCCCCTGAAATACTCTTCTATTTTTTTTATTAAATATGTTTTTTGTCTAATGCATTAAAGGAATATTAATACATTAAATAATATTGAACAATATTCAGGCATCACTAAAACTTACACATGTTTTTCAGCAAATATTTCAGATATTAGTTATGTTCTGCGAATGCGATTAAAACGAAACGAGTGAAGCGGGCGCAGCGGAGATCTATTAATTTTGTACATAAGTATATTACATTTATTATTAGCAGACGAAGGTTTTGTTGAGATTTAATACATAGTCGTAAATTGATATCTATACAAAGATCCTATACTTATTAAAATATAAGCACAGACTCCGTGAATGTGATAAGACAAGTTGTTCGTTAACAATGTAATTAGTGAACAATTATGAAACCTAAAATGAAATCGGTTAAAGACACAAAGAGGTACAAAGGGGTCATTAATTTTTCAAAACAGCATGAGCTTGTTATGTTAGAATTTAATCAGTTCAATACTGAGCCATACGCTCCCATTAAGTTTTATTTCAGATCAAGGACGTACACCCCTTAAACCCATCGTGGTTGAGAGCCGCTAAGGGCCGCTTTAGGGCCTTCGTTATTGCGATGACAACGCCTTGGACTTAAAATTTACCATACAGGACACGCAGCGATATTACTAATTTGATTTAAGTTTAAAAACTCATCAATCAATTCGTCCATAGTCTAGATCAAATTCAGTACCTTCTCGTTCTAAAGCGACGTCTTTGAGCACTGGCCAATCATCGACCATCTAGTATTCTCGTCAACGAGTATCCTCGTCGTAGCTATTTTAGAAGTCAGTCGACGTATACTTTGTTAATAATTTTGTTTTTTTTTATTGAAATAATCAATTTGTTATTGATCGTGTGCATTATCAACATAAAACACGGATATTTAAGTTTACGTATTTTCTATATTTGATATATAAAGTTAACATTCAATCCAGTTTAAGTCGAAAAATTAAGCTCCAGAGTCTACTAGCTAGACGGTTTTTTTTTTGTCTCTACAACGGGATCTTAAAACTTTGACTTTTAATTTTTGCAGCGACTTGGTCACTGGACGAGTTCCTCATTTCTTAACTTTACAACAGCTTTCTTATTCTCCGTCTGGAAAGAAATCCCTGAAATTTCTCTGTATTTTTTCTTTGTGTTCTTTATTTAATTTAATTACCTTTATGGAAATATAAGTTCCTTATTTACGTTATGTTCATGATGTTCCGTTTATTGTAATTGATTTCAAATTTAATAAAAGCATTAGTTTACTTACCGCGAAAGTGCCGCTCAACCGCCCGCGCATTTTGCATGTGCATATTTTATTATTTCGTAACGGATTTTTTATTGTACAATGATATTTAGTGGCGATAAAAGAAAATATTCTTTCAATGGTAGCTAAAACATATTTACTATAAGAATGTTCCTATCGAAAGGTAGGAATGCAGAGGGTACCGAATGCCTTATCGAACAACGTCGTATAACTGAGTGTTAAGATGAAAGAGACCTTTCGTAACGTGAAAGGCGTTCACGTAATTTTCCTAACAATGCAATGAATGTGCATTTTTATGAATAGAAAATTGCATAAGGAATAATAAGGAGCGCTCGGTTTGAACTCTGTACGCTTGTACCTGCCATTGGAAAAAGGCGTACGCTAAAATTTTCATTTTACATCTATTGTCGCGGCGAATGGCAAGGGATTGGAAAGTAATATGGATCATACGAATTGTTTGATGTGTAAAACAATAGAATTTAGTAATGGGTTAAATGATTGACTTGACTACAGAAATAAAACGCAAAATATGTTTTATAAAAATAAAAATTTGAATGACAAATTATACAAAAATTGAAGGTTTATTCTTAGTTGTTATTTTATATAACTTTATATCATGATTGCACTAACTGGCAAAATATAAATATCTGAAAAACTCTTAACCCTTCAGGCCAACCTCAAAATTCCCAAAACCTCAAAGCTTCTTATTTTTCAGTTCATTAAGCCAAAACATAAAACATATCTACATGAACATTTTCGAGCTGGATAAAGTGTAAATAAAATTGATTCACATGTCAACAAACTGATCTTGATCAATCGATTAGTGTAGAAATTATATCATCAAACAACTTTTTGAAAAAAAATTCTTCAACTATATCTCTATTATATTGGCCGATTTTAAAAGGCTTTGCTACATTCGGTGAAATAAAAAATGAAGTTTATTAGATTTTGGCAAAGATTCATTAATACTTCAAATGTAATAAAAAAAAAATTCTTGTAAATTCTATACTGAGATCATTTAAAATATGGTTAACAGATAAAACAAAAAATTTAGGAAACCCGATGTGGGTGAAACTTTTTTGAATGCCATAATCCCGATCTTAAGTAATAAAATCAGTGCTCAAACCCAACTTTAATAGATTGATTCGTTCAAAACTTAGTACAATAATGTTTTTATTTTTTAAAGTCTCCAAATTGTGGTTATAAATTAACACTTCAATCGTGAGTAAAATATTAAAACGAAATAGAATGCTGTTATCATTATTGTTATCATACTATGCTGCTTTAGAGATAAATTTAATAATTGTAAGTTCGACCATTTAAGTTATTTAAGAGTTTTATTATCGTGTTCATGCACACACAACCAGACAAATCACACGTGCGTTATAAGTTAATATGAATCTACCTAATGCTCTCATGTTACCAAAATAAAACACATGTGTAAATTACTATAATAGATTTATAAAATGAATGAAGAGATATGTTTGAAATTTAATATAAGTGTTTGTATAGAATTCTTTCCTCGTTTGTCTGTTTTTTAGTTTGCACGCGCCTCACTCAAAACTTAACCGATGGAAGTGAAAAACTCTTGTTTTTACCGAGATCAAGACGCGTCTTTGCAATCTCATCACGAAAATTCAATAACTAATTATCACGTCGAAGTTATTGCGTGCGCTGCGCGAGATATGTATAGTCACTGGAATGGACACCAAGACCAGGGTCGGAACTGGAAACGGATATCGATAAATAGGTATTTGTTCTTTCACAAATATTTTAAAATAAGCGGAACGGCTGGATGAGACAAGTATAAAAAAAAAATTAAACATTTCAAGTAAGCTTCTGCTTATAGAATGTAAATCTAAAATAGCGTCTTCGTAAAGAATTTATAATTATAATAATACGACAATTAAACACATAATTTGAACACGTCATAATTCAAAAATATTGAAATGTAAAAATGATATTCGATATTTCATTTCAGGATAAGAATATGTCGCCATATAGACAACAAATTATGAAGAACTCTGCACTTTATATTACCCGTTTTGATTGTGAACCGTATAAATTATAATAATTCTGAGTAGAAATGTAATGAGACTTCCTTCGGAGTTGCTACAGCCAACCGCAACGGGGAATTTTTTCGTCACAGAAACTTTTCTAATTACGGAAATATCCAACACGTTATGAGAATCCCTCTTTTGAAGGCTTCAATAAAAATAACCGTTGAACTTCTGCCAAGGAAATTACGAAAATTAACATTATCCTTTCGCTTGATTGCCTAATTAGCTTATAATTTATAATTTAGAATATCAAGTAGAATTAAATGAAAGCCACGGAAATTTTTCAAGGAAAACGAGAGAGAGGAATTCATAAAACGCAGTCGCTTCGCTTAATTTTTATTTAAATTTCAAGCTTGATAGAGTAAAATTATTGCACAAGTGTGTTTAGACCATTTCGATTTATTTTCTTTTTTTCCATTTCAATCAATAACCCGATCCTCGGGCACCCTCTGGTCCTCCTCGTGGGTATCCGTTGGTACCAGAGGAGTCTCGTTCACCTGCATTGTTTGAATTTCTTTGAAATCCATTGCCATTTCCATTGAAATTACCGCCGCCGTTGCCATTATTAGGTCTGCCAGAGGGATATCCTTGGGAACTTTGACCAGAACCTCCATTATTAGAGAAACTATTGAATCCTTGTCCAGGTCCATCTCTTGGATATCCGCCAGAACTTCCACTCGGACTGTTGCTTCCATTACCGCTGAAATTGTTTCCTGGTTTATTTCCCGGATATCCTGTATCATCTTTGTACTGAGAACTTCCAAAGGACGGAGAATCGCTTGAAAACCTATCGGGACCTCCACCGCTTTGTTGGTGTCCTCCAGGTTGTTGAGGTCCTAGATTATGTTCATCATTAGAATAGTGATCTACACCGCCACCAGTTGGTCCACTTGGATATCCTTGAGTATCAGTATTGAATCCATTAGTGTTTCCTGCAAGTAATTTTTTTTTCTTTGTAACAAACGCTATTTAAAAATTAAATATTTCTCTATTTTGGAAATTTAGAAATGATAAGTTACCTTGTCCAAAACCGGAGCCACCACCTGATGAAGGAAATATTTTTTCCATAAAATTTGTTAGTATAAATTGATAAAGTAAGAATAAAATATTTTATAAATATAAAAATTGGTAGTATATGAGCTTTATGTTGCTTATCACTATTTAAAATTAATAAAAATGCAGAAGTACGTATGAACTTAAATTGAAAATGAAACGTTTTTCATATCCACCACTAAGAGAGATCATATCCACTATTATATCTTCACCATTTTTACTGAACAGAAGATTTTACTTGTTCAGTCATAAATCTCTTCATTCAGTTTCAGGTCAAAGCAAGTAAGGGAGGTTAACACAAACACTAATCGATATTGTTCTCCAGAGATCGCCTTTAGCCACTAAATTCCTTGAAGGTGTAACGTTCCAACTGGACGGATGCTGTAGCGACATAAATCCCACCTTTCAACGATTTCATTACACGCGCTCTTGCGCAGGCCACAGCCGTCGTCGTCCTATTCCATAGACATCTGATTACTATATCGCCAGACGCCAAGACAAAGGGACGTTATCTCAGCTATATATATATACCGTGACGTTACTATTTCAATATAAGATACATTTGATTTGTAGAAAAGCGAAAGTTTATGTTTGAGTAAAAGATCATTGTTTGTTTTATCTAAATAAGATACCATTATTCCCAGTCGTGGAAAGTTATAAAAGTGAAAGGGCTTTAGATTTTTTTTTTAAAGAAGAGGTGAATTTTGGGTTTTTTTGACACATTCTATTTTTAACCCCTGTTCTAAAATATCTAAGGTTACACGTGTTTCAGTTCTAAAAGCAGGACCTTTTTAACTATTTATTGGACAGACAAAAGAAGTCTGCGGACATCGGATTTATAATTAAGTACTTTAAAAATAATCGATTATTAAAAAAACTGGTAAACAGATAATTTAAACTTTTTTCGCACTATTGATATCACTCATTATTCACGTCGAGGAATTGACAAATATAAACAAATTATAAAAGATTTCTTGTTCGTTTGTCATTTATGTCAAAATTTTGTTTTTTATATTAATAAATTCAGCATTAAGTCCTTGATTTGTTCATTGAAAACCTTCACCTTAATCCTAAGTAGTTTAGAGAATGTAAATATAAGCTGTTAGTTCGTTTAAAATGCTTAGAATTATGTAGCTGATTTTAAATTTGAATCTCATATAAAAACGGGGCAAATTGATGTAGATTCATTTTCGAATGATAATTATAACCTTTGTATACAACAGAAAATAAAGTGGAAGATACTTTTTTTTTCAAGCGGTTTAATATAGGTTATTCTGATTTATAAGAAAAAAAAAATAACAGAACCATGGTGATATTCATATTTCCATGATTAAACTTAGGGAAATTGTTAGTAAAAATGTAAGGGTTTTAATAATTCCAGCTTTAAATACGTCTTATCTTTACTGTACGTATAGTGTAATAATTGTTCTCTAATTGTTTTAATAATTGTTCTTAAAGTGGTCTCTAAATTTTATTCATAAAAATTTAATTTTTCCGATTCATGATCAATTATAAATTAAGAAAAGTCGCTAATAACACACACTGTGGTGATTTTTATGAATGCTGTTTTTTTTCTTTATAAGTGTACAATAGCAAAAAAAATACTTTTAAATATTAATAAAATTTGTAGCTATGCAATGCAAAATGAACACACCCTCATAGCGAATTTGAGGTTTATATCCTTGTCGATCGGCCTCGTATTCGACAATCTGTTTCCTGCCATCGGGTAAGAGTACGTTGTACTCCCCTGAAGTAAAGTCACCGTTTCGTTCCTCCGAATGGCCGAATTTCGTTCCCGTTTGGACATCGTCTACGTCATAATTAAACTGGTATTGAGCTGGTTCCTACAATATAAAATGAATGTAATGGAAGCGAGGCTGTGTCAGCAACGGCAACTTGAAGGAAATTATCGAAAACCTTACATTTTCACCGTCACCATCGTTACCGTTAGAAATGGGAGCGCCGTAAGAATCAGAAGGTCGACCTTCTTTTGGATTTCCGCTTGTTTCAGTTTCGGGCGATCGATCGTAATTTTCTCCAAAAGTATTTCCGTTAGTTGAAACCGAACTACTCGTGTCTGACGGGCTTTGAAAACCTTGCTGCGTTGGTGATCCTAATCGAGGTGACTGACCATTCGAATTTTGATTAAATTCCGGGGGACCGTAGCTTGTATCAGGAGATTGAACATTACCTCTGCCTCGTCCTGATTGTGGTCCAAATCCACTGTTCCCATGTCTTTGATTTCCGTTCGGTGGGCCATAAGTGGATTGAGGTCGCCCAGTACCTTGAGCTCCCTGGTTATTTCCGAATGAAGAAGGTTGGTTTCGTGATTGCCCAAAAGAATTTGGCGTTCCATATTGAGAACTTGGAGAGTCATTACCCGCCTGGTTTCTTCCTATGGCTTGAGGGCCTGATTGAGCTCCGAATCCCGATCCGGAGGTGGAACTACCAGGTCCATTTGGCGCTCCGTACGTACCTTGGGGACGGTTGTTGTTCTCTCCAGAATGACCATTATTACGGGAGTGAGAACCCCCTTGACTTACACCAGGCGGTCCATATTCCGCTTGTGGTCTGCTACCGGAAGCGCCATTCGATGGTGGTAAATAGCTGTTTACAGGCGGCTCACATTTGCCGGTAGACCACACCAAGGCGCTTAGCAGTACAAGAAACTGTAAAGAAATATAGTTACATGAAGAATACTTTAAAAAACAGTTGTATTTTTATATTATGCATAATATTTTACTTGACAAAATTGCATTTTTTTGACTAATTAATACTCGGACACTCACTATAATCATTGCAGTACCGTCGGATTAATACTCTAAAATAATATAGATGATGTCCCTTTCTTAAAATGCTCGCAATCGATATGTTTAATTTGAACCGGCAACTCGTATTTATATACCGAGCTTTCCGTACAGAAAACGTGATGCCAATACACACAAATGCAATGCGGACTTACGTGCAGTATTCGTTTGCATGCAATTTCGTGCATCTGCTTTCTGTTGCAGATGAATCGATAACAATACGCTTTATGTCTTGTGTTCATTTAGACGAGGTCAGTCTCTTTTCGTTACAATGGCGACGTGCAAATAATGCGCATTTATTAGAACAAGATTATTTTCTAGTCAACGAACTAGTCCGACAAAAGTCCCAAGTTAAAACTATTACAAATCGGGGCATACAGAGTTCATAAATTTTAAATACGTTTTAAAATTTACTATTATTACATTTCTTTAAAATAACTGAAATAATGATTTAGATCTTACTGGAGTACTGTATTAATGTTGATTAGAAATTTTAATGTCGCATTTAACTTTCATTAATATTCGATTTTGTTTCGTTCTTAACCCAAGTTCAAGAGAAAACTTTCGATGATGTTTTAAAGTTATTTACTTCTGGAGGTACACACTACGAATATGAATTAGTCATACTCGAAATCTGGTTCTCAAGACGATTAAATACGTGACGAATAAATAAAAAGATATTTTCAAATTTTTTTTCATTCTAATTTTTTTCGTAAATATGCAAAAGCAACTCTAACAAATTAAATTCAATTCCCCATATAAGGAGATAATAAAAAATATGTGTTGATATGATCGTAACTATTACAGTAGTTCTAATAATATTTCAATTATTGTAATAGTTTATATAGTTCATAATAATGTGACTTCTTTTATGATAAAAATAGAGCACGAGTTAGTCATGAACATGCGACTACATCATATGAAGACTGTCATCGTTGACCATTTTTAATTGTATTTTTACTTACCCAACCATTTTTTAAAATTATATTTTATATAATTTGATGACATATAACAACAATAAGTTGGGTAATCATTGTAATAATTGTTTAGCGATAACTAAATGTAGATAATCCAATGTAATTAGGTATATACCACGGAATACGGCTATAATATATGGATTTGAATGTTTACTAGGTAGTACAGGTACTGACTGGAAGTAATACAATTTCAGATTTTTACCAAAAATCGTAGAAATAAGTCTGCTGAACTATTTGAAAATCGCACAGATTTACAAGATGCTGCTATTATCTTTAACAATGAAAATACCGAGGTCACTAATTATTTGTAATCAGATATTTCATGCATTTCAGCGTTCATGTTGCTCTCAACAATGAAAAAAAAAAAAATACATGAACAATAATCTATACAGAACATTTCTTAATGTTATAAAAAATACCTGTGTTAACTTGGCTACATTGACGTTTACACTCGATACTATTTTAGAAAACACAAAAAGAATATACTTACACGTACAGTTGTAGATGGAACATGAGATATTGCAAAGAACGAAGTAGGAGACAAAAATAATTAACTAGTACCAGTTACAATGAACCAACTACTAACTTCTGAAAATTTGTTGAAAATATTTGCTGTTCTCGTGGCTCTGCTTTTGGATGTAAAAAAAGTGGTTTGAATTGTACAGTGGCGTGTTTACATTGTAAAGGAACTAGCTGTTTAAATGCTTTACCGATGATGTTAATACATGAAATCGAAACCGTAAACTTCGGGACAACATTAATATGATTTATCATTTTAACGAAAATTATATGAGTGTTATTAAAATTTATAATAATTATTATTTTGCGTAACTTCATATGATCTATATTTATAAAAAATATTATTTGACGTAATCCGTTGATTAATTATTTTATATAAAAATCAATTACTTATTTTTTTACTTAAAATTTCTTTCATTTATGTAACTTTTCAGTTTCTCCCATTTTTAAATTTGTTTTTGAAAGTTTAATTTTTTGCATATCCTTTATAAGCAATATCAAAAACTATAGCAATCATTATTTGCTTAAAATAGATATACGAAAATTCCGGCCATTAAGTTTTTCCTGCATGTTTTTTAAATTTCAATTTTATTTCTAAATTTATGGATTATTAAAATTACGGCAATTTTCACTAGATAAACTTTCTTGTTCATGGCATTGTGAATGTAAAAAAAAAATCATTAAAATATATTCATTGTAGCTTGGTTCCGTCATTTTTAATTTATAATGCCTAACTACACTGGACCTTCCAGCCTTTATAATATAAAAGTACTTCTTTGTCCATCAGCTTATCTGTATGACCGTCAATATTTACTTTTTCAATAAACGGATAGATGTATTAGATTAAATTAGTATCAAATAGTGGGGTAAAACTGTCCAATTATAAGACTTCATAGCCCTCATAACATTTCAAATTTTTTACTCAATGCAGTAACACTTTATGTCAAGGCATGTAAAGAATCAGTTTTCGTAGTAACTCGTCAATCATCAAAATTAGTGGGAATTTTGACATGTAGAAACTTGAAATTTGACTGCAAACATGGTTGTACAGCACATAAATCTGGCTAACAATTTTTAATTTAAATTGGATTTTAATATATACTTAAATGTTTCTTAAACTAATTGGGTTAATTGAAAGAATGGGTTATAAATTATTTTTGAAGCATCCAAAAATGTTTTTTACATGCCCAAGTTGCACACTAGTAACATTTCAAAAAAAGAAGATGTATGATTCCATATACACTACAGAAATTTATGTAAAAATTTAAATACAAAGAGGTTCGAATTAGTTTTATATATTTTTAAAATCTTTACAATTTTCCGTTATAATCAATTTAACTTTGCAATTCATGTTTTTTTCACTGCCCTAATCTTGAAGTCTCATTGAATGATCCTCTGAGCGAGAATTTAACTCGTACTTGGTCAATTACTTCTAGAAGACGTATCTGCTACATGACGATACTCGAAGTCATTTTTTAAAAACAAACAATCTGCGATCAGACACTGTCTAAAATATAAATAATAGACAAGCACCTACTCGTATACTATTGTTGCGAATTGCTTTCGCAGGTTAAAAATAGAACTACAAAATAATTCCATTATAAAAAATATCCGAGAAAAATCTAAGCATAAGTAGCACGTCCCGCACGACCCGCAGTAGCTTCAAAGTAAATGTGTGTCTATACATTTATTTTTGAAAGGATTTATTTTGCTGGATGTAATTTCAAGAGGCAATAAATCTTATTTGTTTTTGTCAGGAGTGACATGTTTACGACTTATTCGCTACGGATAGTTTATCAATTTGTTTATATTGAAGAACATGCTGGACGGCCAATCGGCTGGTAGAAATAGTGGACGTGGAGAAGTTCAGTTCTATTTCTGCGATCAGTGCATTCACAAGTTAAGTGCGATTAACGAGAACTGTTCAATCGGTTCCATAGTGAATTATTGAGACTTTGTTTCTGAATATACGCAGAAACCGTATATTCAGAAACGAATGGTTCGAAGACTGAGGTTATTGCACAGCAATATGTTAAAAGTTGAAACGTTTCTTTCTATAGCATAAAAATAATTATTTCTTGCGAGCTTATCTGTCTGTATGCATGAACGCATTAATCCCAAGAAAAACTATATAGAAAATTAATTTTTTTGGCTTTAAATGAAAATTCCACTTTTCGGTTTGCTTTTATAGAGAGAGTTGTTACAAATTGACCTCGATATATGAAAGCTGTGTATCAATCATTGATGATAATGATAATTGATTGATGAGTCAGTCTTAAGAAAATTTTCTTCTAATGCTTTCTCATGAAATATGCTACTTTAGCCATTAGTAACAGCAAAACCATTTACAAATAATTGTATATCATTATTAGTGTACGTGGTGTAATGAATCTGGTATTTAGAAAATTTAGCGGTAGACGTTTGAAATTCTCTGTGTTTTTACCGACGTAAACTGATTCGTATTCAGGACTTGTTTGTATTAAAAAGAGGCGGAAAACGAAAATGTTCAGTATTGCACTTTAAGACATCGCCATCAGCCCTACCTGGCCGCAACATTGACGAGATCTGGTGTTTGTTTTACAGTTGCTATGGGTGCAGCAAAAATCGTGAGTACTATGTTGCAACGCTAATCGTTGATACCATGATTGGTGTACGCATGACAGATGGTTTGGTGGTGGAACTCAGCGGATGGTAACAAATGGGAAAATATTCCAGAGCGTTAGTAGAAATTTGTATAGGCGAGATACATCCGTGTCTAAGTTAGATAGTTTATTGGATCACAGATCACTGTATCATTACTGTTGAGTATACGGAATTGATATTAAGGTACTTCACCGAGGAGATGTAAGTCTTATGAAGTTGAAGACGGTAGAATCAGGCATCAGTGTTTTCTCTATTTGTTGTGCAGCTCAAAGGTTATAACTGATTATGAAAACGGTAGTTTCCGACTAGAATTATACTTACGGTACTTACTTCAGCAAGTTTTCATCATTTTCAGGTGTAATTAATTATAATATTATATTACGTTGAGCTATAATTCGATTTACTTACATTATATTATTACACTCATACTTGGAACCTTATAATTTATAATTAGAATGTAAAAGGGGTATACAAAATTATAACAATGCATGAATAAAATTCTATTGATCATCTACAAATTATTTATAAATTCCGAAATAGACCTTATCAGAATCGAATGGGCCTATTTCCCGTAGTAAACCACATATTCTCCTTTCGCCAGTTGCAAGCCAGTTTCATCAGTTAGAGACCAATTTATCGAGTGATGTCCGACAGGATATATCTGTCACGAACATCACACGATTCTTCGATACGTCAATTTTAAATAGGAAATGTCTTCTAAAGCATACGATTTCGTCAATATTCACCACGTGAAGTAACAGATGCTATCGTCGTTTTGCAGCGCTGCTTCTACATAGACAATGCCGGCGGGTGTTACACCGCGCCGGCAAAAGGCAAAGCGACAGGAAATTATTCTGTCCGCGAGGACGGTCGCCGATAGCCACCTACGTATAAAAGAACGGTCGATTGTGTTTATCGAAATAGAATCTAAATATTGGGACATGGTCAGTTAAGAACTGGTAGAGACGAATTATCATCATACTTTAATTGCGACTGAGAAAAGAGATTATTTGTAAACTAAAAGTGAAATTTGTACTGTCAAACTTGGTCGAAGAAATAATCGTTATCTCTGAACGCAAAATGACCAATGTTTCAATATATAGAATTCAACTTCTTTAAACGTATAGTAAATAGAAACGTTCCTATATCGATATTTTCATATTCTACGAAAATTTTACGAATGCTGCTAAAGTGTGAATAACAAGTACAGCCAATAAGAAATAAGTATTCATGAAAAAACTATTTTTTTCATGAATACTTTATTCTTAATCGCTTACGTCTATACGTAGATACGGATCTTAATTAGTCAGGAAACAGAATCAAGGCTAAATAAGGTTTGAAATCTATACAAAAATCTGGGTTAGGACCGAGATAGAAAGTACAAGTGACATAGAAGTGGGAACAGGGACCTAGGAAAATATGTTGGTTTTATGTCATCTGTAGACATATCTTGTAGTAATATTTCTATAGTGAGGAGAAGTGATTGCTTATATTTTACATCGCTCACTTATTAATTCGCCGCGCTTTTGATATGATTGCCCGATTAGGCGTCTGTTTTGGGAAAAAATAATATGGTATTTTATATCTGTTAAAATTGAATTAAATTTGTTTCATTTGATAACTTGTAAATGAAACTTTTCATTATTGAACATTCTTTAGATAATAATTGATAATAAATTTCATTTCTATACCAAAAAAGCTATGCATCTGTTATTAACATCCAAAAAAAGAAAAATACACAATATTATTTTAACTACTACCATGGTTACATTTGTGAAGATTTTAAATAGGATCTCATTTTTTATCTTATTCGTTTCTATTCGTTTTCAATAAACAATTGTTTCAGTGAAATTTAATATAAGAGACATACGACAATTTATATATATATACTTCGAATCGTATCTTCAGCCATAAAGTATTCAAAATAATTCGTATTAACATTATGATCTCATTTTTCCACTTGTATTTTTGTATGGATTAAACACATGAACCGGTTAGAATGGAAGAGTAATTCTGAGTCATTTGAAGTTAAAGTGGGTTAAGGACAAAAAGTTGTATTCGTATTATCAATCAAGGTTACTTCAAGAGGTAAATACAATGAAATAACAGAATAATTTTGGAAATGGAAATTCAGGCCAGTCTAAGCCTACCTTGTTAAAATTGCTTAATTAATCGTGACAAGCAAAGTAAATCTCATATATTTCATTATAATGTTGAGATATTAAATAGGTGCTTCACGTTCATCGACTCTATATAAATCTTCATCGGCGTCTTTATCTTAGTGGTCCACAGTGACGTTTATAACACGTGAGCCATTGATTTGTGTCGTCTTCATTAGGCTCCGCGCGTGAGAGCACGGCGCACGACGACGCTGCGCTGGCGCAATGCGCATCGGCGCCGTTGATCATCGAATCTGGTCGTGACGGACCAGATGGAAAGGAGGTCGTCCCCTGTTCTACGTGTTTAAATAATATCGATGGATTCATTTTAATATACGTAAAAAACATAAGTAATAATAAATGTATATCATTAATATTAAATTGATTTTATAGGTATTTGATGAACCAATATGTATCGTAAATATAGTGAAGTAAATGAAAATTATTTTAAAGAATTGTAAAACATAAATTATTTAGCCTTTCATTTTATTCAAAGGGCACGGAATAAATATCTACTTACTGAAAATATAAAAATGGATTTTTGTAGATATGTGTAATCGCTAAACTCCAACGTTGATCGATCACCATGTAAGTAAATAGATATCAAAACTTTTTTTTATTTAAAATATCTTTACGCAATCTATTTTATCATTTGTTTCCAATTTCGTCCGCGTTTATAATAGGCATGATGACAGTAACTAAAAATTACTATAATTATGTATTTATTCAACAATACTTGAGTGATGGATTACAAAGTACTCCTTTATATTTTAATTATGAGCGAGATTACTAATTATTTTAATAAAATAAATCTACAAAATACGGTAAATCGCCATGATATATTGAACACCAATCAGAGCCAATTACGTCACCGTTGAAATCGACACTACGAACACTGTGAAAACGCGTACATCTTGTAGCTTTGGACAACTCCTGTGGCTTTAATTACCATTTCATTACGTTTGAAACAGTACCTAGTCTAAATTTAGTGTTATTAAAACGAAGGTGAAACTACGCAAGTCATGAAACAAGGATTTAGTAAGGCAAACAGTACTAATTTGCCTAGAATCCACTTGTTGATGCTGGAGAGTTTTTGGCATCAAACAAAGACTTTTGTTCAGCAGAATTAAAATGTCAAAACTTCCATGTAGTAAAACATTAGATCCTACATTAAATAATATTTTAAAATTAAGTAATAGATCTAAAACACCATTAAATGTATTTCATATTAATATTTGAGGTTATGGTAATGAATTTATTTTTTATAATGTGTCTTGTTTTATATTTATTCATTGTTTTTCTTATTTTAGGTCCTCCAGACCATCCTATGGCGATGATGCTGTAAGTTATGTACAACTTAAACGCGAAGGAGACATCTGCGTAGTAAAATGTAAAGTTTGCCCGAAACATAAAGTCCATGCAAAGTTGCATAGCGTGACTTTAATAATGGACGAACAGGAAGAGGCAGTTAAATCAATAGAATGTCACGATTGTGTGGCTTTACAAGGAGGCTGCAAACATGCTATAGCATTTCTGATGTGGATACATCGCAGGAGTGAGGAACCATCCTGTACATCCGTCGAATGCTATTGGATGAAATCCAAACTTTCCAGGGCTGGAAGTACTCTAAAATATTTAACAGCTAGCGAAATGTCTAATGCTAAACCTAGCTGCCATCAAATACAGAAGTATTTGAAAAGTTTCTAGAGGAAGGGAAGAAAAGGAGGCTTAATAGCTGCGAGGTAATAAAATACCAAAATGACTATGTTTTGACCAAACAGAAAGTTTGTCTATGCATACATTGGTGCTGAAATATAAAGAAAGGTCCTGTGACAGATTTTGGAAAAATTGCATTGTCTGATGCTGATGTTTATAATATTGAAAAGTAACAAGAGCCCAACATGACAGTACCTTATGGCATGAGTTGAGATATGGCAGAATAACAGCTTTACGAGCATTTGAATTCAGTCGGTGCAAAACCAATGATGGCACACTGATCGCATTAATAATGGGTGGAAAACTCCCTGACACATTGGCTATGAAACGGGCAGAATATTGGAAGATCAAGTAAGAAGACAGTGAGTATAAAACTTAGAAAAAATTAACAAGTGTGGTCTCATAGTTTCTAAAATGCATCCTATGATAGCAGGATCGCCTGATGGGATCTGTGAAAATAGTATCATTGAAATTAAGTGTCCCACGAGTGCAAAAACTTTAAAAAAATATGTATGTGATGGGAAACTAACGCAGAAGTTTTATGTACAGGTGCAGCTCCAAATGTACTTGACAGGACTTAAAAAAGGCTACTATTGTGTTGCTGATAGTGACTATAGTGAAAATAAAAATGTAGAAATAGTTAGTGTTATGTATGATGAGAAATATGTATTAAATTTTTCTGAATATTATTGTTTTTCATGGAAAGATAATATGTATCCATTATTATACAGAAGTATTTCTTAACATTTATGTAAATAAAATGCAACTTTTAAAAATATTTTTTATTTAATTAATGAATCTTGTATGTTCACTAAACCACAAGCAATGGTGATGACATCATCAAGCACTTTTACTAAGTTGTGGCTGACACATGCATGTAGCTTCAACATATTAAATTCCCGTAATCGTCTAATCACTCTCTCCACATGTATTCTCAGGCTTGCAATTTGTTTTGTTTCTCTGACCTCACTTTTAGACAGTTTTGCCCCAGTTGTTACACTCGGAGGCCGTACTAACTGCACTCCCTCTTTCCGTAAATACTGTTCAACATGTTTGAACCCTCTGTCTGCCATCACATACATGCCAGGTTGTAAACACCTTATAAAGTCACATTGTTCCACCAAACATGTATCCGTTATTCTTCCTCCGTAGCCTGGTGTAATGTAATTAATCAAACCATTTGGTGTACAGGACACAAGATATTTGATGGTGTTAGCCTTTTTGTATTCTGACCATGAGAGAGCTTGATGTAAGGTTTTCGAAGGCTTTTGCACCTCTATTTCTAGGCAATCTATGATGCAAGTCACATTGTGATATTTGTGCCTAAAAGCCATCGGTAATTTTTTTTTAATTAATTCATTGTCTAATTTCACTAGTAATTACTGGAATATTTTTTAAAAATATTTTGCTTGCATAAGTCGGAGTCATAGAAAAATCATCAGCGAGCTCTCTGAATGAGTTATTTAATCTAATTTTTTTTAAACACATAAGTATATGATTTGCAGGAATATTAGTTTTTTCTTTAATTATATCAATTAGGTAGTAGCAACTTTTAGGCACACCAATATAAGATCGTGGATTTTTGTTATTTTTAGCAAAGTGTATTCCAGAATTTTGATGCTTCTTGTTTTTATCTTCTTCGATTAATTCGCTGCAGTCTGAAGTAGATTTCATCTGTTGGGATATTGTTGATGGTGATGATTCTCTATGTGTAATAGATGGTGCAAATGAGATATCACTATCAGATTCTTCCTCAATTGTAAAAGTTTCCTAGAATATTTCTGTATCATGGATGTAGATGGCCTGGCAGTAATGCAACTTTTAATTTTAAATGGTGATGTGGAAACAGATTGGTTAAAAGGTTTCAAAGGTGATGTCATCTGGTTTACTAAATTCACTTCTGTTTGTATGGCTTTACTTCTGTATTTATATGTTATGAGTACTTGAGTTGCTTTATCCGCTGACTTATGTGAATCTTTTTGTGAAGTATTTTCTATATGAGCTTGTGAAACTGAAAGAGAAAAAAAACATAAATACAATACAGAATACCCACGTGTACATACTCATATGCAATGCCAAGAATCGGTTACCTAACAATGACAAGTTATTCAATTTGTAGCATTGCTTTATTGATCACACAAGAAATAGATATTTTTTATTCAAGAAAATGAAGTAAATTTTTAATACAGATAAATATGTAGTTACCGGAAATTCCAGAAGAGCTCTCCGACTTCCACCTGTTTTGTAGTAACAGATCTTTCTTCTAAATCTTTCTCACATTCTTTAATTAATGTCAGTCTTTGTTTTTGAGAATATATGGTCGTTTAGTAGCATTGAATGTTCGTTTTCTTCGATCTGGTTGACATTGAAATTTTGAGGGCATACATGCTGGTTTCATGCGAACCTGTGACACCGATCCCATCACATGATATTCCATATAATTCTCCATATCATTTGGTAACTGAAATATTAATAAAAATCTATTAAGATAGATAACATCAGAGCAAGATGGGATCTAACCTCAAAACATATTGTTTATTATTTAATTCATACCTCTGACAAGATTATTGTACCACATACTACTTTAGAATCAACAAAACCAAATACAAACTTACGTCGAAGTGATCTTCACAAAAATAAAGGTGAGCAGTAGGCAATATCCCTGTTGCATCCCGCCTTGCAAGTTTTAGCCACTTGTCTCGTATCGTTTTCTTTTGTGGAACGAATACAAATAACTTATTAGGTGTTTTTATATAGATGTGTTATTACACTGGGGTACCGCACAACCTCTATACACTTTGGAATTCATATTTAATAGCACAAAATAACTAAAGTATTCAATGAGCGTCTTATGTTTACGTTTTGGTTATTCAACCGTGACGTCAGAAGCGACGCCTTGACACTGACAAGCGTTTTGGTGGGAATTGAAATTTTATAAACTAAAATTAAAAATATCTAAAACTTTGATTTTAGCAGAAATATGTTACTCATTAATAATAATGTATATTTCTGAGCATTATAGTACAGTTTTTAAAAAAATGTCATCATGCCTATTGTATAAATGGCTACATCATCTCCGAGTAACAGTGATCGATGGCGGTATTGAAATTTCAAGCGAGATGGGGAGCAGTATCGAAAGCCGAGGTCGGGGCTGAAATTGAGAACGAGACGGGCATTGAAATCGACTGTAGGACTGGGATTCGAATTTAGAACATGAGCTTATTTGAAATCGGGAATAGTAACGGTATTAAAATCGATAGCGGAAACTAGTTTGGGATTGACAGCTAGATCATTGAATGTGAAAGACGATCTATCATCGTTCTGTGCCCGCGCGGGTGAAAAGCTAGTATAAATATATAATTTTAACTTTTCGTTTATATTACCACAAAAAAAGACAAAATGTCCGTATTTTGCTTCTTTTTGTATTTGAGGACCTCCCGATGTAGAAAAATTATATTCATATGTTGTTAGTTATCTTATTATGTATTTATATATATACGTGATTTTCAAACCTATATACGATATAGGTTTGAAAATCACGTAACCACTACCGGTTGACGCAATTTGGGTGATTTTATTCCATTGGACAGAGTATACATACCTCAAATCCAATTTTATTCTTATAATATTTTTTTATTTACATTCTATACAGCAAATGTGGCCGAAGGAAGATTTGAAATGTAGCCACCTAGAAAATATTATTTATACTTAATTGGTTATATTACAGAAAGATCGCATTTTAAGCAGACGAAACCATTACATCGAAAGATCGATTATGAGACATGTCTATGTGAAAATCGTAGTCAATGGGCATCCATAGTCTTCGCCTACTACTGTGCTAAATAAGCATACTATATATTAAAAATGCTTTCCTCACTATGTGCTCATAAAAAAAATTGTACAGTTGAGTGATTCGGGTTGTATGATTAAATTTTTACGTAAAATGTTCTAATATCTAAGAGGATCCGAAGCTTAATTAATAGAAAAATGCAATAATATTTATTGACGGCCTCTTTTTAACGAAGACAAAAAAAATCAGTACGGCCTTTAAGATAGAAAAAGTGGGATAATTGGAAGCGTTGTTAAGGAACAATTTAATTATGAAGTGAAATGTTTCTCACTCGTAATCCGATTTAATTTATTGAAAGCAAATTTTGATCAATTGTCTTTATTAAAAACATTTGTTTATGATATCTAAGTTGTAATACTATTATTTTAACACGGTTAAGGTCGATATCAGAATCGAAGTCCAATCTAGAAATGGGATCGCGGCATGAATTGTATATTTTCGAATGAAGTTTCTGTACGGCCCTTATTTGCCCTTGCGCGATTGGCTTAATTTTTTTTCTCGCCTACTGTCTTTTTGCAACTACGGATATACGAATATTTTTTTAACGTATTACAAACTTATGACACGCGGCTAATTGAAACGAATCGGTCGGTATCACGATAATTTCAACAAAAATATGTTAAAACCATAACCCTTTCCTTGTTTCGCTGTAGTCGTGTAACAATAACAAAAGCCTAAAAAATAAATATATCAAAATGATGTGTGTTAGGTAAAGTATTGTTATATAATTACTTCGTAATAATTATAAAAAAAAATGTTACTAATGTTAGAATTTCTGTCCCTTTGTCGGGAATTATCGAAACAGATTACTATTGAAGGTACTGTTGGGAAATTTATGCAAGTGGTGGATAATTGACCGGTATGTAGGGTCGGGTCGCGGTTCGCCCTCCCGCGCGGGTGGGAGCGGGAACTAGAAGGCAGGATAATTTATTCTATATCCATGCGGGTGTAACCACGAGCGATGGGTATTCACCGCCGACGAGAGCCCGCCGCGCGCCGACCTGCCCGCTTCCTCCACACAGAATAGAAGGCAGTTTAACTTTGGGCGAATTTTTGCCGGTCCCGGGGCGAAATTAAACTTTTTAACCTACGTCACTCAGATTTCATTCGTTCGTTCATTTCATTCATTGTACCGTAAATTATGTAATTGAATATATATTTTTTAAGTATATATATATATATATATATATGTTAAATGCTTGTATGTATAATATATATATGTATAAAAGGTTTTAGGATCTATTAGGAAAATCTTTTCACGCCTGCTAATTGGGCAAAATAATGTTTTAAGGACGTTTTTAAATATAAAGAATTTAATATTGTAATATAAATGTACGTAATGCCAGAAAAATCCTGCAGTCATTAATTTTATATATAATTTTTTTTCAGCTATATATTCAATTTTCCAATTTCACACCAAATGTACCATAAACTTATTATTATTAATCGAGTGTGACCTCTGTACCTGCTACAAGTTAAGATTAATTAATAATCTTTGCATTTTGGTTTCTTAACTTAAATTTGTCTAAAACTTTCTCCGTGATAAATAAATAAAAGAATCGATTTAATATTACTTTATATTCTAACAATGAAATTTGCAGCAGTATTAGAAAAAAATATTGGAAGAAGGATTTGTCTGGCAACTTTTATATTTTTAATTTTTTTTATATTTCAAGTCGCCCTCAGAACGTTATTTCATTCAGTTCAAAGTGAAAGTAGATTTCTCTAATACCGTATCTTTGGCTACTTCAATACACTTTTTTTACATAAACATTATACACAAGGACCATTTTTTAATATCCATTTCACTGTACAATAGTACCAACATTGAAATTTAACTTAAATTGTAATTAAATTTGTACAGATTCCCGTTTGAGTTCACTTGACCTAAGGTCTACAATTGTTTAGCCAGTGTTCGATACATATTTCAGTTCGGTAGCAAGCAGCTCTTTACAAATCATACATAAATTTTCTTCGAGTGTCAAAAGTTATTTCACGGGATGTTGGCGTAGCGCTGTGACACATCATACTGCGTAAGTATTATAAATAATGCGTGCGAGCTAAGTTCTTTACGACACGGCACCTCCTCTATTTTTTTGTTGTTTTATATATGTCCAAGGATATCAAAATCGTACTTGTATACACTTGTAAACGGTTTTCATATTGTGGTACTGAAAGATATAAAGTACTTATTGTGTTTTAGGTGTTACGCTCGATTATTGTTCCAATGTTTTAAAATAATAAAAAAAAATTGAAAAATTCACTGTTTTTACATAGTGCTTTGATTTTTAGTATTTTTACCAAGCTACATTTTTCTTATTTGCGTTTTGATTATTGCAACTTTTATTGACATGTATTTATTTCGATAAATTTTCTTTTTAATACTATGGATTAACAGCTTTATTATAATAATAACTCTGAATTATATCGAGATTTAAATTTGACATACAAAAATTCAATAACATCATTTGTTTCGAGACCTGAGTGAAGATCTATATTTTTGTGTTTTTATCTTCAATAGAGTCCATTTAATTTCAGTTTGTATGCAAGCATACACTTTTTATATTTATATAATACAATAATTATAATTTGTATAATACATTGCTTTAAAAATTAAAATATCTTGTAAATAAATTTTGAACAAGAAACCCCATAATTCGCTCATACAGATTTTCGTGGAAATTATACCATTTCCAATACTAAATTCAAATGTATTCGATTAATCGAAGGCTTTTAATTTTTTTTTGATCATATCTTTTCTTCTATGGCCAGTAATTTTCGACACAATTTTCTTGTACAAAAATATAATTACATACTAATCTACACCACCTCTGCAATTTGCACCGCTTTCCTTGAACATAATTACGGGTGATAGATCTCACAATGACGGTCGAGTGGTAGACGAATTTTTTCTAATCAGAAAGTATCAGGTTCCATATCGATTGCTCGTAAAGTGGTTTATAAGTTTTTCATTTACATCAAGACTAATCGCATGCGCCATGGCTTAAGGAGCATGACAAACCGATGTTCTTAGGTATAGTAAATACATTGGTGACGCCAAAGTTGTCAAAGACCCGAGGCTCTCCGTCTGAAAGTGCAAAATCTGTATAATAATAGTTTACAGTGCCCTATTCACTTTCCCTTCATTTTTTATTTTCAAATATTTTGTTATTAAAAGTAAAAATTAAAAGTCGCCATGTTTTAAAATTTATATTCGAACATGTGGAAAGCAAGAGAACGACGCGTTACGCATTACTTTTGGCTAGAGTCCATGATTTTTGTGTAATCAGTATTTTACCGTCTATGTATATTTATTTTATACTTTTGTAACATAATTATAATAATGTAATGTGTATAAAATTCATGTTACTTAAGAACTAGTCTTAAAAACTTGTCTTAAATAGTGACGACACTATTGCAGTGAACTGCTTTTAACTTTGGTCAGGTATTATCGCTTTTATAATGAGCGATAGCCTTTGTGCTATCAATTATCATTTAGGTTCTTTCGTATAAAGACAAACGAAAGAAAATGGCGAATTTGTACTTATAACTCAGTAGTTGACCAAACGAAAACCGGAATAAATAAAAGAAAATGTGTCATCGAAAAAAATCTAATACAGTGAAAGCCAGTCTCTCATAATTAAAGTATGTGGATAACCACCTAAGTGAAACTTACATAAGGAGGTCACTTTTGAACGGGAAAGTATCGGGTTCGAATCTAGGCTACTGTTTTTGACGGTCTTTGATAGCCAGTAGACCAATGTGGATAACTAGGATTTCAAGTTCCCTGATCATACCCGAGAAGTAGGGTCAATAAAATCTAATGAGACTATAACGAAGTATGGGAAAATATTTGACTTCCTTAAGACGAAAATTTGTGACCGTTTAAGTAAGCGAATGTATATGACTAAATGTTTTATAAATAAATGGTTTCAGATGATAATACGGAAAAACGATATAAAATGGGAATGAAAACATCACGGACATGAAATAACACGTGAATTAAGCATGACGATACCTTATATGTTACGTATTTAACAGTTCAATGTTGTTATAATATTTCCTTCATTTTGAACTAACTTTTCGTTTACATCTTCGCCCACATGGACATAGGATGTATTCCTTCATGAAAGCCCTTGTTTTCAAACCTAACCGCATTTCCGCTTTAAAATATGGTTCCGTTACTCTTCTTTATTTCTAGTCACGCTCTTGATTCTAACCCCGATCCAAAACTCGGTTTCGACCACTGTTAACAACAATCACCAGTTTCTTTGTGTATTTCGTAGAACTATCAATAATGTTACAAAACGACAAGTTAGTTTAAAAATATTATTTGTATGGTTATATACATTAAGTAAATTTAATATCGTAAGAATAAATACCAAATGGTAAAACTGAAAACATAACAGTAAAAGCTACAAAATACAAGACTGTTAGAGAAAATAAGTCAGATGAGGATTAAAAACATAATAAGCTATTTATGTTGCTTTACAAGATTAAACCACATATACACAAAACCAAGAAAATTGTATGATTTCGTACACCTTACAGAGTATTTTAACATTTTTGGAAAATAGAAAATAAAATTGCAATTATACTCTGAATATTTTTGGAACGCAGTTTCTTTAAAACGGCTTGAGGTAGGAGTTGACTAGTGGAAATCGTAACATAACGAAAAAACGTTATGCCTCCTCCATGTTATTTTTCCTTGAAATTTATTATTTGGTATTTTTTTACATAATTAATAATTAAAATATTAAATGAAACTTTTTGATTTTATTCCTTACTATGATTTATTTTAATAGAAAAAAATCTTCGTTCCTGACAGGGCTCTCACGACCAAAAATTTAATTTTTTTAATCTTATTATTAAATATTTGCGTGCAATGGTGACTTCGTAATCTGACTTCTAATCCGAAGGTCTTAGATTCGATCTCGAGTATTGATGATTTTCTAAACTTTTCTAGATTTATTCATTCGATATCACCACTTGCTCACGGCGAAGAACAGCATGATGAAACCCACACTTGGAGGATTGGTGAAAACTTTACACCGGTTGTTTGTGGAACTTGTACACGACGATGGGCTCGGAAGCGTCACGTATTCGGTTCATACTGTAAAGCTAGGATGCGTACACCGTATCTAGAATAACGCCGTTTACTTACAAAGTGATGTATGTACTTAAAAATATTTTTACAAATAATGATTCGTCCACTTTAGATAACTAAGAAGATAACGTTATCTACGAATTTTTCTCTAAAATACTTTATATTTATCATATAAAGTACTTTATAGATATTATCTATTGAATTTTAAACGTAGAATAGTACGACTTATAAAATAAAAAGTAGCGAATATTTATGATGTTATATAAAACGCTTTTAGAGAACTGCACGGACTGTTTTTTATTATCTATGAAGTGTCCATTCTAAGAATTTTTCAGCCGAACGCTTGAAAATGTATCTGTTATTATAAAAAAAAGAACTGAAATTTATATTACTCGTATTATCAAAATTGTCTAGATTATTTTCTTCGTAATATAACCTTTCTACGTGTTAATCAATAATGACGTAAACCAGTTACAGCAGGCACTTTCATAAAAAAAGTCGTATGTATTACATAAGCAATGGTTACGACTACATTCGTATTTATTTTATATTTTACTATCACTTTTACATACTATCACACTTTTATTTTTGCATTAAATGTAGAAATGTTTATAATCAAACATGGACAAAAATTTTAAAATGTAAATTTAAAATAAATAGAGTTTAGGCCAACTTTGCGCAGTCCAAAGAATAAAAATGTGAAGTAAGTAATAAAATAAAATCATATTGTCTGATTTAGTTTTCAAGAACTTAGAAGTCCGTTAATTTATGATATATTTCTTTTAAAAATTATTATTAACTAAGTTTTTTGTCTACAATAACTTTCCGGTAAATATAACATCAGATTTGAAGCGTGTAAGTGCTAAGGTTTAATCACTATGTGTTGGACACTGTTGAGAACTCAAATCAATTACAAGAATACAAGAAATATTTAACAGAATAGTAATAGAAATTTCCTATCTTAATGTAATTATGTTACACCTGAATCTTAAATCACCTTTTGACAAGTGTTCTTCTGATTGTAGTATCATGGAAGAACGAGAAAAGTGAAACTGTAGTCTCCATAACTCGAAACTTCTCAAACTTTGGTGCGTTATGTATTTTTATATACTCGATGATTGGCTTGCTTTACGTATGTCTTAATAGGAAACACTGTCACTGCAATGCTATTTAAATGAATAACTTTATATTTTAATTTATTTACAAATAAGCGCTCCAAGTCCGTCAAGCACCGACGTTGACCAAAAATCTACAATACGTTTAATAATACCGTTATTATGTTCGTTTAATTTGAGGAATTTCAATTATTACTGATGTAGATATATTTTATATACGTCTATTGCGAAATTCCTCTACACGAGCTCCTCACAGTGATCGTAAAACAAATACGTTTCACCTCTCTGTGGATCACACGACTCGTACTTTTTCCTCAAAGCCCCCCGTTTCAGAGTAAACATCCAGTCTCTTCCTATTGTGCTGTATTCAAATTCGCGACGGCGACTCGGGCGTGTAATTCCCCGCGTATTAACCAGCGGCGGCGACGACGCCGGCGCGGGCGCGTAAACAGGAATTTTGATACGGCCGCCGGCGGCTCGAACACCCGCCCGCCCGCGCGTCGCGCGCGCTTCTTCCTCCGAAATAAGTAGATAAAATCTCTCGATGGGCCCTTTATACGTTTGGGCAACATCTTGGGGCACTGTTTAATTCCATCATCAAAATCCGGCGAGTGTAGTTTCCGCATTCCGCGGACGTAAAATGTGGATGTCTATAGTCACGCGCAGGCATTAAATCGTCGCGAGTTATCATTCTAATCTGATTCAATTATGATTGCGGGGCGGGCGGGGGCGAGTTAGCCGCCCACGGCCGGAGGACTTAATATTCAGGTCGGGGCGCCCCCGTCGCCCCGCCGCCGCCGCCCGCCGCGCCGCCGGACCGCGCACGAGTCACGCCCGTAATTGCCCCACTCACTGCTTCTGATCGGACTGATCTTCGACGACAGCTTGCGGTGATTCGTTTTTGAGCTGTTAACATGGACGTAATGCATGTTAGTTTTGGCATTTAAATATATTATTAAAAATTTAAGTCAGATATGTGTAGATGACGTTTGCCTATATATATATAAAACAAAGGCGGGTTAGTTACACCATTTATAAGTCAAGAACGGCAACCCAGATTTTTATGATTTTCGATTTTTTGGAGCTGTCTTCGCCCTTAAAAACAGAATAAATAATTAAAAAGATGAAAAAGTCACAAAAAAAAATATGAAGATTATTCGTTTTCTTATATATTTTCGTATGCAATGCCATTTTCGATAAAATAACAGAAATTAAAGTCTGTGGTTTGTATCGTTTGCATTATTTGTAGATAGTTATAGAATATTAATGATTCAAAAAATGTAAAGCATGTTTGTACGGATATTTGTCATATGCTGACGACAGGACGGGTTGCAATCAAATTTGACATAGAGATAGATAGTTTATGGGCTTAAATAGCATACAATATTAATATTAAAAGTTTATATTATATACAGTAACTGTTGTATATACAAGACACTCGTTATTTATTTATCTTATTTAAAATTCTGTTATTATTTTTTTATTTAGTGATGTTTTAATTCTATTTTTTTTTTATTCTCATCACAGCTTTGACATATTCTGTACCTTTTGAATAGCTAATAACATGAGATTATATTATAAACCCGGAAATTGCTATTTTTCATCAGGTTATGAGCCCGTGTTTCTAAAAAAAAGCTGTTGCATAGCATTTTTTATCAACTTATACAATTATAATTATTTATTTATTTATGTAGTATTTTTTTTTGATATTAATTCAAGTTTTTCATCACTTTCTTCATTAAAAAATGCACTTTGTTTATTCATATTTAAAACACTTTATACACAAATTTTACGCGTATTCATCGACAACTGCTATTCACTGTTTTACATAGGTACACCTAAGTACACATATATACCCACATGTATATTTACGGGGCACATGCGTTGAGTGCGGCATTATAAAGATATGATAGATACCTATACACCTATATACTTTCTCACAAACAGCTGCTTACGTATTCTAGCTATATGGTAGGCGGAGTGGGGGGGGGTGTTAGGTTTTATTTTCGTTACGGAATTCTTGATTCGGTCGCCGCGCTCAAAACCCGCGATAAAAACTATGCAATAGTTTAAAAAAAAAGACAAATAAACAAATCAGAATGTTAAAAGAATCTTTTCAATATGATGTCAACGTTGAGTGCTACAATATTTGAGTTTTTGAATAAAGACAACTATGAAGCATGGAAAATCACGTAGAGGCGTTATTGATAAATAATGATATGCGTGAATATGTTAATAATGACACATATCATTCTTTATCAAAGCCGATTCCTGACCTTGTCCAAGGTTAAAATGAAAATATGGAAGCAAGGAATCAATGGATTAAAGCTGATCGTAAAGATAAATCAGAATTAGACAAGATAGACAATGTGTACAAGCAAGTGATGATACTTTCGCTGTGTATCATACTGAATTTGCTGATAGTACACCAAGTTATCGACTATGGATACTTGATAGCCGCTGTACTACATATTTATGTGGCGATAAACAATTATATAAGTCTTTCAGTGGTCCAACTATTGGAAAGATCAATTTACTTAATCAAGCTAGTAGGGGGAAATTAAAGGAAAGGGAACTGTAAAAATGTCAAATAATAACGGTAAATAACAAATGTCAGTAGATTTTTTAAATATCTAATTTGTACCTGATTTAAGATCAACCTAATTTCAGTTTCAAAAATCACCAATAAGAATCATGAAATATTGTTCCGAAACGATTCAGCAATGATTATGGATGTAAACGGTAATAATAAATTGGTTGCTGAAAGATGTGGTGATCTCTATTATCTACAAGGCCCAAATAAAAAGGTTGATATTGTTGAAGATAAACGGATTTGCAAGTATTAATGTGGTATTTTCGACTGGCTCATGTAAATGCTAATCATCCAGCTCAGGTTATTAATCGAACAACTAAAAGTAAAATAACTTCAAAACAGTTGACATGTTTATCAAAATGTGAAGTATGTCTACGAGGTAAGATGACAAGACTATTACGTTAGGAAGTGAACGAGAGAGTGAAGAAATCCTTGAAATAGTACATAAGGATATTGTTGGACCATTTAGAACACAAGTAGCGAATGGTGCTCAATATTTCATTACTGATGATCGGTCTCGATGGTGTGAAAAAAATATTTTTAAAACAGAAAAGTGGAGCTTTGTAAGTATTTTAAATGTAACAAACTGAAGTAGAACATGTAATAGGACAGAAAAATAAGTATCTTCAAAGCGATAATGGTAAGGAGTATTGTAATACTGAAACGGATACTTTTCTGAGTAGCCAAGGCATTCAGTATCGATATACCCTTGCAAGAAAACCTCAGCAAAATGATATTGCTGAAGGTTTTAATCAAACTTTAGTTGATATGGCTCGTTGTCTTTTACTTCAATCAGAGTTGTCACATACGTTTTGTACTGATGCTATAGCTACAACATGACTTAGGTCCTGTAAAACAATGTTTAGGATTAGAAATTAATCAAACTGTTGAATATATTTCTATGAATCATATCAAATATATTATTAATTTACTTAAAAAATTTAAATTGAATGGATGTAATCCAACGAAGACACTAGCAGAATTATAAAGAAAAAAATATTCTACAGAAAAGGAAGAAGAAATTGATAATTTACTTTACAAAGAGCTTATTGGAAGATAAATGTACTTAATTGTTGGAACTAGATCAGACAGATTAGCTCAATTTGTTGACAAACCGGGTCAATAAGATTGGGTAGCAGATAAACGAGTATTAAGATATTTGGCTGGAAAGATAATTTGAAATATTGTATACTAAACAAAATAAATCAATGCATGGTTATTGCAATGCTGACTGGGGAGGTTGTGTTACAGATACATGATCATATTATATTTATGTTTTCATTATGGCAGGGGGTGTTGAGAGCTAGTAACCTCAAAGACAACACATAGTTGCACTTTCGTCTACTTAATTAGAATATGTAAGTTTATCAGAGGCAGTGAAAAAACCAATATATTTAAAAGGATTATTAACAGAAATTGGACATGAAAAGTTTCAGAACTTGACTTATTAATTGATAATCGAGGAGCGGAACAATTACGTCAAAATTCCATTTATCACGCAAGAACTAAACATATCGATATTGGTCATCACTTTGTAAGAGAGGTAGCTGAACAGGGAATTGTTAAATTGAGTTATTTATCAACTCAAGTAATTATTGCTGATATTTTAACTAAACGGTTTTCAAGGGAGTAACATGATAAGTGAATTCAAGAACTAGGACTTGCAACTATTTAAATTATTATTCGAACTCATGTCTTGAGGGGGTGTGTCGAATATACAAGACACTCGTTATTTATTTATCTTATTTAAAATACTATGATAATATTTTGTTTAGTGATCTGTCAATTCTCCTTTTCTTATTTTAATGACGGATGGGACATATTCTGTGTCTTTTAAATAGTTAATAAAGTGAGATTGTTTTTGGTTTATTATAAACCTGGAAATTCCTACTTTTCATCAATAATAAAGATACCTTATATGTAAAAAATGTAAAAATAGGAGTAAAAATGGAAACATGTCATTACTTACATCCACTGCTAAGAGGACCAAAATTGTCGGACCTGACATCCGAACATCCGGACATCCGGATGTCGGATGGAAGTAGAATTGGCATCAAAATAGGACCATGATCGGGAGCAGAACTGACAGCGAGGACAGCTAATATTATTAATTAAGATATTCATTCTATTCGCGCCCGAGTTAAACCACGGGTATAATCTGAATCAAACAAAAAAAAAATATTGTTAAATGTTTTTAAGATTATTATAATATTGTTTGTTTGAGTGTCCTTTACCGTATAAATAGTAATCTGTAATCACTATCACCAATGTCCAAGGGAGGATCAAGATAGAGATCGCGACCTATATTGAAATAGAGAGCGGGAGAGGGACCGGATCTGGTAGTGGAATAAGAATTGAGATGGAAATGAAGACCCCTATCGCGATCAAAATTGATAGAAAAATTGGCTGACATAGAAGATGAGGGAATTCATTCCATATTTATGGAAGCAAAACAGGGGCACATTTGGATAATAATTTAAATGCTAAATTTGAATTCACACCCCGGGAAGGGGTGGGTGGCCCTGGTATATATAAATCATAAACATACTTTGTGATTTTGAAAATTAGGGAATTAAAAAAATAACTAAAATATCTTAAAAAATTGGACAATGGTTGATATTTCAGGCTAGCCCTAAAACTTTAAGAGTTACAAAGTTACAAATAATAATGTTATAAATAATAATATTTTTTTTATTATTATTATGAGAGATATAAAAAAAGCATAGCTATATTTCATATATTTTGTAAAAGATATCTCTTGACTGAAATGTGTTAATTTGTACGGAAGTTCCAGTATCGTACGCACGCATGCATAACCACACGCATTCTAAAGACATCTACATAACTCAAGTACAAATATTTAGGTTTCACTCTTTATAATCATCTGCATTGTGTCTTACATTCATTTTCATACACACACATATATATGTGTATGTGTGTATATCTTGCAAGAATTGATAACAGTAAATAAACCACACCCTCTCTGATCATTAAAATATGAGCATCAAAAAAGACCAGTCCTTTTTTTTCAGGCTCGTAAGCCCCAAGGAAAACGCAGTAAACCGTATGAAATAACTTTTAATGGCCATAAATAATTCCAACGATTGCACTATAACGATGTGCTTCGCGAAGGCGCAGGCGTCAGCGCATCATAAAAATAGTCCCGAGGGCGTATAAAATCAGTCGAGGGCCCGTCGAGTGTGTGCCCTAACACTCAAACGGATTATCGGTCAAACACACGGAGGGACCGTTGGAAAGAGTGTCAACCTCCTATAAACTCCTCTAAATTAATGGACATAACGAAATACTGCGTTCGGTTTACGACCTCTATGGACTGAGGTTTGATTTCTATTTAGCTTTACGTTTTCTGTAAATTCTCTTTTTGTTTTGAAGTCAATTTTCTGAAGGAAATTAACGATTTATTTAAGATAATGGATTAAATTATTCTCAATTTGAGAAATAGTATGAGTAAAAATTACGAATGCATGTAAACTTTACTGAATACATTGAGATTATTAATAGAATAGCTCATAGGGCCATTTTATAAATTTTGTAATACCTCCAGATCGGAATCAGGATCACGATTCTTAAGGAGATTGCCCTATATGTACATAAAAAATAAATATGTCTATTTCTTAGGTTACACCATTACCATTACCACTCGTTCGGGAGGCAGTTTTCCCCCAAGAAGAACGAGCATTAAACTTGAGTGCAGCTATCACATTAAGTCACCCATCCAGACGGAGCTGTGGGTGCAGCTCCTTATGGATAAAATAATTATTAATATACATATTAGGGCAAAGAACTTACAGTTCTAGAATACTGTTCACTTGAAATTTGTATATATTTTGCTTAGTAAAAAATTCTAAATTCTTATCGTATATGCGGGAAATGGATTTTGTTTAATGTCTTCGTTCAACATACGCGCCTAGATAAATTTTATTTCAAAACAATTTCAATGTCCCTAATTTAGCTTAAGAACACTTTTAAAATTTCTCAGTATTTAAATAAAATTTTAGACTCACGTGTGTTAAATATAAAGTCAGACGCTAAGTATCTTTCTTTGAGTTGTTTTAATCAATCTTACAAAACAGATGATTCGGTTGTGGGACTTCACGCCAATCAGAATTTCAAAGTTATTTTCCAAACTGTGCTCAGACACTGACTAAAGAATACCTACCTGTTAATTAATTTCCCGTATTTTAGAAAGACTTTTTGAATTAAGGGACCTCTGTGGTCGACCACAATTAAAATTGTTTTGTGAAAATTGAGGAAATAATGAGTGGAACGATTAAAGAAATTGCCACGATGTCCTTTTCATAAAGCCGTATACATACATTGTTTTTAAGTCCATAAAGTTACTTACACGTATTAAATACTCAATCAACCTTTTTAAACTTTTTTTCTGTCAGTTTATCTATTTGTTTATCCGGAACATCTTCGGAAGAGCAGAACTGATAACAATGAGACTTTCACTTGAAAATAGGGGAGCATATTGTGCTACAATTAAGTTTTTTTCATCCTAAAAATATTTAGAGGTTCCTGCGCGAAATTTGAAAAACACTTTAAAAAACACCTTGCAAAATATTTATATATAATTTATTATTATTGAATCAAAGGGATAAAAATAAAAGGTCGAAATCGAGTGCAGAATCGACATCGGTTTCTTAATCGGGATGAAATCGAGGACGAGGTGCGGAAACGGTACCGTGATGGACTTATGGCATCAATTGATATAGTAATGTCATAAATTTGTAGGAATGAAATAAATTTTTGCATAAACTGAAACTAGATTCATTTATAAATATTTTATTCTGGAGTAAATTTTATGATTACCATTTTAGGTATACTATTATACAATTTTGTAAGTATTTTCTGTATTAGTTATTTTGTAAGTATTGTTAATTATTTAAATTATCATTGTAGGTAAGGTTTACAAAATTTCATATATCATAAATAACATATTTTTTTTTTATTGTTAACAATATCACAGGTAAGTTAATTATTAGTTTTTAACTTTTTTGTACTTAGTTCAAGAAACTATAGAAATGCGTACTAACTACATTACAAGATGATCTACATTAATTATTACCATACGTAAAGAACAATAACATACGATTTTTACAGAATTACATTTTAGATACACTATCACATTTAGTATTATCATGTCATCATGTTATTTCCGTTTATAATGCTGAACATTTGCTTTCTCAACAAACATAATATATCAATCACTGCTATTTTTATAGGAGGCAACATTTTTATAGCAAATAAAACTAGTTCGACACAACTCGACCGCTTAGCCGCACACACTCAAAGATGGGTCTCATGGCACGTAAAATATTTATGATGACTGTTAATGGCACAATATCCATGATATTAACTTTGTGAAATATCATATATCTTATATGAACAAATATTACATATTTTAAGAATACATATTCAATTCAGAGGGGCTGAATCCAAGTTGAGCTACGTGAAAGAGTGCCAGCTCTTGTCTTCTAGCCTGAAAAGGCTTATTATAAAATAATGTTAGATATAAATCTAATATCAATCCACATGTCCCGCCTAGCTGCAAGTCCTGCTTCAGTAGTACATTTACTAAATGAGACACCTCATTACCACACCGTCGGCAGCGTTATATTTTTCTGGTGAAATCGCTTACATCAGAGCAAGAGTGCAGCAAAAGTATTGGTTTATATATTGACTATGTCTAGATTTCAACTTTTTTTTCGTATATCTATATTATTTATGTACAGAATAGAACTATTTTCCACAATTTCCTCATTATTTTATTAGTACTGAGCTATTACGCATTGAAAACTTGAAATTAGACCTCGGAAATCTGGAGAAAATTCGTTGAAAGGGATCAAATTCTCCTCATGTAATAATGTTTGTATAAGCACAAAAGATAAATGAAGCCTGAAGAATTACTTTTGGATTCTTATTAGGCTCTATTTGAATAAGAAAATACGTAATTCTGGATTGTTGTTTAAACTACTAATAGAAAAAGTATATCGTCGGGAGCGGTTTATGCAAAAATTATCAATGAAATATTTTTGACACTATCGTATTTACGTAAACATCGTATTATCATTACGCTCTGAATTCAAAATTATTAATTCCTTTATTTTTGTACGTACAACCACACCGATTTTGATAGACTTTTGATAAATCTCAGACCAGGGCAGAATATCCACATAAGCTATTGGTGACGTATAATAATTAGGACTAATAAGAATAAGTAAAAAGCATAAATAAAATTTGATTGACGCCTACTAACCTGTCAACTAACTGTTAGAAAAGTGATGAAAATGTGCGTCGATGCCTGTCGGATATACTTTACACAATTACACCCGACAGACAGGGTATTAGAGACGAATGCTTTAAAAGGTTACCCTACCTAAATTTCATTCACGAGTATCACAATTCACTTAGATATCACAGCTAAATTGATATTTTCCTTCTTCGCTTTCTTGGAACGGAAGAGTTGCTCTATCTCCAGTAAGGTCTTGCCTTTGGTCTCCGGCACCATGAACAGCACGAAGAAGAAGGCCAGCGCGCAGAAGCACGCGTACATCCAGAAAGTGCCCGCGGAAGTTAAAAACGTCTGAAAACCAAGGAAAATAAAAGAGGAATTTATTACCCACATAAGTCTAATTATTTAGAAGTAAATCATTAGCCGATATAAATTTATTTGTAGGGTTTTTTCTGTTTATTTCGTTTTGAGTATGTGATATAATCTTTCTGCTAAAATTTAAATAATTTGTAATAAAGATCTTATTTAGCATTCCGTAATATAGCTTCAAATATTTTTAATTAAAAGACAGTAATTATTATTTTTTAAATTTTTAAGTATCTGTACGAAATATGATAGTTCACTATTTTTATATTGCTGCGTTTAACTCTTGTTTGCGTAAAATTGAAGTGAAGTGACAGTGTTTTTTTATAACTACAAAAATAACTGAGTATTGATTTTTTTTAAATTGCTTATTAGACAAATAAGGCACTAGTATCCAGTGAATTCACTGTTTAATCGCTCCATACGGAGTAATGTTAAACTCCGTTTAGTAAGAAATAGATGACACCTAATTTGTATGGCTCATACTTCATTGTTTTTTTTATACGATTTTGATTTCAGTTTTGGTCATCATGTCTAGTCATCTTACATAATTCACTAACAATAATACAATACTCTAAATATTAGTAAGCTACCCTATTATTGTTGCCTAATACAAACATAGACAAATGTTTTTTTGGGTGTTAATATAATATCATATAAACTTGAAAGGTCTAAACAAAAATTAATTAACATTACATATCATGGATAGAAAGACATGTATTACAGTTTGATTTGGGAGGAAGTTTTTGCCAATAAGGAAAAAAAATATTGTCTCGTTAGAAAGGAAATTCAAATTCAATTTCTAAATATCTTTATTTCTTAGGTTATAACACTTGAAATACGTCATAAAGCTTAAAGAATTTACAGTTTTCAATGACACTACTTTTTTTAAAATTACCACTCGTGCATAAAACCGTTATCCCTCGAGAAGAATGAGCAAGAGAGTAGAAAATTTGAGAGTAGCCCTTTTTAATACCAAAATTATATAGAAATATAATCATATATAAAAGTATTGCAAAAAAAACAAACCTGTAGAAAATCGAGTTCGTTATGTCTATTTATCTTCTGAATATTCAGACATTGTATAATACCCTTTTTTGCAAATTGTTTGCTTAATACGGATTTTAAATTTGTATAAGGGTAAATTTTGTATATGAGGAATCTTATTGAACATGCGCATACAGGGCCCCTAAGTGCATTCGCGACAGTATCCAGTCGATGACTGATATGAGAAAGTGTGTACTAAGAAGGTGTATATTTCGTTTGAATCAGAAGAAACCTATATTGTTTGCTATCTGTGAGTAAACTTATTTATTTTAATGAAAATTAACATCTATTGAACGCCAGACGTTAGCTATAAAAATTATGACGGTAAATTGACGTAAAATGCTTTGTCTAAACATACCAAATTGCTTTGCATATATAGAGATGTATTCAGACATACGTTTCTGTGTCAATAGAATTTGAAGTAAAAAAACATTGTGTAGTCCATTATAATTATAATAGACTACACAATGTTTTTTTACTTCAAAAGCCCCGGTTTTGCTACACACACACGCTAACATCTTCTAGAAGAATTATTCTATACGCAATAAAGAAATTGCGTAGTTTCATCGAATTATATACAAATAGACAAAGGGTTGATGAATTTGACATATCTGTATATAGATTCCACATTCAGACAATAAAATATGAATAATTGAAAACTACGTCAAATTTGTTATTGTAAGAAATAACTCTCATACATTCTTATTGGAACTAGAGTAATATAATTAATCGCGAATATTTAACAAAGCGTCTGTTCATTTACTAGATCTACTCAATAAATATAAATCTTAATTTTATCCAAGGCATAATTTATGGCTGTAATTGTATTGCGTTACATCGAATTGAGGCAATAAATAATTTCGTTCTTAAGGTTTCAAAGTCTTAACGATAAGCGCGACAACACTTCTCTAAGACCTGAAAAAATTGCTCAACTTTTAAATCGAAAGAGAACATCGCAATCAATTCAATTCCTGGGCACATTCTGATATATAGTGAGTGCAGTATAAGGTTGTTAAATTTCTACACATGTGATGCAAACAAAACAAAATGTATGTAATTTCTAAGACCAGATGTTTACCAAGGTTTTTTTCCGAATGCCTCATCTCTTCGTTTGGACGTTTATGGAGATTCTGAACTCCCCCATTCACTCTCCGGAGGAGCATCATCAAGGATCACACCTCGACTTCGCCCCCGTGGACATCGAATGGATTCTTTTATCTTTTATATCGACCTATCACGCTGTTAGCTATGGCCCATGACCCGGATGTTGTTTTTTTTTATGAATGTGTTTCTAATTCCGATCAAAATTTTGATTCTGCACTAAATCAATATAATTCTCCCACTCCCGAGAATTTCTTATACCCCCCTGCGCCGCGGGCTTACAAAGAGTTCTTTTCATCGGTCAATAATGTCATCGACCACGATCCCGATCTGTGTATCGTTCCCGATTCCGTACCTGAAAAACCCATATTTTTACAGCGAAAATACATGTTTTCAATTTTATTTTATTAACAAACGATCGAGAGTGTATCTCGGTCTTGAACCTGCACACGATACCGGTTTCGAAGTGATCGATCGTTCTACGACGACGCAAGCGCAGCCGCACCCAAAAGTTAATATTATTATGAATGCTGTTCAATCGCTAAAGTGTGATTGAGTAACAAAGCTGCTAACTTTCACATGTATATAATTAGTAGGATAAAACATAGGAGATATCCCGTCTTATTCTTACATTACAACACGGTAGAATTATCAAACAATTCAAGATCCGGACTTGAACAAAATTATGATATGTAAAAAAAATTACAGAAAGTTCATGAAGAAGAAGCTCTCTCATTAACAAATGTAATGTGCCGGCAGAATACGAAATTAATCCTCCGTTAATTCGACAAGTCCCTCGTCCCCTCTTCATTAGTAACAGAATACTTGGCTAATTTTAAGATTTGCATTTCCGTAGCCAGGTGTGGATGTCCACGTGAAAAACGTAATTATTTAGCTCGCCCTGTCACTGTTCCGTGTAAAATTTCCATTGTTTTACAAGAATGAGGAATTGTTATAAGAAATCTTATTAATTTCCCTTACTTAGAATTTGCACTTAAGGCAAAATGATGGAGACGTGTTACCTGATATTAAACAATGTACTATTTTGTGGGTTTTGAAACATTAAAGAAAAAAAAAAGCACGGTTAATCCGGTACCGAATTCAATATTAAAATTAGAGTTGGCAACGGTCTTAAAATTTCATTCGTATTTTCATTCATTCACAATTTTCATTCAAATTCCTTGCTATCGTTTAATGCGGATTGGTTTTTGAATGTATTACAGGCGCTACTGAGGATTAACGTCACAGCTAAGTATCGATCTTCCTACTTTGTATAATGCATAACCTGACTTTTGGTGGTATCCTTATGCCTTTGGGTCTAGGATTATTTCCTGGATTACAAAGTGAAGTTCGTTGGTTACTTGAATTTATGAAGACGATTATTTAAGAATGTTATTGATACTTAAAATTCTTTACAATCGTATTTAAAAGTTTTGCTATCTAAATTTATTAGGGTTCCACGCCAAAATGGACAAAACAGAACCCATATAGATTCGTCATGTCCATCCATCCGTCCGTCCGCATGTCACAGGCATTTTACTCAAAAGCTACAAGACGTATATTGATAAAATTTGGAGTTTAAGTGTCTTTTATAAGCCACTACTTAGTTTGGTACTTAGATAACAAAAAAAAAATTTTTTTGGAGGGGAGAGTAATCCATACAGGTAACAGACGCTCAAAAAATTTTTTTTAGCAAACATTAATGTATTGCACATATTTCCACAGTTTCTAAGCAATTTTTTTTGTTGAATATCTGTTTTCAGATATAAGTACTACGAAAGTAGCCTGCCTAGAAAATTGTGTGCCTTTATTTTTTAAGCCGTATGTACTATTTTATATAAAAAAAAATTGCAAAAGTAACGTTTAATATATACTATCAACTAAAATTATTTTGAATATGGTCAGATATACCGTTTTTGTGTCATTGCTGAAAAACTGTGCTTCTCAACAAAAGGACGTAAGTTTCATGAAGATTCGCTATTTTTCTGGTGCACTTTAGTTTACACTAGGTTAAGAGTTTTCTCTAGTTATAGCGTCTAAAGTGCTTGTACCTATTATGTAGGAAAATGCAAAAGTGTAACAATGTGTTATTTTTATCTGTAGTGGATTTCTTGGTAGTAACCGCTTTGGAATCCTACAATGAGCATGGTTCAACATGCTCTTGGCCGGTTTTTCTGAAATAATTTAAAAAATATGTAGGAACTTAGAGGAGGAGATATATTATTAACGCCTTTAAAAGGTCATAAATTGTAAGACACATAAGTAGAAAAAAGACTATTGCATTTCCAAAAACCTTCTTAACTGTGCGTAAAATGGATTGAAAAATGAAAAATTGCTTCTTAGTGCTACCTAAAATTACTTATTTTCATAATGTATTTATATGACGATTCACATAATATGCCTGTATGTGAGAGTCATCAGAACCACAAGACGATTGGTTGCATTTTATAACTGTAAGATTTGAAATATCAAGGTATTCGTTTGTTACCTTTGAAGGTATTTTCCATAGGCATTTCACTACTCAGTTAATTGTCAAAACTCTTAGGACAGACACACGTACGTGTAAAGTATGAGTTTATGTGAGAACTGCAAATTCACTTAAAAAATCTCCATGGAAGGCCACTTAACGGTTGACTGTGTTTGTATCAAGGTGGTGCAATAAAGTTAAAAAAATATTTGTTCCATTATATTTAATGCCTGTATTAATTCTGTCAAATATAATGCTCTAATACAGTGAGCACGTTTTTTTGCCATGAAGATATTCATTTTGTCTAAAGCATGAAAATCCATCAAACCGAAAACTAGTTTATTAATTTGGCTGGTTTAGGTAGTGTTAGTAATAATTTTTATGTTATGAAGTTTAACTTCGTCATAAAAAAATAAAACGCAAAAGTCAAATTTGACAGTGATCGTTAGTTGGAGTAAAAAGTTACAATAGTTAGTATAAATGAGGTAATATGCAAATATTAGTACATTGAAAAAATTTACTATACATTATTTTAATAATACTATAGAGAATTATCGCTTACAACGTCGTCGCCCAAAAATATAATTAAATTATTATTTAAATATTAAATAGTATAAAAATTAAACCAGTATAACGCGGAATTTACTACAGTAAACGTATAAGAAATCATACATGCATTTATTATTGGATTTTCCTTATTTTCTGATCATAAAACATCACAGTTTTTTAACTCTTCTGATTAGGACGTATTTATACCATAAATGCTTAAACTACGGACATTCATGATTCAGCTAATGACATATAACTATACTAGCTAGAAAACAATGAAAATAGTATTATTCTAAGATTTTTAATTCTTCGCCATGCCAATAACATTTATATTGAAAAATAGTGCCCCCTTCATCACCTGCCTTAATAAATATTACTGTAATACAGTAATATTTTCCAAAAACCTGGTATCAATCATCATCGAAATAGTTAGAAAATAAGTCAAAGTCATTTAAAACACAAAATAAAATAAAATAATAGTAAATCATGACAAACTACAAAATGAAGAATCTGTTTTTTTACTAGTACCCGAAGTGGGATGAATATGAAAAATGCTAAGGCGTGTCGTCCACCCGTCGTGGATGGGTGGACTCGTCCGCTGTCCCTAACCCTTCCCAAATTAGATACTGATTATTAAGCTAATTAACGTTCGCTGTCATGAACTTTTTCAGAACCCTTTCAACAGTTACTCGTTTCTGTTCCGTTGAATTTATTAGACCCTTTAGTTTGGGCTGCGAGCACTTGTTCATGTGCTTTTTCTTCCGATTTGTGTTATTTTTTATGGTTTCATTTCGATAATAATTGATGAATACAACACATTTTCAATAATGACACTTATATGTTCTATTGTTTTATGAATAATAATTTAAAAATTATGAGTTTAAATCTAGTCTACATTGAATTTAAATTGATAATGTAACATCGGAGACTTGGACATCAAAAAATTAGACTTTAAAATATCAAATAGTGCAACGTTTCTTTTATTTATTTTCCACCTCTATTTCTTCTCTGCTTCTCTCACACGTTTTGATACATAAAAAAAGCAAAATTTTATTAGATATTTCCATAATTGATTTATTATTTTACATTTGTAACATTTTTCAATGAAACGCTGCCATTAAAATGTTTTCTTTTAAATATAATCTTTTTACTTCTTTTTAGTAATTTATATTATCTGTCATAGCGTCTACAAAATCTTTTGTTGCCTTTGTTTATTAGGTTTTCATCGTTATTTTAGAAAATTTACTAACCTCCAGCGAATGGTAACTCTTGATGACAGCAAACATGGACAGCAGATTGACGGCGCTGGCCATCGCGCTGAGCTGCGAGCGGTGGTGTGCGGGGAACAGCTCTCCGAGCAGCAGGAACGGGAGCCCCCCGAAACCCACTGAGTAGCCCACCATGAATACGACCAAACTTATGACTGGCAAATATCTGAAATTGAAAATCACACTCTTCTATTCAAACTTCAAAACAGATGGGAGTTAGAGGTAGTGATGTTTAGTACTTTCAAATGAAAATAAAGTGAGGTATTGCTTGCCGTTATGAAGGCAAAAGTAGCGCATAGCAAACACTATCCAATGTATAATTCCCGCAATGACGTATGGTAGTAGAGGCATAAGAATAGTGATGTGAGAGGATGGGTCTGGCTCGAAAAAATACATAGTGGGCACAGCAGAATTGGTTGAGTTGAAGTGGTTTGATCATTTGAAAAGGATAAATGGAAATTGATTGATAAAAGAAACTTCCAGGGCGAACGTGTGGGGTTGAAGTGTCAGCGAGGAACGCCTTAAAAAATTATCCAAACTACACTAGTTATATATTACAAAAAAAAGCGAATTTTGTAAAATTGAAACAGACAAGCTTTGAAAATTGCATGAAATTATTATGGGATGTAAATGAAGCAAAATAAACATGTAAAGGTAAATACGAAGTAGAACTCGGCGTGTAGTGGTTTAAAATAATGTTTAACTTAAAATCAATTTGTATTGTGGCTTTGAAAAACAGTGATCTTTTTATTAATAAAAAATATATTTACATTCTCCATAGACTATTGAAAAATATTTTTAAAATTTTGGAGCTAAAACAGAGCTTTAAATTTGTAAAAATCATTACGGCGAAATTATCCAATTAAAATGCCGTGATAAATTTTATCAAAATTAACCAAACAGAAGTTTATTTACATACGCACTAATTAATAAGAATCATTTTCCAAGAGTGGATCAAATAGAAATAAGATTCAATTAATTGATGTTCCGTTATCCAATGTCCAAAATTTTGTAATGGCTTTCATTAAGTCGAAAATGGAATGTAAATGGAAAGAATATCAGTATCGATAAAGAGATAAAGATGAATAAATTATAGCAACGCATTTGTTTTTAAAAGATAATTTTTAAGAGTAATATAAACAGAAAATGTTATATATCTGATTAGCTGCAAAATGACATATAGTGCAGGGCATAGTGGCGCATTCGTTTGCAAAATTGTTTTAATTCATAATTTTTTTTTAAATGTCCGAGAGGTCTTCCTGATTATAAAAGTGTAAGATGACACTTGATATCTTTTGAGGTTATTGTTTAAACAACGAAAAACTATATAGCCTAGTAAAAATACATTTTTTGCAATCGTTTATTTTTTTTTTATATTCTTTATCTTATTTCGAATGAAAAAAGTCCTCACATCTATCATCGTATTTCCAGCCCATTAAAAGTTATGAATTTTTTTAAAATTGAAAATCGCTGAAATTCTTAATTTTCTTGAATTAAATAATACAACTTGAAAATTGAAATGTTATAACTTTTAATTTTTTATTGAAAATTTCAACCATATTAAACAAAATAGCTTAAATAGATTTTAAAAATTTTGTTTATTTCTATGTTTTTTTTTACGTTATAACAATATGCTTCTTACGCGCATGCACTTTTGAGAGAGAAGTATTTTATTTAACTTTATTGGGAAAAGAGGGGAAGACTGTTGATGAAGCACGTAAAATTACATTCGAACGAACATTAGGAAAAGTAATAAACTTATCAAAAATTCGATGCACTTTGGATGCTTTAAAATTGCATACTTTACGAGCTTCATTTCAGGCTTATATTTGGAGAAATTCAGATAAAATTCAATATGAACCCTTAGATTCTTCTTGTTTTGATTATGTTCTGTGTGATAACTTAATTAAGCCATTGTATTTAACAAAACCACCATTACCTAATGATTTAGCAAAACCGTGCAATTGTAGAAAAAAGTGTGCAACGAAAGCTTGTTCATGTCGAAAATTGAACTTGACGTGTATATAGCGTTATGCGGATGTTCAATTGAATGTTGCCAAAATCAATTTCACGTTTACATTAATTAACTGTACAAACAATAATTTAATAAAGTTGAAAGATGTATATATTTGATAATTCAATTACATTCAATTAATCAAATCAAATACATCGATCAAATATAACGACCGAGCGTTGTAAAAAAAATTCTTATTTGGATTCATATAATAATATAATATAAAATATATCAGCATTCTATTCAGCATGGACCGCTAACGAGGAATCTAGAGATATTTTTCAGAATCATAAGAAAAATAAGTAATAACATCGTCCTATCCTTGACCTTTTTGTAATATTGTGATTTGTTCTTATAATTTATTTTGTACTAGCAATTAGCAGTCGTGTAAGCATAATTAATTACAATGACGATTAGAGAAACTTTTCTATAAAATGTGTAGTTTACTATTTTTCTATACCCTTTTTTTTAATAATTTAATTTGATATTTGACTCTCAACCATATCTATACATGTAAAATAATAAGAGTAGAAAGTAAACTAATGACTTCGGGCACTAAAAAAAATACTACGAAAACTTAATATAATAAATTATCTATCCACAAAAAACATATGAAGCCATAAATAGGCACGTCAAGATCTTTCAGATTTTTTTTTTTATTTTCAACTATATAACTTATATGATCATATCGATATGCTGCAAATAAATAATGCACATTTTCTTAATTGTGTAGATAATTTATATTATTCACCACTCGAACATGGGATTTTACCTGGTACTACTACTCGTACTAAAGGACTATTTGTTTTCAGTTTTTCTCCAAATTGCTAACAAAATGGGTGTTAAAGATTTAACTTATTTGTGAAATTGCAATAAACCCCCTCCAACGTGTTCTAACAATATTTATTACCATAATGCGGACTCGGTAACTTGGGACCTGGAGTTTTTCAAGATCGGCGTGGGAAGCAATAGAATATTGTCATTTATATTTGAAATTTATATACGTGCTGTAGAAACGTTATCAGAAATTTGAACACTGTTATACACAAATTTAGCAGCGGTATACGTTCGAAGGTTGCGAACAAAAAACGTTAGGGGGCGCGGCGCTCGCTTACAGGAAAAATATTCAGTTTCACGTCCGCCGCCCTCCCGCCCCGCCGCCCGTTGTCGGTATAAAATTGAATATGTGTTTATTACATATTGGCGCTGACGTAAGCCGCCGCCGTGTAATCCTTGTACAAGTTTTACGAACACATCCGCCTCGAGCCCCCGAAGTTGTTCGTGCGCAACGTATAGAGGATGTCGTGGTTATAATTTATGTTTGTTTGCGAATAAATAGGTATAGGTTATTCTAGTTTGCCTGTTACTTACTTTCAGTGCCTACCTCCCGTCGGCTTTTTCATATTACGTTCCACAGCGACCTTCAAGGAAATTCCCTCTAGATTTCTCAGTGAACCCATATACAATCAATTCGAGTCGCAACGCGTGACCCTTTCATGTTTAAGAATCGGTGTATAGAGTATTTCTTTCATCTTTCGTATTAATCGATCTTGCTGTCAATTTTAATCTCGGTTCCGGTACTAATCACGGTCGTCCTCAAAATTATATAGACAAACCGATTTTGTTTCTTAATTGCACTACATTTTAATTTTTTTCCGAGTAGACAGAGAGGCAGATTCGACAATTGTTTTTGCTTTTTGGTGCATTATTTATTTATTTTTAAAAGGGTATATGGTTGCGCCGTAATTTGGTTAGTGTTTTGTGTTGCAATGATGACTCATATTCCATCCTGGTTGTCATCATTGCCTATAACTTTTCCATATTGTGCCTTCCTACCCTCTCATCTGTTAGTACCAATCCGCCCGCAAATCGCAACGGACTACTCAAACTCCGCGCCCGCGCCGCTGCACATAATAAAACGCGTAGGAGACCAGTGGTGGCCACTCGAAGGAAATTGAAGTACTACAGGTGAGTCCTCTCTGTTTTCTATCCTTTTGAGTGTGTCATTATTGTGAAACAAAATTTTCCAACCAGCGCAATTCGCCGCACCAGTATATATATATATATGTGTGTGTGTGTGTGTGTGTGTGCGCGCGTGCGTGCTTACATTTACTAGATCTTGATGAAATCTGCATGCTGAAAAAAATTCGGCGAGCCCTTTAAGGACATGTGAGATTCCTAATACTCATTAGATAGACGTGGAAACTGTGGTTTAATATCATATTCTGATAAGAAAGCTGTGCCCAGGAGTTGAACATTGTATTTGTGATATAAGAATAAAAAATCAATTAATAACAATTAACAAATAACAGAATCTCAAACTCTTAAAGTGTTTACAAATATATGTATTATTTTAAAATTATCTAAGATTTACATTTCATCACAATAACCGTCCAGTAATAGGTTGAAAAATGGTTTGCAAATTTTGTAACGAACAGTTTATAAACCTTGTAAGTTAAGCAATAGCTTGTACAAATGCAACTTGTTAGCTTCTACGCGCAACAAGAGCTTATTTCTTAAGAACCACTTTTTGGAAAATATATTTAATGGACAAAGGGGGTTAAATAAGTGCATTTTATATACTATTGAAAGTAATAGATAAAATTCATTACATAAACTATGTTTCATAACAAAACTATAAAACTCGGAAACTTGAAACAATTTAAATAATGCTTAACACCGCATAATACGAAAGCTTTATTTATCTAAGTTACAAATAAAACTTATATAAGTAAGAAATATAATAAAAAACAGGCGCGTTTAGTATGAGATCCGAGTATATATTCCGCGGAGGAACAACGTAATGTCTTCACTTTTTTTTAACATTAAATTTAATTACCCATCTAATTTTCGTAATGCGGGCCGTATATGGAAATTTATACTTAAGGAGAAAACGCCGAAAAAAAAAATCCGTAAAAGGGTTTACCTTGTAGGCCATCCTTAAAACTTCCCGGTATGATATTTATTGATGTGTTTTTGAGCTCTTAGAGTTAAAACATGTAGTTGTCTCATAACTCAAGTACTTACGTAAATAAATCTTTGAGCTTTTCGAGTTCAAAAAGTAAAAAAATAGTTGAGCTTATAGACCGTTCCTGAAGCTTATTGCTACTTTCGAGCTCAAAGTCTTCAATAATATAGGTAGAAGTGAATTATTGAGTTAGAGGTCAAAAGATCGATTATTGTTATTTCTCAAGCTGTTCGAGCTAAAGATTTGTTTTTTTTTTAAAAGCAATTTTTTTAACGTTTAAACTACGATATCTTTCAAATTCGTTGTTGGATTTTGATTTTTTTTTACGGTTTTCGACGAATTTTTTAAGGCAAAGATTTTCACCTATATCAAACATTAATTCCAAAAGAACTTTAGAAGTTATTTTCAAAAAAATATTTTTTTCAAATTCTACGTTAATGATATCTTTGGAACGAATCATTCGCTTTGATTCAGTTTGCAACCACTGACGTTGCTTATAAGGAAGAAGAGATAGTTATATTTTGGTATCGACCGGTGGAGCAGTTTTCAAAATATTCTAAAAGAATAGTTTTTGAAATTATTTTTTTCAGTATCTCTTGAAATACATACACAGAAATACAATATATCTCTTGAAAAAATCCATCTATTTTTATATAATTTGCAACCAGCAGTGCAAATCGGGGAAGAGAGTTAATTATCTATCATTTAAGTAGTCTAACATTTTTTTAAAAACTTCAATTTTTGAGATTTCTGAAAATTTGTTTGGTATAATAGGAACAAGTATTCCGAAAGTGTAAGCAAACAGGTACACACACACACACACACACACACACACACACACCCATGTGCGCGCAACTTGTACAAGCAAACACGCATTCGTACATTTTTTGAGATATTTTACAACACAAAAACACATACATACAGCCATACTTAAATCACTCAAGAAATGATCAAATAGATTCCTAGGACCTCAAAACGTCAAAATCTGACGAAAACTTGATTTTCTAAAATAGGATTGAAAACTGTAACTTCCCGTTTTTTGAAATTTGTTCAATTCTTATAGCGGGAAGTTAAAAAATAGACAAATTAACAGTTTAATTACAAATCTCTATTCTTTTTTTTTTCTAATAAATTAATAAAACATATTTCAATTAGAAATACAACACATTATGTAATGGAGGAAAGCTATTTAAATATCCATTATTTTACCTTATTGTAGTTACACAAGAATTTTAACGAAACGAAGTTTGTTTTCTGACCGGCAACAATGTTAATTGATGTTCGTTTTGTTTTAACAACTGTTCTACAAACAAAAAGCGACCGAACAATACAGGAGTTGCATTTTTTTTTGTGTTAAATATTTACATTAGTTTCATTATGGGAATTAACTGTCATTATTAACTAAGTAACGAAAAAATATGGACGCAAAGATCTAAGAGTTTTTCCTTAAATCTAAAAAAAGATATTTCTTTTTAATACGGGTATCTTTAATATAGTACAAAATATTACAATACTTATAAGTGAGAAAATTTTCGGACTAGTATTTTCAAATATAAACTACTTTACACTGTTTTGTGAGCTCACGCAGTAAGTCAAAAAATAATTAAACATTTGCCATCACATACATCACATTTTTTGTTGTATCTACTACAAAAAGTTTGTCGGTTCTCTAATAGACGTACACTTTTTTTTTGTAGTAGTAGTAGATAAAAAACTCTCGCTTCTTAAGTTATCATTTTTTTTACCGTATTGTCGCGTCGTGTGTGCTTTGTGATTTCAAAATAGATGGGTGCAAAAGGTCGGACAAAAAGGATTACACTTGACGCGATTACATTCGCAGATTTTTTTGAGTATTTTAACTGTTAAAAAATGATAAAACGTCAAGTGAAAAATAAGCAAAGCATTTTTGCTTATCCTCACTTTTTATCGATGTCAACTCGTCGGTCGTCGAGTCGACGAGCAGGGACGTCGTCACCGCGTTGAGGATAACGGTCGTTAAGGTGACGAATTGAAAATTTTAATGGTAGGGATTTCGGTTTTCCTCAGAAAATACATGAAATATGAAAGTGACCTTTGGTGATTTGTTCCTCATGTTTTTGATTTAATCTTTCAGATGTCGTTACACAATTTATAAACTTTTATAATAAAAAAAAAATATTTAAAAACCAAAAACTATTCTATTGAATACGACCTTTAAAAATAAGCAAACGCGAGCGGTAGTGTGCAGTACCGCGGTGGGCGCGGGTTGCGGGGCGCTACTATTCACATCAAATTAATACTGTATCACCTCAGCAACTTACAATTCATACTGGACAAGGTTAGATGGCCAAGCTCCAAAGCTCTTAATCTGACGTGAGGATTTGGTAAGATATAACGTTTTGTATGGAATTAGGTTCATGAAATTAAATGCATTTCTCGTAATTTAGACATGAAATAAAAAATAAAAGTAAAACGGAATTAAACGAAGAAAAACGAACTTATAACGTTTTTAATCTCAAAATTTGTCACTACATTGTCATTTCCTGAAATGTCTTCCGCGTTGTATTAATTTAATATTAGAACGGGTTATTAATAGCTCTACTAAATGAGCACACCTCACAATTTTTTTTTTCTTAAAATGAAGAACTATCTTTATGAGCAATATCTGATATTTCTTAACCTTATTTTTTATTTAGAAGCTCAAATCTGGATGAATTCTACAAACATAAAATATGCTAGTAATAGCGTCTTATATAATGAAATGTTAAAAAAATCATGCTCTTTTTCATGCTTTCAAAGTCATTGCTTGGAGCATGCCTTAATCATAGATTAAATTGCGACTTTACTGATTGTGGATTTTGTTATTGCTATTGATATGGAGAAGGAAACTAAAATATACTTAATTTTTAGAAAAAATAAAGTATCTTTAGCAATTTCATTTAAAGTTGTAAAATATTTAATTAACGATAATAGGATTAATTTTGCCGTATATAGTACTTATTTCTTATGTTTTTAGAAAGATAAATGAATAACTCACCCGAGCCAGCTGTTATGCTCAAATTCAAAATAGTAAGCCGATCCCATGGCGGCCATGGCGGCTGCGGTGAGCGCGGCGGAGACCATGAGCAGCGGCCGGCGGCCGGCGCGGTCCACCAGCATGGTGCTCACGCCGTTGCTCATCAGCTGCACCGCCCCCACCAGCATGGTGGCCGTCATGGCGTCTAGTGTGCTGCCTACAAAAGCACACGTCTGGTGAGCCACTTGCGAGTGCTATGAAACTGTTCGTATTGACATGTCTTTAAACATAATAATGATTAGTATTATTACATTCCACATAATACAATAGTGGAATACACTAAATTATACATGCTGAAATATAAGATGCTGTTGACCTTTTCGTCTTGAAATTTGTACAGCGATGTGGCAGTGAACTTAGAAGCACCCCATTAAAATTTCTGAAGGTCAGTAACATTACACGCTGACCGATGTAGCTTTAGCTTTAATAATAATGTAATTTCGGAATATTAATGGTACATTATGAATATTAATACAAATGTTACGATTAATCTTATTGTTTTCTGCCCGTAAATATATAAGTATTGTGAAATCAACTTTTGTTTCGATTCTATAATACACTCTATAAATTAGATTGATGTATGATATAAAATTAGATTTCTTTATATCCGAAAACATAACTTTGTTAGTTGATGGCTTGGTAACAAAACTATTTTTTATAACTTGGCAATAAAAATTAAACTAATTCGTTAACAATCCGTTTGAACACTTCACGTCAACGTTGCACAATAGGAGCGGGCACAGGTAGGCCCACTTAAACACAACAACTACAGAGTACCCATTACGGGCGACAAAGAAAACGTTTTCAATTATCATTGAAGTTAATGATTTTCCGTGATTTAGAAAACGGACCGAATGTTTGGGCATTTGTTGCGAGAAGTTGCTCGCGCTTATTAAACAGGTCTCTTGAACTCTATTAACTTTTAATTAGTTTCATTTACTGTAGAAGTAACGGTAATTTTAATAACCAACAATATGCTTATTTGACATTTCAAGTAGTGAGTTTTATCTAGAAATGAAATTTCTGATGAAATGAAATGACCGCTCATAGCTAAACGTATTTATGATATTTATACCAAATCGTCGTTTATGCACAATATATTTGCATGTATGCTGCTAATCTTCTTTTCAATAGTTAAAAATTCTTGAAATATAAAATATTATACGATAAACAATCTGAATTCAATGCACAGATATATATTTATGAAAAGTAGTTCTTATATCAATCGGGGGGCATTTATTCGTGTAAAGTCACATAAACAAATGTAGAGATCAGTTGTATGTGAAATACGAATAGTACATATATGTGTCTATTTTTAGTGAAAGGGGGAACATATAAATTAATGATTTACTCCAAATTACAAAATGTACTCCAAGACCAAATCATTACGACCTTTCTAACATTTATGTAGTGGCTAATATTCTTTCATGAAACATAAAATTTCTTTAAATAAACCTAAGACTACGTACTTTTTGTACAAAAATGACCATAATGTAAACTTGTTACCAGCATTTTGGAAAATCTCCACAGTGAAAAAGATGACTGCGTCGATTCCGCTGAACTGTTGGAGCAGCAGCAGCATGAATCCGATGACGAGCGGCTTGATGACGACGGACGAGAAGAACACTTTCCTGGTGAATAGACCCTCCGGCTGCTCGGCCTTCCTGTGGCAGCAATTTTACATGACATGAAATTTAAATGGGATTGTTAACCACCTATTTTCTAATAGAAAGAGTTACATTTGATTGTGAAAAAGTTTAATAGGATAATCAAAATAAAATAACACCGATATATTTGGAATGATGTTATAAAGTTTATAAAACTATCATTTTAACGACACGTTCATTATTTTTGATGATCGTATAGTAGTATATGTTGATGGTGCATAATAAACTAGCTAGCTAGACATAAAACGATCACCTCATCTTTTATTCCTACGTCTTGCGTATCGAGCTACTTCGCTGTTTTCAGTATTGTATTCTATTGTTAACCCATTTTCGTTTTTTCTGTTTTGTTAAATTGTACAAAACAAAAAACCATGATTTGTCCTTTTCTTTATTGATAAAACATGATCTACTTTATTGTTTAAACCTTTGGATTGATAGAAAGGAGAATAAAGATATTTTTATTTGTCATTTATATTGGTGAATTTAGTAATAAAATGCGGGACCGACTGTGAAAAAAGTCGTATTGTCTTTGAATTATAAACATTCTATTCGCACACATATAATCATTATGCCATTACACATTCACTGTATATAAAGCATTTGATTAAAGGAAAAAAAGTGAAATCCGTTATCAAATACAGTTTTGAATGTTCCAGGATAAAAAAAGGATAAAAACCGAATTTATCTAAAACGAAGAGATACGCTGAAACCACTGGCACTGACTACGCAATAAAATATTACGAGTAGCTCGCGAGAGATAGTCGGCGCGCGCGCGTGTGGGGGCCCCTAGTTTATTAGCAATAACTGATATCCGATGTCGATAGGGGGCGTTATGTACTCATTTGTAGGGTATTGACGTGATCTACGGGGAACTCTAATAGTATCGTTGGGCTATCGATTTAAAAATGTATAACCTACATTAGCCGTCACCTGCGGCTACTTTTGTTTTAGTGAAGGGTAATATGTCACTAGATAGTGATTTGACTTAGTATCCGGGTAAATAGTGACACACATATGTATTTATGTAAATTTTCCATGTATCACGTTGCATTTCGAATATTAAAAAGTATAACAATTATTCTTTTTTTATCAATTACTTATTATAAAATCTTAACAATTATGTTAACGATGTTATTAAAAAAATTTTTTTATAAAGTAACCCATTAATTTTTCCAAGAAAGAAATAAATATTCATATTTATCGTAAAAATATAATACACACTAGTGTATTATATTACATATTAGTGTATTATATTACACATTAGTGTATTATATTACACTTTAGTGCATTATATTATACTTTAGTGTATTATATTACACATTACTCTATTATATTACACATTACTATATTATATTACACTTCAGTGTATTATATCACATATTACTGTATTATATTACACTTTAGTGTATTATAATACACATTACTGTATTATATTACACGTTTGTGTATTATATTGCACATTAATGTATTATATTTCTTGCCTTTCAATCCCTTCCCAATCCCAATCCCAACGGGTGTAAGCCCTTCAGGCCAAGTATGCTTTGATTATGGGTACCTTTAAACGAATATTTCTAGAAAACTGTTATACCTAGCAAACCCAAAAAAAAAATTCTAAGTATACAAAATATGTTCTGAGTTCTACCGTAGGGAAAGCTTAAATACACAGCACGTTCTTTATGATAAAAAATACTAAAGTACGTTCACTTAAAACACTAATACCAATAAATTTCTAACAGGACAAACGATAAAAAAACAAAATTTAAACATTATTAGTAAAATATAATTATACAGGGTTGGCCTTAAGCATTTTTGTTTATAATAAATAGTTTTCTCATTATAAATAAAAAACTAAAATGTCGCTTACGACAAAAAGTTCTGCGTAACTAAATGACAATCCATCTTCCTTACTCTGCCGCTTTAAGTCGATTCTCCTTCTCACAAAACAGTGCTGGGCGTGACGCGTTGCGTTTGGTATTGCACTTGGCCTTCAATCTTCAGATTGAAGGGCTTACACCTCATGCCATAGTAAGGCTGAACGCAGGTTAGACAGCTCCTAGCCCACATTGGTCCGTCGAAACCAACGCAATGACCAAGTTCAAGCCCGGCGGCTGAGCATATTCACCGCGACACATGTGAGTGCTTTATTTTGTCTTAAAAGTAAAAACTTGTTATTCATTTGACTTGATGCTTACCGCATCGGATGGCTTGATTTTGATTTGATTTGATTTGGATTTTAAGCCGGCTCGAACTTCGGCTTTTGTACTAACCACTTGGTCATCATTATTTTTTAACTTAAAAGTGGGGTAGTTAAATTTTGACACAAAAGTTACTTACTTGTTTGAGGCCGAATAAAGGATTATTGTTATTATTATTATTACTTATTACGAACTAGCTTTTTCCCGCGGCTCAGCCGGCTTGGAATTATAACTATGTCCTCATTCTGTCTATCAGGTAATCTTGCTGTCGTTGACAATAATTCTATCTCGCTTTCGATTTAATTTTCGATTTTGCTGTTAGTTTCGTTAGATCTTTTTCTTTATTCCAATCCTTTTAATTATTCCACAGAAACGTAGTAGTGGGACGTATAAAATATAATACGTGTAATCTAGATAATGTTCTAATTGTATTCTAAGTTTCATCTAAATTCGTCTATCCGTTTACGCGTGATTGAGTTACAAACAACCAAACATCGACACAGAATATCACATTTGTAATATTTTAACAATAGAATATAATACTGAAAAAGACATAAAAATCCTATAGTTCATTTTAAATTACTATGACTTTCTTATTATTTAACCATTATTATTAATCATACAATTACGATCGGATTGTTGACTCCCTCTCTTACTTTCGCTTTCACTCTACTTCACCCTCTCACACCATATTTTATTCTCCGCCTCCTTCTCAATGTTTAACGCCTATTCTAACACCGTTCCTTCTCTAAACAAAGCAAATAATAAACAAGACAGAAAAACAAAATAAATGAATGACTCTTAAACTTTCTAGTAAATATACAAATATTTACTAGAAAGTTTTTTGTAGTTTAGTTTAAACAGTCATTAATAAATAAATATACAAAGATATAAACAGAAACGTATATTTTGTGGAATAATGAATTCTATAAATTCTCTAAATTTCATCGAAATTGGTTGTAATTGGCGAGTCATAAAACATACAGACAATCAGAAGAAGAATAAACAAACAGTGATATATATATATATATATATATATATATATATATATATATATACATGGTGTAATTTATTAGTATATTAAAGTTAATTAAAATCAAATTAACTATTGCTGAGTTATGAAATGAAAATACACACAAACGAACAGACGGATAAACAAACAAAAAGTAGCTTACGTCCGTTCTCTGATGTCTGATCTCCATGCCAAATTTCATCTAAATCGATACAGTGGTTTTGTGATGGAAACGCTTAAATACATATAATAAAATAGTGCACTCGATCAGTACACTAAAATTCATTAAAATTATTTCAACTATTGTTGAGCTATGAAAAATGATATAAACCATACCGACAGAGAAACAAACAAAAAGGAACTTATGTCCTTTTTTGGGATTCAGACTATCTCCATACTGAACTTCATCTAAATCGGTTGAGCGGCTTAAGCATGAAGAAGTAACCGAGTTATTTTTGGATTTACATATAATTGTACAGATGTTAGAAATTAATCTAATACCTTTAACGAGCAATTATTGTGTATTATATATACATATATATAAACAGAATCTTGTAAACAGCTACCACGATTTTCATGAAATGTACTATGCAGAGGATTTCGGGGGCGATAAATCGATCTAGCTATGTTTCATTTTTAGAAAGCGTCCTTTTATTCGTGATTTCAGGCAATGAATTTAGATTAGATGATTTTAGACACTTCTTAGATGCTTACCAAATATATGAACCTATACAGCTTTGATGACATATTGTATACCGCATTATAAATTTTAATTTAGAAATCGCATAAATCAGTCATTTCGTTCGATGCGATATTAATTTTTATTTAGAAGTTGGATATCTACAAGAAAGGAAACATTACAAATGGAAGCTGTATTGGACGAGCGAAATGTGTTTGCGCAATTTGCTGTATATCGTTCGTCGCCAGTACAGAGCAGATACTTTGGACGTGAGTTCGGAGGGCTAGACAAATCCTGCAGCGGGTCGGGCTTCGTTCGGGGTGCATTAGACGCTACACCCGTTGCATCCATTGAATATGTGCGATTGTACGTGTGATATCTATTGCCGTCGTTTTCGTATCGGATATTAACCACCCCACAGGTTAAACGTACCCGCCCTCCCACAAACTTTTTATTTCAAATCGAGGGACTCGGATCTTGAGCTCTGCAGCTGGCTCAGTGAGGGCTGTGGGCCGTAATATATATACCACATTCTTATATTTATAAAGATTATAAACACCGAATAAGTACTTTTAAAGATTAATTTTTGATAAATGAGAACAAAAAACCTTGAAATAATACGTTTCTTTAAAACTCCCTTTAATTATTAATATAATTTTAATTGTATTATTTGCTGCTCTAGCTGCAATAGAAATACACAATCTGTGCAAATTTCTTCAAGTGTATCTGTTACGGTTCACGAGATACAGTCCACCGAGAGACAGACGGACAGCCGAGGCTTAATAAATAGGATATCGTCAACAACCTTTGAGTATGGAGCCTAAAAAAACACACAGCGATGATCATTCATTTAGATGTATATACGGTCACCGAATATAAGGATGTATATGGAATCTTGTACTATTCCGTGTGTTAAAAAAATTCAAGATCCTGGAATCATGCGCTGAATACTTTCTGCTGAATGCCGAAGAAGCCTCCTGCATACGAAGTTCTAACGGCGAACTTTAGAGGTATAAATATCAATAAATGTGTGGCGCTCATTATTGCAATGGCATGAAACGATACTGGCTCGGTGGTTAAAAGCGATGCCTTCGAATCAGATGGTCAGGGTTCCATTTGGATCATGAGCGATTTTCCTAAGAGGTTTTTAACTCAAGTCACATTAAACCACCCGTTCGTGCTTCGATGAGTACTTTAAGCCATTGGTCTCGGACGTTGACACCGTGACGATAAAGGGCGTTAGCTGCCCCCAACCCGCACTGGGCCAGCCTGAAGGGCTTAAGGTTCAAGGCCTTTGATTTGCAACAAAAAGGCTTGTAGAAGGGTGTGACTAAAAAGTGGCGTAATTACAATCTGACATTATTGCAAGAGTGAAACAGGTATATTATCATTCATATAAAACTTTTAAGTTATACGATTTAATTTCAATTCATCAGCTGTATTAATAACTAAAAAAATCCTACCGTCACTTCGTTCATCAGATCCTCGTCATCGAATAAAATGCATAAAAATCGTCAAAATGAACCAAATCAACCCAAACTCGAAGGGATTACAAATAACCGTTGAAGAGTTTCATTATTGACCTCCTGACTCCATTCTTCACACCCTTGTAACCGAGTTGAAATTATCGTAGTGTTGTATTGTCACGGCAACTTAATGTGTGTGCAGTTTCATAATAATCACTTAGTAGCAGTAGAATAAGAAAAAAAATAAATAAATATATATATTACGTATATGTATATCCAAAAGCGAGGCATTACGGGTTTACTTCGCCATAAGCACCCAGACAGAACCGCCGCAAAGCCAGCCCGCGCAGAGCGAAGGCGATCAGTTCTGAACTTACGCCGGCATAATGAATACGTAACGATAATTCTCCTTAGTCGGTAATTATATCAGCTTAGGCAGTTAGCAGCATGATTCGGATTACTTCGGCTCAGCCCGGGACGGACAAGTTTGTGTTACATAAATAAAAACTTTATTACGGCCCATAAAATATGTATGCTTCCCTCCTTAATGCGCGAGTCACGTTAGCCCAGGTAATTTAGATCGTCGGGAGAATTCGGGGCGTGTGTTTTAATAAGAGCTCCACTTTACATAAGAGCGTAACAGGTCTGACATTCTTATTCAGGTGGAGTTTCGCGCGGTATCATCTGAAGTGTCTAACGTTTTGAAGTGTCTAATTCACGAAATGGTATATTAAAACGCATGAATCTACTGAAATTTCGTTGTAATAGAAAATAAAGTGGATAGAAAATTTATATTAAAGGACTTTTATAACGGAAAAATAATTGTTGCTTATTATTGTACATTTTCAAAAACTATGTTGCCATAATGAGGAATGGCTTCAAGTTGATTGGTTTAAGTCGACAACAACTCGTCAATATAATTCACTATACGTAGGTAAAATGGTCACTACTTATATGAACTTATAGAATTCATTCGCTGGTCAATAATTGGTCAAAATTTTCATAAGCTTTAGATACATGCATTTATACCAACTTCATGGAGAAAAGGAGCCGAAATCGTTTTCAAAGTTATACTTCGTTTGATAATTTTTACAAATAACTGACACCATGAAGTTAGTCGTCAAACAAATATCGGCTAATTAAATTTTCATAAAAACATAAGCGTTTCTTAAGTCAGTGTAAATGACATATAATGGGCAGAAACACAACAAAATTTACGTTCAGAATTGAGTAGTCGTGTTATATTTTTATCACTTCACTGCAGGAGCACACGTTTCTATTTATGTGCTATTTAATGTCTTGCACCTTTAATCACACCAATATTGCTTAGGTTAGGCTGGAGGCTTTTAAGGAGTTAACACCGATATGGCTACAACATGCGGCACAGAACATGTGGTTTAATTTGAGTTAAATTTAATTTAAGTTCATTTAGTTTAACTTAATTAGTTTTACTTAATGTACTTTGATTTACTTTAGTTTGACTTAATTCAGTTCGATTCAATTTAATTTGACTTCATTTAATTCGGTTTAATTTAATTTAATTTGACTTGTTCGTGGTCAAAATTCGAACCCAATGATTTTCTGTTTAAAGTGAACGCGTTGACGTCAGCTGAGTAATTTAATGTCAAAACTAAAAATATTTTTTTTTTGGTTTGCATAGAAAAAGATGTGTATAATGACTACTATTTTTACCCAATTAGGTTCGATGATGAAGGCTCGATATTATAAGAATATTTCATTATTAATATTTTAAAGACTTTTACGTAAGGTAACTTAAGTGAAGGTTTTTAGTTTATCAGTTATGGCAAAGAAGTGTAACTTCTAATATATGTAAATAGATACAAAACGTAACTATGCATCTTGGGAAAAATACGAATTACTCGTTTTATAAAATAAGAACTTTTCGCATAGGAAATGGATACTACGAAGAGAGGGAACTTTTTTAATTTAAAATTTAATAACGATCTGGGACTTGGATAGTTTCTCTTACGAATTTGATTCAAGAGAATTAAAAAAAAAGATAAATAAAAACGAATCGGATTCTAGAATTTGTCACCTTAAACCAAAAGTAGCCAATTAATTGGAAGAGAAATATTTAAAGTCTGCAATATTTTTATAGATTATTTTAATGAACACCGAAAATGGAATTTGAGAACAAAACAAAACAAGAAAAGGTCAAAGACGAAAACAGGTAAATGGTAAACGAATAAATATAAAATTTCAACCCTTTAGGTGCGAGGGTTAAAATTTCATATAAAAATGAAACTACGAAAGTTTCTTAGAATCACTAAGGCGGTTGAACCGCCGACACTTTTTGTTTGTCTTTGGAATAAAGCGCGCAAGAAACAAGTTTTAATTACGCCAAATGCTGGTGAAATTAGGTCAGGCGTTTTTCGACGGGTACTATTAAGTTTTTTTTTTTATTTATATAAAGAAACGTAATTTGGTCACTTCGTGACATCATTATGTTAAGTCAAAGTCGATAAGCACGTAATACAAAACACGACAAATTTGTTGAGGACACCGCGAGAATTAATTAGAAATTTGGGACATTAAAATTAATATTGCTGTACATCTCAAATAAACGGCAATCAAATGTAAAATTCGTTAATATTTAACTTGGAGAATTGCTTTCGTAAACAGAAATTAAAATAATGATATACCCATACTGTCCTCATTTAATGAAATTTATATTACGCCACATGTTAATATAAAATAATGGAACGCTGAACACAATTTGACTTTATTTTTCAAAATACAATATAATCTCTCTCTCTCTCTCTCTCTCACACCTACCACACATTAACACACTAAACCAAATCACACCCCTTCACATAGTTTATGATGAACATATTGATACATGATGATAATTTCTAAATTCATTTGAATATTCCTATATAATAATTATTTTTTAACATATAGAGTTAATTTCCCACCAGTTATCCTTTGTACAGGTTTACGGTTTAGTATATCAGTTTTCCATGTATGGTTTCCTGAGGGTAAATTCTTCCTCCATCATTTTCCATGATTGATTTATTGCTAGCAACGCTCATACATTTCTTCCTGCTTCGCTAGTGGTGTCATCAGCTAATCTTTTTTCCATCTTCCCATGTGTCTTTTGTCTATCTGGTATACTCATTTTGTTCTTTGATGAGTCCATCTCTTGTCGTTGTATCGTTTATATGTCCTGTCCGTTTCCATTTCTATTTCAGGCCATGTTGAAGAGCATCTGTTATTGTAATTTTCTGGCGCATAAATATGTTTTTGGTTTCTTGTCCTTTTTTACACCATTATGCTACGTTTTCCAGCGCAAGCTGATAGGAAAGTATTTTTTTTTTAATTTTCTTGGTATACATTCAAATTTGGCTTACATAAGTTAAGCGTTATATTTTTTTTCATTTCCAACTGTTAATTTTTTTGTAGAATTTCTTTTTGCGCCCAAAATTGCTTCCACGTTATATTTATTTTTTTGTCAATTCCATTTTTGTTACAATTTGTATCAAATTAGATCAGTTTACTTCGATACACACAATGGTTCACATACGAGAGGTAAGCCAAAAGTAACTAGATACTCTTTACCCAACTGGTAAGTTATACGCCGTCATAAATACTAGTTATTATTTATTGATAAAATTAAAAATGGAACGTGTTTGAATTAAAATACACTCCATGTGTTTAATTAAAATTTTATTTAATTAAAAGTGATATTTTTGTAAGAATTCAGCAGGACTTTGCGGGACTCAGTTGACGTGACTTCGCTCTATGATTTGTTATGATTGCCAGAGAGACTTAAAGCCCCTAGAATATATTGGACTTTTGACTACTACTTTTGATAAGTCTATTTGTTCACGAGAAACTGTATTTAATTGGTTTTATTGAATTTAAAAGAGATCAGAAAAGCTTTGAAGATCATGCGAAGACAGGTCGAACGAAACCACAATCATGCGAGAAAATATTCGAGCAGTGGAAAAACTGATTCTAGAGAAACTTATATATGATTAGCTATCTAGATCTATCTGGAAAATCGAGCTATCTGGTAAACTGGGTATTTGATCAGCAGCGATGCAAACCATTATTCACGATCATCTTTCTCTTCGTAAGCGTTACTTGAGATGGGTTCCCCGTAAACTGATCGATGAACAGAATGACCGCCGGGTAGATTGGTGGTGATTTATGAGAGAGAAATACGACGGAGGCGAGAAAAAAGTATACAATCTACTCACTCGTGACAAAATGTGGGTGTATAAGTACAATCCCGAAACAAAGCGACAATCGACCGTATGGTGCTTTGAAAATGAATTAACTAATAAAATATCATCGTGCTCTAAGCACACAAATACAAGTTTTGTTTCGTTGTTTATCTAGTGCTAGAGGATCAAACAGTAATTAATTCTGAGTGGTATATGACAGTTTCTACTTTAACAATGGCCTTAGATTGGTGGGAAAAGCGATCAAAATCACTAATTGGGCACCGTCTTTGGCATCAGGGCAATGCCGCGCCGTATGCCCAGTAGAACTCACTATCCTACTTCATCCACCATATTCTTCTGACTTAGCACCGTCCAATTTTTACTTTTTTCCTTAAAAAAAAGACGATGTATTTGAGTGCAAAGCAGATGAACTGGTTGCCTATTATTTCGAAATTTCTGAGGTATCTGAAAAAGGTAGATATTACTTATAAATATTAAACATTATAATTTTTGTATCTAGTTTTTTCTGGCATACCCCTTGTCTTTTACTACAGTACCTTTTATTTTTATTGTTTTGTTTCAGTAGTTTGTCATAATTTTAAGTCGAGTAGCATTATTATTTATATTAATACATACTTATACTATTCTTATCTATATTAATAAAACACATATTACTTTCGACTTTATTTTTCTAAAGTCTGTATCATTTTTTCCAGGATCATAGCGGATTCACCAAAAAGGACTGTCATCCGTGAACCTTAAATGTGTTAAGCTTTTGCTTCGTATCCATCAACCTGTACTTTTATATTTGATATTTTTGAAAATAATATTAGAAAAGCTTTAAACAGTTTAAGAGTTATCGAATCTCCCTACCTTATTACTAACTCTCGAGTTATCCTCTGCTTACCACTTATGTTATCACTTATTAAAGCATTCCATATAGATGAGGTATAATTCTATTACGATTGTTCCTATAATAAGTTTTTGAAGTTGTTTTTATAAAGTTGCTATTCTAACTATATTCTTTAAATATAAAGTGTAAATTATACAAATTCATAAAATTTTGTTACATAATGCGTTCCATTTGAATTTAGCTTTAGCTGTGAACTTTAATAATTGAGCCATTGATTATTAAAATATCGAATATGAAACCTTGTATATATCGTGACTGAAGGACAAGCAAACAGTTAATTAATAATGACGATTCGAACTCATAAAATATGTATTCTGGAAACGAATGGTTTCGTAACTGGCACTGCTCGCGATAATTATTACATTATAGGTGTGACTCTTTTATTATAAATGTAATAAACACCGTGTAGGAGTAACTATGTAATTAAAATTAATAATTTTATATTACATTCAAATCCTATGTTAATTAACTTGCTTCAATAAAGAATCTTAATATCAACCGTTATACAAAATGATTATTGCAACATCCTAGTCTTATAAATATTTTCAGTATCTTACTTATTTTGAAACCTAACTTTACTTGATTTTTACTGACATTCATTGTATTGCCTTCAATCTTAAAGTTTTAATTGACCGTGAAAATTATCGATAAGAACAATTTATCTTGGAATGTGTATGTTATATAAAAATATCATATTAAAAAAATGTAAGGATTGTCAATTTTTTTTCTTTAAATTAATTATTCAGAATAAACCTATGCTAGTATGTGTTGATATATTGAAAAATATATTATAATGAGATGAAAGAGAATTTATATTTCTGAGGATATAGATTGTCTCATAAACTATACAAATACAAATATCTATACAAAAGCAAAACTAAATAAAGAGTTGTCATCTTTTTTCACCAGCGTCTTCTGAAATGTTGTACAAAATTCAACGAGGTGCTAACACGAGCAGGCGTCGAAGAAACGTGACTAGCAAAAAGTCGACCCCTTCGCGGACGGCGCTGGCGCTTTGTCCGAGACAAAAGCTCTGGTAATGACCGCATTATGAGTTATGTTGCACTTCGACTTAATTGCACTCGTATTGCACACCGTGATTCTGTTCTACTTGCGCGCTACACAGAATATCACGTGAGTGTTGCACAAATAGGCGTCCCACTTTAAAGTGTTACATAACCATCGGATTGCTCTAACCGGTGTGACCTTTGCGGTGATCGCTCTGAGGTCGTGTGCGCATATTCATTGAAGAAATGAGATTTGGAAACTAAAATGTTACATGTTATAAACAAATGCGATATACCAATAAATTGTTGAAAAGGTCCTGATAATATATTGTGAAAACGTTTGCTGTTTCGATCATATATATATAATCTTAGGGAAAGGTGTTACGATCACATTGACGGGGTTGTGTGTACTGTGTGTAGATGCCCTTATATTAGGTTAAAACCTACTGAAAAGTTATGTCGCTTCCCACAACCTTTTCAATTCTTATTGAACAGATTTGCATATGGTACAATATAGAAAACAAATTTGTATATGTTATAACGGACAATTAAATGATCTTATAAGGATTCCTTTCGAAGTGTGAATCCGTTAAAACTAGTTGCAAAACAATACTTGGTATTTTAATATTTAATGAGTGTTATAAGTGATACGCTTAAGCGACATTGTAAGTAGCGACGAGTTGACACATGAAATATACCTTTCAAATTTCCAAATCTTTCAAATGGGTCTAAGTATTCGAGAATAACAGTAACGTGATTTTCTATAGGATGTTTGAGTCAATCATAATAATTCGTAAGCACTAAGGGATGAAATATCAATTTTAGGGTTCCGTAGTCAAAGGTAAAAAATATCAATTGTTTTATTTTTGTTGTTCATGGAACGATTAAATAATAATTAAGTCGAAGTTCAAGAATGAGTATTTTTGATTTATAAAAAAAATAAAAAGCTGAAATCTGAACATAAATATATGCATGTTCATGCGAACGGAACCACCGGTGATCGCTAGTTTAATAATAATAGTTAAGTGAATAAATCAGATTTAAAAGTAGCATAGTTATAAACTATCACACAATACGAGATCAACTTTTTGTTTTCATTTAACTTAGACTCTAAATTTTAACTGATTGTCTAATATAACGTCGACCTCTAGTCGAACATGAAATACTATTGCCGTGAGGCGATCAGTGATCGAATGATAATTATATTACAAATGAATGGTAATAACTCGTTAGGGTCCGTCGGAGTCTCCGTCTGCGTCGCCCTCGCCGATAGGTGGAGCCAGGCGACGGCGGGACCGTCATCCAGGCCGCGCGCGCGCAGCCACATCGGCGACTCGGGCATCGGCAGTAGCGCCACGAATAGAGCACCTGGACAGGCATCGTATATGAAATATATTTCATATTATCTTAATTTGTTTTTAAACTTATATAATGTCGATGGGTTATAATAAATCTTGGAAGGAATACTTTTTTGTACCTCTTCGTGAGTTCTGCTCTGAATTTTAATTTTTATTTGTGTCAGCAATCCAACTCTGATCTCGACTCAACCAACCAACCTATCTATTCTGAATACAATCCAAGATTTTTTCAACTTAGTTACCTAACTTATAATTGTGTAAACCGACTGATGTGAACTTCAAGGTCCTGTTTTTTTTTTCGTAGACCCCATTCGGATTGGCCGGGCAGTTTTCACGTGATACGTGCACATATAACAACACAAACAGACGATTATTGCAAATAATTGTCATGATGCATCAATTTGTGCTTTAACTTAACAACTATTTTATCACCAAATATTTTCAACATACATACAAATTTCCTTATTATAAAAAATCGTCACATTTTTTGAACTTATATTAATTTCAAGTAGGTACTTATCTTGAATCATAAAACATTACAATAAACACAAGGAAAAAAAAAACGATAAAGTTAGACTACTGAAAGTAATGGTATTTGAAAGGAATCATCAAAATCAATTATCGTGCAATTTTTCCTATCTCATTAACTGAAAACAAGCAGAAAATGGAACGCAAATGGCGCTGAGGCTTAATACTTTCAGAGCTTTCACGACCTACGCACCGGGCCTGCAGTTCTGAATTCGCCTTTTTAATAAACGCACATTTTTGGCATACCTAATTGTATATAAACTTGTAATATCATTCTGTTGTTATCACTTAAGTAGAACATGGAAATTGGTATTGTTCCACCCACCTATAGGATGTAATACTGGTTTACGTTTAGTGAGGTATTGGGCAACCAGGAAACACATTAAAATTAGATGAGTCCTTGTTAAAATTATTTCAGACAGGTGTTGAACTAGTAATAAAAAAACGAACTTAATTTGAAGTTCGAATTTTTCTTTGTTAATTAAATGTTTCTTTTCAATAATTCTTAAGAGACTTTATAGTTTTAAGTTTTTACTATTTTTAACTTTAGATTAATGAGGTTTATTCACTTAACCAATAAGAGCTCTCGGTCCATTGCATTGCTAGAAGCGGGAGTAAATCCTAATAGCTTTAAAACGGCTTTTAACTAACTATCTTGTTAGTTTTCGCCGGTAAAAAGCCACAGCAAACGCTCGCAGCGCGAGAACTGGGTTTCAACACACTCAATGAAATTTTAATACGGTTAGAAAATAAAAATCTCATTTTTGCGTGCTGCTGCCGGCTAAATTATCTTCCGCCTACATTAGGGCGAGACGTTGTAGATAGTAATCAATGTTATACCACTGCTATTATATAGTTGGTAAATAAACTTTAGTGTTACATGACAACCTTTTCCCTCTCTGATAAATATACTAATATTTATAAGTGAAATAGAATATGTCTAAGTATAGCTTCGGTAAGTAATCTACATCGTCAAACCGTCGTACCTCACGTACGTAATACTTATGTTACTTAAAATTCTTAGAAATCAAGTCCGTAGCTTTTGACTGCACAGTATTTAACAGATATCGACAGCATTATATTGATCACACAAAAGCGAAGATAAAATAAGTTTGTCATTATTAAGGAAGGTTATTGTTTTCCCACAGAACTAATGTCTAAATGAAAATGTGTACGGGAAGTGGCAAACGAATACCGATACGAGTTTTGGTGGCGCCTATAAAATTCATTTTAAGTGACAGATATACCGATGCTTTAAGGAAACGATGAATAGTTTCAGTAACGTTTTTCTAAGTTTTGAACTGGATATAGATTTTTTTTAGACTCAACTCACAATAGAACAGAGTGCAATGTATGTATGGAAACAAAATCAAGTTCAATTTTTAGTTCAGTACAAATGTTTTCTCATAAGATTCAAAAGTTTGGCGTATTTAGTATGACAAAGTTTGTAAATTTTTGAGAGTCCTCAAATAAATAATAATTTACATGCTGAGAAAAATTTGTATTCTCATGTTGTAAGTTGAAGAAAGAGTTCATAAAAAATTCTGCTGTATTGGAACGTTTTGCTTGCCACGGAGCTATAGTTGTAACTCTGTTAGAAAAAAGACAAGTCTTATTATAACAATTAATATATTTCATACGCTTCTACTTTTCTGCCGAAACTAAAGCTATTGTCGACCTTTTAAATCTTGGTTACCAATACAATTAAAATCAAAAGAAAACGATTTCATTCTGATCCTTCTTCAAATAAAGAAAAAATATAAATTAGCGATTACCCATATGCTGTACTAAAAATCGAACTCTGCAAGTGCAGATAGCAAGTTGATCCTCTTGTCTTCTACCCGGTTTCGACCAAGTCAACTTTTAACAATCACCAGCGTAAAGTTCACTCTCACTTTGAAATAATTATTTATAAGATTGTGTCTTAATACGGTCATAATACATTGTTTTTTTTAAATTCTAGAAAATTACCAAAATTCATCAGAACATTTTGGTCTATATCAATAGACCAAAATGTTTGTAGGGGACACTAGTTATAGTCTTAGTAATGACGATCTGCTCAAACTGGTCATGCTGATCAACCTGTCTGAAGGTTTGGAAAAACTACCCTCTTTATAGACAACTGCTGAAGAAATTGTCGTCAAAAAGACAGTTTTATTACGTAAAATGCCATTTTTTTTATTTATTATCCGCGCGTTCGGCAAGACATAACTGTGCGAGGTCGGTGGACAAAGTTGCATGCAGGAAAGTAGCAACATGCAAAGTTCTACGATGCGGGCAAAACGCGCAATCAATGCAACTTAGGGTTGCGTAGGACGAGTTTTCAAACAAATCTTTTGTGTATTTTTTTTCAAGAACCATTTATCCTACGGTTGAAATAATTCTTCGATGAATTTTATCTTTAGTATGAGTAAAGTACAATACACACACCCTCGTTGGTCAATACGACCAACCTGTAAAATTAATTTATTTTCTTCATTTGCTTGTAAGGTTTTTTTCAATTTACTGCCAAGGATAAGCCTTTTTAAAGTGTGCAATTTAAACTCAAAGAAATTTAGAGTGTCCATCTAAAGCTCCAATTATTTAATATAATATTTGAAATCTTGTACCGCTGTAAAGTATTGTAGTAAAAAAAATAAATATTTCACATTATAGCGATTTAAATGAAAGACATACCGCAAAACGCCGCCGACAAAAACGCTAAATGCCTCCAGTACAGCCAATTGCCGGCCACGTAGGATATCAGAATGCCCAGAGACATGGACAGCGTGGGCAGGGAGCCAAGTCTGCCGCGTATCTCCGGGTCGCAGCACTCGCTCACCTAAAACAGAAAATTCAGCTCGAATTTCAGTTAATGAACACGGACCATTTCGCTTTAACCTTAGGCTTTACGCTCGCCGAGAGCACCTTCAACATTCTCGGCTGGGTAACGCGACCGCTTAATGTAATAGGCATTATTTTGTATAGTTTTTTGCGGTTACTTCGTGAGGCGTACGTGCCGCGGAAGTGCGCTTGAGCGGTACGTCGCTTTCGATGCAATGCTGAAAGCTGAAATTTCATGAAACCGTAGATAAGACAAGTATAAAATAACGAAAATCTCTTCTTGAACCGTTAAGATGAAAATACTATACAACACAATCATATAGAAACGCCAAGTGTAACTTACTACGTTAGTACACATGTGCAGCTTACAACTTTTTGTTAATCATTTTGTTTTGGTTAATCTGCGCAGCATAATTGTTACTTCAATGAAGATCAGCAGGCAGCGCCGTGAGAAAATAATTTACACAAATTGGAAATAGATTATTAGGAAATGTACACTATGGTGACCGAATGGTAAGTTCGTTATTTTCAAATAAATGCGGTGACGAACTCTGCCTCTAAAGGTGGGTAAATTGACCAATGAGCTTTTTATTGTAAGTCAAACACAACTACTTGTTTAGTGCCTCGGAGATCAGGTTAAGCCGATGGTTGCGGACATTTTCACCGCTTTGGTTATAACAGCATTGGACCAGTGAGAAGGGCCAAAGGTCGAGCAACGATCTTAAATAAAAATATTATCCCTACAGCAAAATAATGAAATCCAAGCACAACAAATGGACATTATCTTATAAGTATTCGAAAAGGTAGATTCGAGCAGTATTCGTTAGCGAGAAGACAGAAATAAGCTTTAATGAATTCTATTAAATTAACTAAATGAAAAAATTGAGTCGGTCATATTTGTATTATATAGAAAAAAACATGAAACCAACTGAAGCGACTTTATTTGTAAGTCTGTCAGTGACGACTTCGGAACTAAACTGCCGAACTTCCTTTGATGGTATCCATTAGAGAGTTAACTCAAAGCTTGAAAAGGGCTTAAGACGTGAGGTCATAAAATTCCTGCTGTAATGTGAAAAAAATGGATAGTTCACGGATAGTCGCCGGGGGTGCATTACTAAGCCGTTATCGGCAGGGCATTCGAGTAACAATTTGTAATATATCGACGAAAAAGAATTCTTGTACGAAAACTGATATTATAGTTATTATACACTTTAATATCGGTTCTCTAAAATTCCATTTTACGCTTCACTTGTAGCATGAGTAATAAAATAATAGGATGATAGGAATTTCTCTGAAAGAGATTTTCACAAGCAAAATAAAATACACAATTGCGGTTCTTTGAAACGTCTTGCGAAGTAAACTATTTTTTTTTTTTGTTGTTCTTCTGGTATTTTATATTATTATTTTTTATTCATGGCTCTCTTGCATGAGAAAAGATGAAAGACAATTGGAATAGTAATAATATAAACTCACACCTATTTCCCAGAAGGGTAGGCAGAGACAATAGATTTCCATATGTTACGATGTTTGCATATCTCTCTTGCCATCAATCTTATAATGCAAGCTCGTCCGTATCGGATGTTTAAAATTTAGCCCTTTTTTTAATATGCCTCCAAAAAAATTATTTCTTTAAATATAATTAGCATATTTACCTAACCGAAATATGAATATTTCATACCGTCGCTTAGACAGAGAGAGTAGTACAAAACCGAGGATTTTAAATGTACTGTATAAACTTTGGAGTCAGTTTATACAGTACATTTAAGACTCCACTTTGTCACTACATATTTAGTCAAAAAGAAATAGCAAGGTATCTTTAGTAGCATTCTAAACTACCGTAATTCTATTTTCCGTCTTCCTGATCATACTTCGACTACGAATGGAGCTGACTCGGCCGCCAGGTCAAGCGCGTTCATTTTAAAATAGAAAATCATTCTCTAGTTTTAATCACTACAACGGAAGTATATTCTTTGTTCTTTTTAAGGGCATTGGTCGGGACCTATGGCTTAATGTGGTCAACGGAGCAATTAGCGAGTGCTGTGATTTGAGTTGTGTTAAAAACTAATCACTTTATTCGCCCGTCGTGGTCGAGATCCGAACCTTCTTGCTTGGAGACAGCGTTGTTAATCATTTAGAGTGGTAAAGAGTTCGGCCATTGTCACTGAAACGTGTAAGGTACTAAGTGTTAATCTTAAGCAAGAATGATCGCCTTTGTGATCATTCAATAAATTCTTAAATAGGTCGATTTAAACCACTCGCTCCTTGTCTCCGACAGTAAATTAAGCCGTTGGTCGCGTCCGTTATCGACGCACTGCTGACGGCGGTCGTCAGCAGGCTCTAATCTACATCAGGCTGAATGTTCGAGCTTTCTGATCTGAATAGTAGGATGGTATAAGCCCGACATTTGAACTATGCATTTTAGAGCGAATTAGATCATGTTTGCCTTTTTTCAAAAATGGTAATATTTATCAGTGTCTGTTTATCACACTATTAAAAAAATTACGCCTTGATATATTCAACAATAAATGCCTAAACAAAATGCCTCAACAAAAAATATATTATTCACCGATTTCAAATAAGAATTTTTTTCTATATGCCCGATTTTTCCAAAACCACAGTATCGATTTCGACGATTCTTTCATTGTATTAATTTGTATACTTATGAAAATATTTTAGTGTATAAGATGTTAGATGACTTTTAATTAAAGATATTTCAATTATTTAGCATTTACATCATTTTTTCTTTTGTTGATTCTTTATTATTTTGAGTTGAATGAGTTATTTTATTTAACAAACTGACTTCATAGAAAACAAACGAGATATGTGTTGTGTATTATATCGTAACACACAAATACCTTAAACGAGAAGAAAATAAATTTCTTCTTTAAGTATTTTTCATATGAATACGGTTTGTTCGTTTGCAAATGCAATTCGTTTTTTTCTTACAAACTACATATTTAGACATCGTATTAAGAGAAAAATTTATGATCTTTGAGAGGGAAAATAAGTTAATATGCAAAATTTTTTCTTTAGCGTAATATTACAAACGTTATTTGAAAAAAAATAAGGAAGCAAAAAAAAATTACATCAAAACTCCCTGATAATATCATAACAGCTAACTGGTGTTCGTTCGTTCCGCTTTCATACGGCAACGGAGCAATATATCTACGTGATTTTTCGCATGGATACCGCTAGAGGGCCAGAGAGTGACGGAGGTTGAGAAATAGTCCCGGGAATTTAACAGCTTCTATGGCATAGCATTAAAACCGTCACCTCAAGGCTAAAACGAATAAGCGCGAAATGTTATATTTTATTCTGATAAGCGAAAGGTTCTGTAAGATTTTACACGGTTTCAAGAATAAATAGATTTTCAAGAGAGGCATTTGATGTATGCAAATCTAATAAATGAATTAATAAACAAGCTTTGTTTCTTGTCTGAACGACGTGATACTTTTTATACCTGAAAAATACAAGCTACATAAAAGTTAGAAAGTAATAAGCAATAAAGATTAAATTATGGAAATAGCTCCTTGGTCTTTATATTGCATATTACGAAAGATTGGAAATGCAAAATGTGGGTAGTTGATGTAAATTAGAACAAAACACTTTAAACTATGAAACTTTATCGATTCATGAATAATGAATTCAGGTTACACAATTATTAACGACACTCTCTAGTTTGTCGTGGGTTTTTGCGTTAAATAACTGCCGAACTGAATATTTACTTGTAAATTACTTTCTTGTGTTTTATATTTATGTTTAGCGTCAGAGCAACTTTTTTGACTGGATCCATACTAAGATATTGTAGACGAATTTTTGAATGCATACATAATACATTACGGGCTAAGTACCAAATAGAATATATAAATTCGAATGGACCTTTTTTTCGTTTTCCACATTCACGTATTCAATATTCTCTTTGAAACCGACACAATGTACGTGTAGCTCGCGCACTCTTCGACGCTAGCAGAAACTTATTTTTAAACGTACATGATTTTTTATTTGCACGCCAATACCCGGTTCGTGTGGGACGAGGCGTGCGGACAATTACGCCGCTTTTTGTCTCCTAAGGGGCCGCGTGCGCCGGCGCAACTATGAATGGGGCTCCACTCGTCGAAGGAGCTTGACGGCCCGACCGATAGATTGGCCTCACGTGCATCACGTTTCCTGTAACGGGCGCGGCGAGCGACGCCTCTATAGCACCGCATTAGGCCGATCATTGAATAATTTTCAGACCGGCGTCGCGGCGCACCGGTGCGGCGGCCGAGTGAATCTTTTGTTAGGGCCGAACTGTCTCTATCTGGTTTGAGTATATTATTATGATCCCTTCGTCTCTCTTGTGTATTGTCTATGATTGTAGCGTATTTTAATCGCGTTGTTATATACATGTGTTTTACAATAAATAAAAGATGGCTGCAAATATCGAATACTATTCTACTACAGTAAAACATAAAACAGTCTCAATTTCGGTCGTTACGCGAAACGAAACACTCGTGCCTCCGTTACGTAAACTACGGAGTTACTCGATCGGTATAAACCCCTCGTCCATAACTGTTGTGGCTCACTTGTAGCCGTATATGTGTACAACAATGCCTTCGTGTACTCAAACCTTACTACCTCAATTGTGGCTACCTCATATATATACATATACAGTCCTTGAGTGGAACCATTTTCATTTTGTTCTTCGCTGAGAGGTCTATCAAGTCACGACTAATGGGGCATTGCTTAGCGTGTAATTTGTAATGTAACAGTATAACTTATCTCTGTTCGTAGTTAATGTTACATTTGTAATGTAACATCAAGTACAATGTTACATTATAAAAAAAAATTTGGTTGCCTGTAAAGTCGGTATACGGGCGAAAGTTTTACGTGACAACGACTTTGAATGGTAAAATCATTTTAATGTGAATATTCATTCGTATAGTAGGAAGAAGGATGAAATAATAGTAACAATTTAAAACATTTATTTATACAAAGAATTATATTTAAAACATTAATTTATACAAAGAATCTCGCACTGAATTTCATATTAACAAAATTTTATTTTTACCTTTACACATACATACGTATTTATATACAAATATACATACAATAACTTGCAATACATTTGCAAGCTATGCACTAATTCTCTAGTGCTGCGCGCGCGGCAGACCGATCATAGTTGAGTGGGAGAGAGACGCAAGGCATTCGGCGGGCCTCTCTCTCGTTCGGTGACTCATCGTTACGTTACCGAGCGTTACACTTTTTCAAAGTGACTCCCAGCCGCAACCTAATTTAAGACGTTGTCACGTCAAAATTTCATTTGTAATGCATTCGCTTTGATCCTGGTTCTTAATAAATCAAATAGGATTATTTACTTTTGTTGATGCGCTTTTTAGTGTTCGAACCGAACTATTGAATATCCAAGTACTGATGGTAATAATTAAGAAACATCATGAAATAAAGGGGAGTCCAGATTTACCATTACTTAGGGGGCTGAAAAAAATATGATGCAGAGTAAATAAAGGAACAGAAAGGATTCAAAAACATTTGTGATGGTTTTATGAATGATCCTATAAGAAAAAATATTAAAAGGATACTGTGATTTCAAGATACTTTTATACTTTTTATAGTTTCGTTTATTTATTAAAAGCAGACTGCTCATGAACTCACTCTTGTGTCTGTCTATTTCTCTCACCCGTCTATGTTCTCTAAATCTATTAGATGCAAACAGTATGGAATACATACGCGAAACAGAAAATTTTGTGACAAAGCAAAAGAATATACTAAAGGTTAATTTATTTTTATTTCACGTTCTTAAAGAACCTCTTAGTAGCGTCTATACATTTTTTTACATCGCAAAGTCTTCAAAACACAAGTTCTAGTCCGCATTAGACGCCTCCTTAAGCGCTATATCAATGGCGGCTATCGCGTTTTCCGGTTACAAAAACTATGTAATCCTCAGCCAATTTTCTGCTTTGAGGAATAAGAACGATTCACACAATGCCAAACCAAGACTGTAACGGACAATGAGGTTCACCACTGTGTTAACCAGGAAGTCCATTGTTTTGACGCCAAATACATTTGACGCGTTGTCGTGGTGGAACAGTGGTCTACGGAAGCCGGTGCGGGAGCGCTTAGTGCTCACGGTAGCAAAAAGTTCTGACAAACCTGTATCGATCTCCTTTTTTATAAGAGTATCGACATTAGTTATTGTAAACACAACGAGACGTGTGCTAATAGTTTTTCTATCTTGCCCCGCCACTGTTATACCTGTATCAATTGCTGAGCTTGCGTTGCACTGTGCGGTACCCGGCGTGAAATCATCCTTACGCGGAAATGTTCTTGTAGAAGTTGATGCATACTTTCCGACCCAATTTGCAGAATGCTGAATATTTTCACATGAAATTCATCTATTCTCTGAAATTATTTTTTTTTGTCAGTGTGTCTTCTTTACCAGTCATCGAAGGGTGGCCACTTTGTTCACCATCTGCCAAAGGAACTCGACCGCGATCAAATTCATTGCCAGCGGCAAACAGTCGCTTCAGAAAATCTTTTCTTTTTGAACGTCTTACGAAGTTCAAATTATTTTCTTTTAGTTTTAGTGGACATTTGAATCCCCTCGTAAATATTTTTAACTTTTCAGTAAGTAACATTTTAATTTTTTAAAAAAACAAATGTGAAAACAAAAAGGAATTTGGATGCCCATATTTTCCTATGAAACAAACGAATTTCATAACTGAATAAAAGCCTGCCATTGTCTACTTGTTAAAAACTATATTTGATACATATATATATATATATATATATATATATATATATATATATATATATATATATTAATCATATTAATCCAGAGCTTGAACAAAGTGATTGTTATGGCAATTATGGCGTACCGCTCGAAGGAAAGACGCTATGGGAAGACAAATGTAGTACGCATTACAGTAGTGTCTCTTGTAATGCGTACAACAAGTCAGTGGTCACGATAGCAGTTACTGTACCTATTGACATGAAGAACCTAGTAAACTTGAGTGAGACTTGCCAGATAATATATAGACAAACTGTCAAATCTTACGGATTATGTTTACGAATTATGTTTTTATTTTTGATGTAACTCGCTGTTGATTTTCTGATTGTGATATTACTCATTTGTCTATGTGTTGCATCCAACGAGATAGGTATCGCATTTTCATAGTGCGATGACAATTGACACAATTCTCTGCTTCAAGATAAAGATGATGTAATTTAGGCGATAAGTTATCTGAAACCCTCAGACGAGCTGACTGTGCAATCTATATATGTAGTAGTTTTCGCGTGATGGGAGGACAGGCAAACAGAACGATAAAAATTACAAAAGCCTGTCGAGTGCAAACTTCTCACGTGATTAGGATGATGACCCTGTCTCACAAAACGAAAGTGGTTTTCGAAGCGACCGTCGCTGATGATAAGGCACCTGCGCGGAATGGTTTAAGTGTCGATTTACGATAAAACGGAGGCAGATAAGTTCCTGTTGTGATTTTCGTGCATGTGACCAAAATTTAAAATGTAAGGCAAAATAAGCCTCACTATTATCTTTTACTAAAATTTGTTAACCCACGTATTTAATTCCTTTTTATTTATATTCCCTCTTTGAAAACCGAAGATTTCAAAAATATTGGAAAGTTTTTGGTTTGGGTTCGATTTCGAAAAATAGAATTATCATCATATTTCGACATTTTGAGGCACTAGGAAACCGTCTCGACTAAATGCAGAAGGACGTCCGTGCGCGTGTGTGTGTGTGTGTGTGTGTGTGTGTGTGTGCGTGTGTATGTGTGTATAACTAATTCTTGTCATACGATAACTCAAGAACGAATCAACCAACTGAGACAAACAATATGGCGTACAGGGTCCTTTGGAATTTAGATGTGATTAGATTTTAAAGTCGATTGGTGGAACCGTTTAGAATAAATTGAAAATTTAAAAATTGATTTTTTTTGCGTTTTTTTAAAATGACTTTTAGAATTTTTACAGAATGGATTTTTGATTCATTACAAAATCTTTTCTATTTAAAAATTGCTTCAAATGCTGTCAAGTGAATGAAAATCAAACGACGACGCGTTAAAAAGATACTGCAGTTTGAAAATTTTCAAAACAAAACTTTTTTTGTAAAACAATTTAACGAATTTCCATCCAATTGATTTTTGCCCTTCTATAAAATACTATGTATTAAAAAAAACTGCGTCAAATACCGTAAAACGACCCAAAGTTAAGTAACGTGTTCAAAAGACATTGAAGTTTGAAAATTTCCAAAAAACCTTTTTGATTAAAATTTTAACCTAACTTCAAGGACTTCCAACCAATCAGTTTTTGACCTTCTGTAAAATTTGTTATGCTTAAAAAATTGTGTCAAAAAAAAACTGACTACTCGTTCAATACCTATCACATTTGGAAAAGTTATTTGACTTTGATTGATTGATAATGGTTAGAATTTTGACACTATAAGTAACAACGATACGTAAGTGGTTTTGACACTATAAGTAACAATTTCAACTATTAAGTAAAAAATCTCACTAGCTCTTCTACTCAAAAAGCAAAGTTGATCTTTGTAAACTTCATCAAGATCGGTTGGTTTGATCTTGAGATATCTTCATCGAAACATTCGCAAAAAAATCAAAATAACTTGTAAAGGTCTTGTTGTATATGTTATCTTTTTGTATTGGTCAACTTTATTTTGCTAATAACTCTGTCAAATGCCGCAAAGCAAATCAAAATCGAACAACGTGTCCGATAGATACGGTTGTTTAAAAATTTTAAAAATCGCTTTTTACCTACATAAATCAAGATATTTGAACTCTAAGAGCTGAAAACGTATTGATATAATAATTTTGAGCTTGCAAAAATGGATCTTTTGCACTTAAACTCAGTAATTTACTGTTAGATATATTTTTAAAAACTGAACTTGAAAGTAGCGAGTGGTTTATAAGTTCAACGGTTTTGTCAGATTTTTGAGCTCGAAGATTAAAAAATAAATTTTTGAACCTTGACTTTATTGTATTTTTGAAATTAAGTAGCTCAAAATTATCAGTATAACGGGAAGTTAGTGAGGGCCTCTATATAAACCGTTTTACAGATTTTTTTGAGTTAACTGCCATAAAATTTATGTTTTTTAAACCCGTCCGAGTTAAAAGTAAAACTTTATGTTGCTATATTTCAATAGCTACTATTTGAAAAATACTATTATAATTCATTTTAATTTTATGCAGTATCTAATTTTGGAAGTTGTATGCAACCAGCAGTGAGACAAACGTGTAACTTATTTTCGAAGCTGTGATCTCAATCTAAAGCGCAACCTTACAGCTCTTTTAAAGTATTTTTATGACTTCTAAAATACTGTTCAAGTTTTGATAAAATTAAATGTGAATGTATAAGAAAAATGCTGCACATAAAGATAGTTGAGATTCACAATACGGATAACGATTTTTCAAAGATGAATGTCAAAATAAGCAAAATAAATGTTTTTGTAAATGCAGATTAAAGAAAACATACAATTATTTTCTTACTTGTTATAATTAAATATATTTAATTGCATATGATATTAAGACGATCACATCACGGTCCCATAATTCGTATGTGAATGACATTTAATGATCTGGATTTTAATAATAATTATATTTCTTATAAATTCTGTGAAATAGTGTAATTTTTGTGAAACATTTTTATAGAACGAGGTTCTGTAACGCAGATAGCGTTAGGAGTTGACTAGTAGAAATAATAACATAACAAAAAAGCGTTGTGATTTTCTTTCTCTCACTCTCATCTCTCTTGAAATTATTTTTTTAGTATTTTTAATATAATTTATAATTCGTGATTTCGTATCTAAATTTATAATAAATGAATATTTTTCCCTAAAATATCAAATGAAACCCTTTGGTTGTATTCCTTACTTTCCATTATTTATATTGAAAAAAAAAAAAAAACTTCGTTTCAGACGGGGATCCACGACCGCACATTTATTTTAGCATTCACAGTCTGTGCCTACTACTTACGCGAGGAAAAAAAAAGTATCTCAGCTACGATTCCGTATAACAAACTATAAGGTCGGCAGAAAAAATTGATTATACAAGCTCGCTTCGTTCGCGCGGAGCGAGAAAGATGCGACGCGGATATAACTTATACCTATTGGAACACACCCTACTCCTGTCGGTACAGACGTTATCGTGTATGAACTAGCGCATTGTTGTTTGTATATATGATTTTCCTTAGCAGAAAAAAAAAAGTACTGCGCGTGTACATTTTTTGAGTAATTTTTATTCTGTGAATGTGCAAATGCTTCATTCGGACCAAGATCTTTCCTCTATTAAAGAACAAAAGTGAGAGACCGTGTTATCTCCCGTTTCGAATTGGCTTGTATATGTAAGCCGAAAAACCTTAACAGTAGGTCAAGTGTGAGTCTGTGATTACTATTTACATTGCATGTACTATGGATCCGTGCTTCCAGTCGTAAGCGGCCGCTAGGTACACCGATTTTTAAGTATGTACTACTATCTATTTTGTGCTTACTACCATCTAGGCCGTAAACATGAACTCATATTCATGCGCTGTGGGTCACATACAGTATAATATAGTACTGCAATATAGTACCGTACGATATAGTAAATATAATAGCCGTAACAATATTTTTTTATTTTGAATTATTATATATATTTTTTTTTGCATTAATTCGAGTACAAATAAAATACTAATGATCCTAAAAATTATTTAAAAAATGCCTTAATGCAAAACTTTAAAACAAACCCTCTAAAATATACGTATGGTTATATCTTTCCACTCGCGGCTTCGCTCATGTTGACATAGAATACGTTTCTTCATCTTTTGTACGAAAAGGCATTGCTATCAATCCCAATTTCGTCCCCACTTTGAGTCCTGGATCCGATATATCCGACTTTTATTCAATTCCGGCGACACTGTTGAGTATAATCCTGATCTGACTCCCAGCTTTGACCTCGATTCCGTTCTCAATTTCGATATTGTCTTTCGATTTTAGTCTCCGTCTCGCTTTTAATTCCGATACTGCTCACGGTTCCAAATTGTATGAAGACAGGACAAATGATGATATAAAAATAAAATATAAGCTATATTACTTTGGGATAGTGTAGTTTACTATGCATGAAAGATTTTTATACTTTGTACAACCCCACTATCACCCCGGAATAACTTTTTTCCTTTAAATTCAAATTAAAGAAATCTTCCTAGACGTACTCGGTGCGAAGAATTAACACAAATAATGTATAATAATTATCAGTTTACAAAATTACTGTAAATATTAATTTTATTTCTTTTTTATTACGAAACTACTTTATAAACAATATTTTAGGTACATATATAGTCATATGATATAGTCAGATGACAGATCGAAGAAATATTTAAACATAAAAATTTGCCGACTGCTAACCATGTTGACGTTGTTTCAAATTTAAAGTCGTCAGATGGCAGAATATATACAATTTTAATAACTAATTAATTTGCAAAAACAAAAGCAATAGTAATTTTTTTAGTTGTTGATGCCAGTAGAGCAGGCAATTATCTATGAAACGTTATAAAATTTATTTGGAGTTATTGTGAGGTTTTTTCTAAAAAGGGAGGCAAACATCTTAACCTAAGCGTATTAATAAATATGATAATGATATTATCTAAGCCAAACTCCATCTACTGATGAAAACTGCATTAAAATCCATTTAGCAACTTCAGAGATGTGTGCGAATAGACAGATGAACAGAACAGAAATTAAAAATTTGTTATTTTCTGTTGTATGAGCTTTCTCATGTCAAATTAGTATGATTCTATTTCAAACTAATTATATTGCATTTAAAATTAAAAAAGCGATTGTAACAACAACTAGTGACATAATAATAGCAGTTTTACATACAGACAGATTTCTTGATAGACTTCGACAAATAATAAATAACGTTTATTTGGCGAATGAATAAATTTTAATGTCACATCTTATTATAATAAATATGGTTTTATTTGATGAATAATGCTAAAAATAAAGCGATTAGAAAGTGATCATTCTACACTTGGATTGTCGATCTACCGAACGATTAGAAATATTCACACATACAAGGCGACTTTAGTATCTTCTCTGTTCACAAATAAGACATTAAAAGTAGCGATTCCCCGTCTTTGATCGACAAATACGTAAGCTATGCAAAACGCCAAATAACTACAGCAAAGTTTAAGTAGAATTCTGATAGAACATGAACATACATAGATCTGGGTAGGCGCGAGCACTAGGCCCACGCAGAAGCCGCACATGAACCTGGCGACTAGCACCAGAGCGAGGGTCTGGCCGAAACCCAGCAGCAGCCAGCCAGCCGCCCACAGGGGCGCCGTCAGCTGCAGCGTCCGTTTGCGGCCGGCGCGCTGCATCAGAGTGCCAGAAAACATGCTGCCCACGAACGCTCCGAGAGGGGGACTTGATCCTGCGAAAGTTAAATGGTGTTGAGTTGAACTCCATCTCTTTTATTAACACGCTTTTATAAGCTTGGGCTGTATGTTTGTATGTATGTATGTATGTAACTATGTAACGGAATCTTTGAGATTAATTTTCACTGGTTTCTAGAAGTCTGATCAACTTGAAACTTTGCACACATCTCAAGGACCGATGACAATACAATAATTTGATAATAGTTTCCCATTATCCTTATTAGGACCGCCAGGATTAATATAATCTTGGGTTGTATGTATCTATGTATGTAACGGAATTTTGGAGCGTAATTTTCACCAATTTTAAGAAGTCTGATTAATTTGAAACTTTGCATACTTATCAAGGAGCAATGACAATACAATAATTTGATAAGTTTATCCTCTTATCCTGACCAGGATCGTCTGGATCGAATAATTTCGTCACGTATCGTCTGCGTGAGAGCAAGTGGCTTATTACTGTTACTAAATTCTATTACTGTTTTGTATTAGAATTTAGTAACAATAATAAGCATTATTAATAATTCAAATATTGTTGTATTGTTAAAAATTACAAATTTTTACCAATCAACCGAACTTAAAAGTGAAAAATAAATATAGTTTAAATAAAAACTAAAAAACACGCTTTTAAAGCACATTAAACTAAAAGTAACAATTAATCCTTAATATGAACTTAAAAAAATAATGAACAATGACGAAAAATACTAGTATTATTGTGGATAAAGCGCGGGGCGCTTTGTGCCACATTTTTCGTGTGTAGAGCAACCCACGCTCTTTCCACAATAATACTAGTATTTTTCGTCATTGTTCATTATTTTTTTAAGTTCATATTAAGGATTATAATACCTTTAGCAGAAGTGAAACCTTCCGTTTGATGTTTTTACGCTAGACCTGCTTACTTAATAAAAAAAATTATTATTAATATTTTTCCTTCATTAATATTAAAAGTTAGATGAAAATTTATAAGGTATTTGAATAAAATAAAAGATGAATTCCTTTGGAAACAACACCGTAAAGTTTTTTATATTACATATTTAGATGAGCCTCCCGTGTCTGAACAACATCTGAAATCTCCCTGTCGTAAAACACTAGAAAATTTACGTATTGCCTGAAAATTTCGTATTCAATTTTAAGTCGATAAGCATGCTTATAAGAATCGTCTTTTAATTTTTTTTTTTACTACTATTATTTTATAACACAGAGACGGCCTTTCGATCATTTTCTCGGACTTGAGTTAGCAGTTTTTACTCCTTTTCTCCTTATTTACAAAACAACTATTTTATCCAAAAAAATAATATAAATCAAACTTGAAATAAAAGAATTGCAGAATCGAATTAACTAAATGAGGAACAACATATTTCTCTTTTCTTTTTGTGGCTTTTTCCTCCTACACATCTCTTTTCCTTGCCGGTTCCACATTCCATATACTCCTCATTCTTTTCAACTCCTCAATCTCCGTAACCCACTCTATTGCACTTTTCCTTCCTCTTTTATCCATTAGTTCCTCTACCTTCTCTCTCTCTCTCTCATCAATGTAACTCATTAAGTACCCCATCTTTCCTTCTTCTCTGTATAGTTCATACATTCTTTTTCCTTTTCCCAATATCTGTTTTTCTCCTCCGCATTTCCACACCTCTATCTTGCAATCCATTTTACTCTTTCCTTTTTTTTAATTCCCATGGGCGAGTAGTGGTCTCAATAGATATTTGTAAGTAGCATAGCTTTAAATTGAAGATCATATCGAAATTTAATTATTTAACTGCACTTTGCGTTACATTATACTATGAACAATATTACGGTTGTATTTAAAAAAAATATATCTTAGCTTATTAGTTAAAACAAACAAAAATCAGTTAAGAGTTTTAGGAGTTAAAGTGTATGTAAATTTAAAAGTTAGTACTAAATAATGTAGAAATTATTGGTAACAACGTCTGCCTACCACACGCATAACGGTATTGACAGACACTGTAATGCCTAAAACATTCGCGAGTGTGAAATCTGCTCTATTTTCTTCGGTAATTATTCTAGTTGAGTCTGCTCGATGCAAGAGTTAGATGTCAAATAAATATAGAATGGGTGATGAAACAAATTAATTCTATACAAATGAAAAATTATAGGTTCCTTACCCAAATGATACTAATGGGACCCTAATACGAAGCTTACGTCGTCTTTCCGGCTGTTCATGCCACTTTTGAAGAACATATTTTTTGAACTTATACGTCACTATTTGAAATCTCAGAAGAATATGTGTTATTATAGCAAATATTTTAATACATAGCAAAAAAAAAAAACCAAAATTGAAAGTTATGCAGTGCCCCCATTAAATCCCCAAGCAACATGTTGTTTTCAAACTTTCCTCTATCGAACTTGTTATGATTATAATTTAAAGCCTATAGTAAAGCAAGTAACGTGAAAACCGGTCAAGTGTGATTCAGGTGTTAGCGCTGAGAATTCAAATGAAAAAAAAAACAGGTTTTTTTTTGTAGTCACAACACAAATATTTTGTATAGTGGTTACTCTCGATGCACGAGTTCGACTTAAAGTTCTCGGTTTTTATTTCTCATAAAACATTTACAATTAGTATAATTATAAGATTACTATGATTAAAACGTAGTAATTCAATTTAATACAAAATTATGGCAACCATTGTACTTCAGACTCGTAATTTACATTACGCGTAATTTACTATATTAAGTTATAACGAAAGTATACGTATGGTGCCATCCATAAATTACGTCACACGTTTGGGACGGTCAACGAAAAATGACCATGCGCGACAAGAAGTCAAATCCGAAATACGAAAACGAAAAAAGGTTTATGTCTTTTGTTTTGTCCAATATTTAAAGTATTTTGAACAAAAAAAAATTGTAAAAATTGCTATTTTCATTTACGTTTGACCATCTATTATAAGTACGGGGGCAAAAACCTTGTAATTTATGTGACGTAGTTTATGGATGGCCTCTCGGTAGTTTTTACTTTTATTTAGAGTAAAATCCAAACCAAAAAGTGTTTGTTGCTTGTACATGGTCTGGCGTAATACATAGTTTTATGAGACGGTATAGTACTTTACTTTTTCATTTTCCGGTCAAATCGATAGATGTAACATATAGTTCAAGATCGATATCGAATCGAGGTGCATTTTTTGTTAATTCAGTTACATTTCTTATTTATCACCTACGAAATAATATGTATGGTCGTTTAAAAAGTTCTCACCGATCCATGATTTTTGTTCACTGCTTTGTATGAGATGAGGATCCACGGTCTCTATGGACGGCAAAGCCGACGCCGAGTAGCCGCGCACCAGCCCTATTATGAGGAATGCCAGCGAAGCACCCATCGTCAGCCATAGCTGCGAAAAAGTGCAAAAAAAAAAACGATGAGCCATCATCAGGATTGAGATGTGACAGCGATTTATTAAGACGAGAGTGAAGAATATTAGAAGCTGTGTAGGACGTGGCCTATTACTGGTCATACAGTGCCACCCTGTTATAAAACAGTGTGTCCATTGTTTAGGCATGTGGTGGAACGACACGAAAACAGTACATCCCGCGTGATACCAGCTCAGAAAGAAATAACTTATGTGCAAAACGGACGAATATTTGTTTGTTCAATAATTAGATATAAATAAAAGCATTCGCTTTACAATTGATACTCCAATTAGATATCTATATATTTATGTAAAATGAAGAGTTAATTTTATAAAACGTAAGAAAAATCTTAAATAACATTTATCAAATATTTTCTTATCAGTAATATTAATTAACCTATTCGGTTAATAATTTCACTACTTTTTTGTAACAAGAATAAATTATGCTCTCGTACATTATACTTTAAAATCCTGAATCATACATCTGTACTAATATTATAGTTATTGTATTTATTCAAAAATATTAATTTTAGTACACTGTAAATTTTCTAAGTAGCCTTTTAATAACAGCAAAGAGCCAATATCCCATAAACCGAAACAAATATTTATTGTACTAATATACTAATACTTGACCTTTCTATAATACACACTTCCGGTGATCTAAGATTTCAAGATCATCGTGCACGTATTGTCGGCCCACAGTCAATGACCAAGAACACGAAGAGCTTCACCGACGCATCTGTTTGTGTACAATTACACATGAGATACATCTATCGCTGTTAAGGCAATCCTTGTATTATAATTCCTAATAGACACGTCTGTCTTTATATTTTCTTAATAAGGTGATGAATAGACATTTCAACTGGCACGTATGAGTAGGTATGCATGAAACGTGATCTATCATGTGAACGACGTAAATAATTATACGTATTAAAGATGCATACAATCACTTATTATGCCTTAGTTACTTAAGAAATATAATGTTTTCTCATTAATTTATTATCTTAATGAGTGTCAAAAATAATTGTAGTACAAAATTGAACTAAGATTATATTTCACTTGTATTATTTTGATTGGAGTTGACGTGTAATTAGGTGAAATGCGTTCCCGCTTTTCGGCTTAAGTGACTCAAATAAACTTATAAGTCGAAAAACGGGAGTCATAAATGAATCAATATGCTAGGATTGTCATTCAAATTCTAAACAGGACATAAGGAATTGGCCTTAGTGAACAATATACCGAATGGATACCAATTAATTTCGAATATAAAAAAAAAACATTTCCGTGGAGAACAAGGAAACGAATTAATTCGCCCGCCTGAGCGAGTTTACGGTTCAGTACCCAGTCGATTGCTAACCCTGACGGAGAATTTTTTTTTAATACAGAACCTTATATTAAGAAGGAATAAAATAACAATGTGTTTGTGAGGGTCGTTGTGTAATAATCGTGTGGCAGGTCTTCAGATTGCAATAAATGTAAGTATGGTTAGCTGTATCAACCACAAGGTGGTCACGACTGCATGGCGAATTGTCCGATCGTAATTCCGCGATCTGAAGCTCCACATGTTACAGTCGAGAGCAAGACGCAAGACCGCAGCGACCTACTTCAGTGATTTTTTTCTCGTAAACTTTTCTATTCAAGAAGGCCTGTCATTCAATAATTGTCTGTATAGTTAAATTATAGTCGCGGTATTAACAGTTTTTAGAAATAGATACTCGGAGATTTAACTATTTGAAAATATCTGACAGCAAATTTGGTGATTTAGTCACTCGCGCCTTTTCAACAACCATCACTTTTTTTGACAGAAACGGATTTAAGTTGATACACGTCTACTGTTTCATTCTAAATCCAAAACTTACGTTAAACGGGATGAGAACTAATTTTATATAAAAGTAAATTGGATGCTGCAAGGAAAGAAGTGAATAAAATAACAGTTCTTAGCTTAACAGGTAAGAGACCGATATAGTAGTCACGACTGCAGGTTCGAATGCCGAGCCAGCAATACCTTTGCATATCCATTATTCCTAGTCAACTGTAGAATCATGCTTCTGTCTATCATGTAATTAGAACGACAATGGCATGGTCTTCGGAAAGGTAAATGTTTAAAGAGAATTCTAAAAACAAAATTCGTTAAGCTCCTTTCACAGTCCAAGAAAATAGCCTTTTTAAATATAAATATGAAATAAAAACTTGAATTTTTAATAAAATTTACTTTTAAAGATGTTGAAACGAACTGTGTAAGTGTTTTTTAAAATCATCCCCGAGAAGCGGAGAAAAAATGTTTTTCTTTAATTCTAGGAAAACGGTAAGGATTAGAAAAAAAAACTTGATATAAAAATTGTAGAGCACTAAATAAAAAAAAATTATCTCTTTACTTTTTTCGCTATTATCAAAATTAATCGAGATAGGTTGGTTAGAACCTAGGGGATGACAGTAACAGCTTTAAAAAATCTTACACTTATGAGTCACATCTATGAAATGCCAAGATTTTTGAGTATGAAAAAAAAAATTGTGCTCAAATGAGTAATCGTTGGTGTTGCTGTTAGAGATGTTCGTATAACTTTTGACTGACGGAAGTCATATTTACACATTATATAATATTTCTAATATTGAGATGATAGTTTATATTAACCTTAGAGTCAAATAGGTGACGTTGTACTTTTCATAAATTATACATTTATTAATAAAATAAATCCTATTTACAATGTATGTGGATTATAGTACAGAAAAAAGAATAACAAAAAATAAATTAATAAGTATGCGTGGATTTTCTAGCATATGTGTAAAAAAGGAATCAACTTATACGCCACATATAGGAAAGGGTAAAACAATGTGTTGCTGGCCAACTAGTTCTACTAGAATTCATATTGACAAATATCCCTATTTCAAGTGGACGAGAAGAAAAGGGTCACTTTAATTATTGTAGTCAGGTATTTTCGTATTTATTGAAGTGCATTTTTTTAATATTGCTATTTTAAAATGTAAATAATAAAACTGTTATTCATACGTCTCTGTGTATGTACCTAATACAATTGTTTTCAATTATGAGATTTTAGTGGAAGGTACAAAAATAGGTCGGGTGCTGTAAGTGTAGTGTTTTGTCATTGCATTTCGTGCCTGACCTTGCACGATGAGGTATTCAAATACAAGTGTTTGTGAAAGGCTAGGTGAAGTACAATGCATTACGTTACTGACTTCAAGACCTTCAACTACAAAGCTTTAAACCTGGTGTCGGTGAGTTGACATGAATTTACCTGTCAAATATCGACCGAATGTAAACTATCAACTTTAGATTGGTATCTTCAAATACTGGAAACTTTAATCAAGAAAATTTCTTTATTTTGATGATTTCCGCGTAACAAAATATGTTTTTCTTTAAATTTTTATGTAGTTCAAGTAGACTTTCACAATATTAATGAATCGCAGAACTACATTCAGTGTTGCTCTAGATATTAGAAATAATTATAAAGGTTAAACATCTTTCTTATGAAACAAAGGTTTTCCGATTTTTTTAAATCATTTCCACATAAATCCACTTGTAAGATGGATTTTGATCTTAAACTGAACTTTTAGAAGTAACTTTTTGTCAAAAGTGAATTCAAAAGAAGGTCGTGGAAGAGACTTTAAGAGTATTTGTTTTCATTTATATATACTGATTAGATACACTATTCTGTACTATACACATGTTATAAGTTTAACGAAATGTGAATATAAAATAACTTAATTAGGGAGCACCCTCTTGTGGAAGGCGTCATTAAAGTAAAATCCTTGGAAGAAATCCTATTCAAGTGAAAGACAAGATTATTGATAATGATTGATGGTGGATATGTAATAGCGTGGATACGTAACAGTTTTTACGAGAAAACCTTTCTGGTTGCCGCCCGCAAAGAGCCCGTCGTGACGTCACTAATTCACTAGAATTGACACCCTATCCTTCATTTTTCCAGTTTCCGCTGTCTTAGGGGCCGTCCATATATTACGTCATTCTAAATTAGGGTTGGTCACGGATGACGGTAAACGATGGAAAAAGGGCAGGGCGTTTCGAAATTGACGTCATTCTTGTGATACCAGTTACTCCAAAATGTACAACAGTATATTGTACTCGAGCCAAAAGAATCGAGCCAAAATGAATATGGGGAGGATACGGAGATATTACCCGTGATTCAGGATTTGCACGAATGGTGAAAACTCCGTGGAGCTATCCAAAGAAAACTAAATATATGTATAGAATAGGAAGAATAATATTATTATATTAATGAACATTGCCAAAGTACATAACAATAAAAGATGATTATATAACACAACGTTTTAATGTTACCCTATTTTTTCAAATCCGCAAATGTTTTAATTTTGTCAAACTGGAAATGACGTCAGTTTCGCGAGAGGGGGGGTCATTAGGAAATGACGATAGGATGATTGTGGGGGGGGGTCGAAAATCAGCAAAAATCGATGACGTAATATATGGACGGCCCCTTACGAGGAATACGCGCTATCTACCTCAATTCAAATTATTTCATTTTTATTTGCACTAACCTTCGCTAACATTTTGCGTATGTAAATTCGATTTCATCAGTAATGTGTATTTGCTTTATTTTCCCATGTTTTACGCGTTCCATGCGTGTTGTAACACAGTCAGGTAACGCATGTGTACCTACCGTTCATATTTAATTTGCATCGTATTAATGAATTATTAATGTGCGCTTTGCTATCGCTATCGTAGCATTAATATTACATATGAAAAAATAAAATAGGAAATTGTAAAAGTGTATTTATTTTCCTCACTTTTACATCGTCCAAGGTTCTGCTTCGGATATTATATGTTTGAAAATAAGATTGATTTAACGAGTTGACATCGATTTAACGTTGACCGGTTGAATGAAACTATTTCGTTGGTAAGTTGAATATTCCTCGGTATTGTTCGTCGTTCTACTTTACTTACGGAACTCGACTGAAGGACAAACAAACGTACAAGTAGAATTTCACTTTTTATGTAACCGCCTAGAACCCAACGTGTTGTGTGTGTGTGTGTGTGTGTGTGTGTTGCTCTTAACATAACAAAGAATCGTTGCGGTGCAACGAAAGCGAAGTCATTGCTTTACGCGTCGTAAGCGCGTGCGCATCTACAACCGTCGGTGCGAATGAACGTAAGACGCTCGCGGAACTTTCAACGATTTCCCGTTACTAACTGTTTTGCGTGACGTTTTTTCCGAGTTTCGACAAGCATCGTCGTAAAATAGTCCTGAAAAGGTCATTTTAACTGCTACGTCGATATTTATTTTAGTTTAGTCATGATTTTTATAGATTCCATACCTCACAAAGAAAAAAGAAGGGTTCCGTAGCTCAAAAAGAAACAAGAAATCTAAATAGAATCACTTCGTTATCCGTTAGTCAGTCTGCCCGTTTTTCTCATGAACGCGTGAAGTAGCAGTCAAGGTGAAATTGACATCAAATACTTAAATTTGTAGGCCCTAAAAACACGAAAATTTAGGACTTATATTTTGACATTAGCAAATAAATCAAAACCCTTAGAGTACATCTCATAGATTTAGATTAATGAAATTTACCAAAAATAAAGATTTCATAGCTCATCGTTAATTTGTGTTTATGTCACATGAATTTGTTTTTTTTTTGTAAGTACTAGTTTATACTTGCAGTTAGAGTATATACCGTGATGTAGGCCATGTATGCGAAAAGATTTTATATCTTCTTGTAAATTTACGATTTTTAAAAATTCGATTATGTTATAAAACATCGAAAATTTATTGGAAAAAAAAAACGGCAAAAATTTTTGTCATTTCCGGACTAATATCTAGCCAGTATAGGTATCGAAAACAGAAAAAAATTTTGGAGACTTGATGAATGAAATGTTAACATAATTAAGTTTGGACGGAACCCTTGGGATGCGAGTCCTATTCACACTTGTCCGATGTTTTTGTCATTACCGGGGCTTATTCTACAGTTATTGCAGTAACAAAAGGCATGATCGTTGTAAGTTTACGTTTGGAGGTCGCGTTATATCTTCAATCCTAGTACGGATCACCTTCACATTTTCAAACGACGTCGTAGCGTCGATCGGCCGACAGCATTTCGTGCACAAAACTTTGTTCATTACTTACGCTTTAACTTAACACGGAATTACTTCATTACTATTACCGATATAATCTTATAGAAAATGTCTCTTCAAATGCATACGATAGCATTCTCATACACAAAACTTCAAAAGCTATAATCACATCACACTTATGCACAAATTTTTAAAATTATACGAAAGCACATTTGCTTGCTGGCTATTCACCGTAAAACTTGCGGCCGATTTCAGCGGAAAGCGTTTCGAATACTCAAAACGTCAAAATCGTTTAAATGAAAGTGGCTGTTAATTTAAAATAATTATTAAGATGGATGTTAACTAAAAAGGTAATGTGTATAATATGTATTCAAATCGATATCGATTTGATAAAGCTTCGATAAAGGATCGATAAAGCTTCTAAATGAGGATTAATTGCGATCTATTCCATGCTTACACGGACAACGCCGTAGATGGGGGTTGTCGTATGATTCATTACATAGGTATGACAATAAAAAAAAAATGGAGAACAAAATGGAAGGGGAAACAGGCAATGCACATGATCGTCTTTAAGGATCAATAATTTCAATGATTTTACTTATAATTCTATTGATTTTACTAAAAATCAAAGGTTGTCAAATTATAGGTCTTCTAATTATTTCTAATAATTATTTTTCTTGACTTATCATTTATGGTTTTTCATTTACACATTATAAAATAAATAAAAAATAAGATATTGCTTTTGGTAAATTTTAATTTGGTTTGAACGTTCACTGTTTAATTTAAGTTTTTATTGGCATTAAATAAAAATTATTTAAATTATAAAGTACTTTCATTTTTAATATTTCCTTTTAAATCCCGAAAACAAAATATTCATCCATACGCTCTAATGATGCACTATACAAAACATCATTAACAAAACATCGTCATTCCTAATGCTGTATAGACGATCCAGAAGAAATAAAAAAACTAATTTCCAATCCGCAAAACGCACCTGCTTGAGGAACGCCGGGCTCAATCGGATCATTGTGGCGGCGGATGCTCCTCACGCGGGACGTCGTCGGCGCGCGGCGGTTGTTATCCAAATTGCCGGTCAATCTCGACGGTCATGTATCCGTGCGGTCCTCCGAGATCCGCCGCACGCGCAGCCGCTAGCTCCGCGACTGGGCCGTCGACGGCGACGCGCGCGCCGATGCATACGTACTGAGACCGCGCTCGCGTCGACAACCGCTTCGCAACTGTTAAAGCGCAAACGCACCTGCTCCGAGTTCTGTAGTTCGACTAATCTTTTGTCGCCTTCGACGGTCGAGACGGCGACGGAATTCGACATCGCGCGTCGTCGATGCTTCTGATAAATCGATCGTTATCAAATTTTGCATAAAAAGTTATAATACTTTTGGTTAGAACATAGATTATGTACATCGCTTTTAAAGCTGGATAGAAATCGGCATCAAAATCGAAAGTGAGATTAGAAACGGGGCTGATCCCTTTACCGGGGCCTGGATCATAAAATGGACTGAGATCGCAATTGGAAATCTCACTGAGAACAGGACTAGTTTTACAATAAAACATGCATACTATTACTTACATTTACATACATACTATTTCATTACACAATGAGAAATTAAAATCTAATTTCTAATTTAATACTACTGCATTCTTGGGAGTTACTCTGGATAAAAGGCTTCAGTAGGGTCCGCATATCAGTATGTTGATGAAAAGACTTAGTTCTGCTGCATATGCAGTTAAAAACATAAGAATGTTTCAGATATTGAAACCGCGAGATTGTTCTGTTTCAGCTGTTTTTATAGGTTGATGACGTACGGCATTTTGCTGTGAGGTCATGCCGCAAATACTGATAGAATTTTCGTGCAGTAAAATCGGGCAGTTCGGGCGATTTACAGGCTGGAACCTAGAATCTCTTAGACTTGAGTTTAAGGTAATTGGGATCTTAACTCTGTCTGTCAATTTGTATATGAAAATTTAATACATGTAAAAAATAAAGGATTTTTTAAGAAAAATAGTGATAGATATAAATTCAATCCAAGAAATAAAAAAAAATTGGTAAAATCAAATGTGCAAGCCTTAAGCGCTCATGCCATAGAATGTTATTTAAATTAGAGGTGTTTGATAACATATGAACTTTTCAGCAAAAATCCTCTTTTTTATTGTTGATTTTTAAATAGTTTTATAGTAAGCTTGAATCGAAAAAAGAATACGTAATTTTTTCGTATTTATTAGACATCATAATGCAAAATTATATGTATGGTTTAATGCACGATTTTTTTCACTTTTAACGAGAATGATTTATATTCCTATCGCTATCTGTTGGCAATTACAAAAATAAAAATAAGTTCACCCTCAATTTATTTTTGTAATTGCCAACAGATGGCGGTAATAATATAAAACATTCGTCTCCAACTCTATTTAAGATATTTAAGTGATATGGCGGATCAAAACACTAATAACTGCCAGATAAAAAAATTCAATTACAGCTAATCGGTACTATATCAAGCAGCGATTTTCAAGTTATTCCCAATCGCTTAGTAATAAGATTGAAAAATTAAATTTAAAAGTTAAATAGTTTTTTAGTTATTTTGGTCACACCCAGTGTAGACGGGATTTTCAGGCGACTGTAGAAGCATACCTACGCTCGCGCTTAAGGCATGCAATAAATTGTGTTTTTCATGTGAGTCGACTACCTAAAGTCAAGAATTCATTTAGGGAGCTCTGTACGCGAATGTTCAATAAGGTCCCCGAAAATATACAAAATCTACCCTTAAACAAATTTAAAATCACTACTAAGCAATTGATTGTTAAAAAAGAGTATAAATACAATTTATGAATAACTAGGGGATAAATGTTCATGAACATAGCCAGCTCGACTTTTAGAGGGTTTGTTTTCTTATATTATAAGTTTATAAATATTTAATTGTATAATGTAATGTATTTCAAGTTGAAAAGGGTTACCAAGTTTCATGCTTGTTCTTATTGAGGGGAAAACTGCCTTCTGAACGAGTGGTAAAGTGGTAAAGCTAAGTACTAAAATGTAAATTCTTAATGTATTGTGGCGTATTTCAAATATTGTTCATGACCTAAGAAATAAAGATATATTTGAAATTGAAAATTTGAATTTGAATACTAGTCAACGGGCGGAGTTTCGCAGTATAACTTAAAGATTTAATATTTATGAAAGGCTTTTTTTTTTTCGAACAAACGTAACGAATAATTAATTGTGATATCATCTATGTTTAAAAATATAATTAGTTATTGAGTATTCGGACGATGAAATGCAACACATTGCTACTTTTGAAGATTTAATACGTTTTTATTTCATCACCCAACTACCCAATAATTAATTATACAAAACGAATAATAATATGTAATTAAAACATTATAAATTTTGGAAGTGTATCTATCTATAATTTACAAATTATATTTTAACTATGTTAAAAGTTCTGTTGAACGCATGAACAGATATTATATCTTCATAGAAACACAATGTAAGTAATAAGTACATACATGACGACTTATTTGTATTGTATTGTACTGTATTCAATCACTTATTGTCTGATGCATATATACAAATATCTGGGCGTGTGACTAAATGGAAGACTTACAATTGACAAACATACGAAAGAAATTATGAGAAGGTTAAGCGATATGAATCCACTCATCGAGTTCCGATCCAACACTTGGAAACTAAGTCGCTCATCCAAACCTGTCTACTTCAGATTACCGATTACGGAGTTGTATGACCTCCGCCGAGATACATTCAGCAAACTGCTGAAGATCGAGCGGCAATATCTGATGACGCTCAAAACGGAAGGTGCCTTTGACAGACGCATCGATACAAGTATGCCGTGGAAAATTCTTAACCAATACTTTGAAACTAGACATCAAATCGCCAACTGACGATCATCATGCGACAGTAGAAAAGATGAAGGCGCTGGAGATTCTCGGACTCGAAGACCCCAGCTAGGACTACATACAACGTGGTCATCTTAATCCCGCGCTATTCGCACGTAGAGCAGGGTAGCGTCAATAAAAAGGAAAAGGATAAACCGTTCAGGAAGCAAAAAGTCCCGTCTCGACAGATTATATAGGCTCTGGAACATCAACCGCTCAAAAATATAGATCATTCAGAACATAAAACTGAAAAATAAATCAATTAAATTAAATGCAAATTTATTAAATGAAGAAATATATGTAACTCTATATACACATACTCAGTACTAAAAAAATAAAAGGAGGAAATTTCAATGAAAGAAAGAGAGTTTACGTATACATTCCATGGCGCTAGTGGGTATAACCATTACAAGCCATTAGTGGTCCATGTGACTAATCGGTAGGTTAAAACGTCTTGACTAGTAGGAATTTAAAAATTAATTTCATTTCTCTCATTCTCGAGTACAAAAACTATAAATTGGTGTAATAAAAAATAACTGGGCAAATATACTATTAACAAACTAGATGCAAAATATAAATTTGCAAAGAGAATATTAGAATGATTTTGTTCCAATGATAATATCCGACAGAAATATTAAAACAAAGGCCTTTGTCGATTCGTTTGCACTTTACATACAAGTGATTCCTTAGGAAACATTCATTTTTTGAAGGGATACTGGTCCAGACGCAAGTCACAAGACTGCTGTCGATGACGTGATTTGTGTTATCAATGCAGAACTTAGAGGTTACCAGTACGTACCAGTAATTAATCGGCATGTTACCAAAAATATGTTATTGAAATAAAACAGTTGATTAAACAATAATAAATTAACGAACCATTTATCACACTAAAGTCATTAAAGATAACCCGTAACAAGCTTTTGTAACAACTTTTCTCATTTATGTGTATGTATATATCTATATATATATATATATATATATATATATACATACATACGAAATGAAGGAATTCATTTTCGTGCATGGAGCCGCGGGCAAAAGCTAGGAGTTAATAATTAATTACACAGCAACACGATGAATAAATATGATTTCTGAAACTTATTTGGTAATAATTCAAAGAATATTTGAATCAGTTTTTGGACAATGTACTATATTGGATCATTACATTCCCATAATTCTATCTATCAGATGTTCCCATTACAATTAAGTTTCATTCTTAGCTTTTATGTATTAGTTATATCAATTTACATAATATTACTGACAGTATCGCATAAATGCTAAAGGTTGAAGCGAACAAACATTTAATGATGGGTGATTTACAAACATTACATCGTAGCAGACAATAGAATGAAAGGAAATAATGTAACACGCGATATATCAAAACACGTAACGACGGCCAAGATAAATGAAGCTACAGGTGGTTTGGCTAGGCGAAAGGATAGAAACTATGAATTTCTGTTACGTTTTCTCTTAGTAACGTATGCAATTATCATCGTTAAATGCGACACTTCCAAAGTTTCAAATACCGTTTCGATTGTAAGTTAGTTTCAACAACATTACTCTAGTCAAATTAAGTTTAACCTGTATACCGGTGTGTATTTAATGATTTCAAAGTTAAGTATTTAATAGACAATATTCACTGTTGTATGGAATAGCTTATTTATTTAATGTAATAAATATGTGAATATTAATTATACAGATATTTAAAATTTTTAATAAAACCACTTTGAAAAATTTAACGGCCTTCAAAAACCGTAATTAGTTCTTTTTGGAGTAGGTTTCAGATAAAGATATGCCAGATACAATTGTCTTTCAGCTTCGATCGTTTGCAATCTTTTGAACTCAATATTTTATGTTTAGAGATTTAGCGGTTAATTCAATTATTTAAATAAATTTTGTGTTCGTCGGTGTCCTGTGGTAGTTGTACTTGTTGACTTTGCTTTAGCTAGTAAAAAATACATGGCTATGCCCACATCTCTATAAATATAACGCAAAATAAGCAACCTAAATTAACTGCCAAGTTTGTGCAATTTAATTTTCCGCTTTGTGGCTGTACTTTGTGAATGATAAGGTATTACCTTGCTCCTTGTGATTGATCCTTCAAAAACTTAATATGTTTCGCATTCATGAATTGGAAGTTACGTGTTTATCCCAACACAAAACTTTACAAAAGCCATTACAACGCAACCGCGACGACACTACATAATATAGCACCTGGTATAAGTTTTTACATGTAACTAGAACTAGCTCAGGTATCGAACTTGAATTTGATAAATAACTTTTTGAACACATCACTTAATACGTTCAAATAGAAAGTATCCATAGCATGACCGCTTAGGATATGAAAGGACACATCACATTCCTAAATATATATAATCGTTTTTCAAATTTACGTTATTCAATATATGCATATTTTCTCTGTACCATAGCATTAAAATACCAACAACTCATATATCACGCAAACCATCCAATCAAAAAGTATCGCCTACACATAGCTACACGTATAAGACCGTTCATTGAGCTCGAGGTTACCTTGCGGAGCGGTGGTTGCAAATTGTTTTATTTCTGGAGTGGTGAAGAAGGGAAGTCGTTCATATTATTCAATAGAAGCGAAATGTAATATATGCACTACAAATATTCTGCTATTCTTTTATAAGCACTAACAGATTATAATATTAAATTTACACGACAAATCAGCTCTTTCGATATTATCACGTAACTCGATAAACAAAAAGTGCACCATAAAATGTATTATAACCCTTGTGTTTGAGAAAGCAATCTCTTGATAGATAATAATAATTAAGCGATGTGCAATTTAAATGCCTAAATGCGTCTAAATTAGGATGCCTTTTTTTTAACTATTTTTTTTTTCGGTCCCATGGTGAAATTTTGTTGGAAGTACCGTAAAACTTATTTTCATTATTATTTGTCACTTATTTTCCTAGTATTTGAGCCCTTTTTACATTTCGTATTTTCTCCCATATAAAAGTTGTCAAAAATATGAAAAGATCCACATTTGATTATATAAATGCATAAAATAGGTCAAGCACTTTCTCCAAAAAATAATAATAAGATTTTATAGAACTCTATCGCTGGTTTGCCTAAAATTCATACAACATTGATGCCTTCGCTGACGCCGATGGTGTCACTACCATTTTATTATAATAAATTTATACGACCTTCTGCGGTAGACCGAACCGACTACATATCTTTACAGTTCAAATCCTCTCTGGTGTTTCTGCAACGTATATAAAGGTAATGATTCATGTCAGAACAGTTACGGAATACTGATTTCCCACGACTCCACCTTCTACGTAGTTTTCATCCGATTAGGGTGAAGTAAACAATAAATCTTTGAAATTTTACCAGTACATGTTACTGTTTAGGTACACATACGGTCCATATATAGTAATTATTAGTATATTTTGGAATATAAAAACGGCTTTTCGGCTTATAAATTCCTATGTGAATTTGTTGAAGGAGAAATTTTTTTGATGTACATGTATTATCCATGTATCTTAGAGTAATTTGTTTCCGTAATAAAATAAAATATTTACACAATACTAAAGTTTATTTTTTTCTATTATAACTTGTATATAACCATAAACATACACGACTATTTATAATACATATTACGGGCGCTAATGAGAAAATCGAAATATTCAATATTTGGCATACGAAGTAATAAAACTATATTAAGGCAGAACCGTGTTTGTTATTGAGATTAAATTTTATGTACTTGCAATTGCTACGTTTAAATAACCTACTACATATTACTTAAACAGATATTTTAAAATGTATTAAATAATTAAATAACCTACTACATATTATCTAAACGGATATTTTAAAATACTCGTTGTTTCCTTGCAGCTTAGATCGCGCACATGTATGGAATAAATTTTATATTTTTAGATTCTATCACTCCCATTTCTGATAACGTTGACGATCCTGATACTGATTCCTCTTCTTCTAATGTCGATATCGGTTCCGTTTAGGTCTTATTTAGACTCTTCTCTCAATTCAGAACCAGCTATGGTTCTAGATTTCGATTTTGATCATAATCCATTTGTATTCTTAGTACTATTTTTGAATTCAATATTAGTATCGCTATTTATTCCCATCCCGATCTTATTCTCAACTTCAATGTCAGTCCTGCTTTAGATTTTAATTCTGCTGTTCAATACACGAGCGAAGTCGGCGAAAAAATGCTAGTGAAACGAACACTAAATCCTACCCCAAGTCTATTTATATGCGTCACCGAAAATCACATCCCAATTAGTTTAGTCACTTTAGAGATGAACTTATAACAAACAAATATAGAAAATTTTGCAAATTAAAATTGTTCTATTAATCTAGCGCTCAAGAATAATGCGTCTCTAAATGTAGTGCGCAATAGTAAAAAAAATATTTTAGAATTGGTTCAGTAGTGCTTGAAATTATTTCTCACAAGTAAAGAGAATTTTTCTTGTTTATGATATTAATAAAGATAAATTTCTGTCATTGAATATTTGCGTAAATATTATCAAGACAAGTCTTAGAAATAGACTCCATCGTCGAAGGCACAAAAAAATTGACAAATTGTAACATCCTCAGAAAGAAAGAAACCTAATACTGTGATTAGTCTCATCTAATAAGTTTTCTTATTCACGAATCCAACTTGGCGTCCTTTGCTTACATTAGAATATTGGAATATATATTATATTGTGTGATTTAAGGTCGGCAGAAACTAAATCCCTTCGATGCTCCAACCAAATCTTATATCACAATATTTTTTCTTAATCAACTTATAAGTTCATCTTTCTAATGAAAAATCACGGAATAATCGGAATCCCTTAAAACACAATAAATATTGTACGAACGGCAAGGCATACACAAATGAGTGTAATTGGGAGAAATGTAAAGCTATTTTGTTCATACATATAATAGAATAATACAGTTTCTTCGTAGATTCATTTGTCTTTTACATATTAAGGAGAATATCAGATGCTGCCGCTTGAATAAAATATGTGAGCCAACGACGGACAGGCGGTTGACAGTGATTAGAATCGTTCCTAGATTTTGTTCATGAATTTATAACATGGAGATTAGCTAATTCAATGTATCAGCCACTCTCAGACATCGCTAGTTGATTATGGCCTCTCTTCCACCACCGCCGGCGCTGGTTGATATGACATTAATGAAAATCGACTCTGATGGATAGCCAATATTACCTTCTTTGTATTCACGTGCACTATGATGTCATGAATTGTAAAATTAAAAGCACCTAGGACGAAATTATGTTTCATCCTTCCGCTAAGAAATATGATGATTTCAAAAAAAACGTTTAGAAAAATTATTAGGGTTCCATAATTTATTTTAAATAAAGTATTACTTTCATTCCAATTTAGTATATACAATGAGATACCAGAACTGAGACCCTAATTTCTTTAATTTTTTTTAAAGTAATTATCCCAACAATCCGATTCTGCAACCAACAAGAACGTACGCGACCAGACTGCTTGCGGTAATGTCTGACTGTACGAGGGGACTCGTGTTGAGTCCACTTCCGCACTTCAGCTATTAACGTATTTATAAATTCCGCAACGACTCGCGTTTTATTTGATACTTTAATCGTGCGTTCGCGTATCGAACCGCCCGCTTAGCAGCCTACGTTTTGTCCGAATACCGAGTGTGGCGTCCATTAGTCCCTCCCCACGTCCTTCAATTGTAATATATTAGAAATTGAGGGATAAAACACGGAGTTAACATCCCTGGGCAGGGATCCCTGCCCTGCTGGCCAGTAGTAACCCTTAGTAGGTTACTGTTTACGGTATTGATAGACGTGCAAGGCTGGTAACCGTTGCAAAACACTGGTGGGTATCCGTACACCTACCATACGCGAGCAATTCTTTGAACTTCACTGAGTAAATGTAAATTTTAATTTAACGAACCGATAACGGGGCTGTCTGATAAATGCGCTATAAAACTTCCACCTCATTTTCTTCTTAGTAGGCCAAACACGATACCTACTCTAGTTACTGTCGTCTACCCTCTTTGTTCACTAATTACGAATATTTTGTGCTAGTGCTGCATATTTATACTAACTCTACTAATACATAAATCTATAGACTTATCTGTATATATAACATTTTTATATTTCTTTTTTGACGCATTTAATCTTTATTTAACATTTCTTCTTTAATATTTGTCTTCTGTTTGTACATAGTCTTCTAACTAAACAACGGCTTCACTAAACCTGATAAAATTTGGGATATATTAAAAATATATGGTTATGCGTATGATGAGTCATATATCATGATGATGAAGTGTCTGTCTATTTATTTGTCTGGAGTATTATTCAAGACCATCAACGCCATCCTGATAGCTGCCACGTACGCTAAATTTCTTCAATAATCTACCTTCAACGGTACTGCTAATGAATTGCGACAAGGATTTTCTTCAGAAAAAATAGTGTATTCCTTTTTAAAAAAAAACGGAAACGCACTGGGGTTGCGGGCGTCCATGAGCGGCAGTGATGATCTACTCTCTGGTGGCTGACATGCTCATTTGTCACTTATTTTATGTACATAAAAATAAATGTTTAATGGATTGTAATGTGTAATTATCCGATAGATAACAGCGATGTCCTTGGGTGGACTTAGATCTGTATCGAGATCGGTATTTAAATAAATAACAGGATCGGAATCAAAATAAAACAATATCTGGTTCGGAAACAATAATTCCTAAATTATAATTAACACTCATCGAAGCGGGTCAGATAAAGTTAGTACTTTATGCTATAATTGCTAGCGAACCTTTGAATTTACAGCTTTACTAATTGAGACCGGCTCAAAATGAATTATTTATTTACTATTGATTCCATCGTGTGCTTCATAGAACTTTTTGAATTCCAGTTACATCTTAACGAGCTTTAAGTTTAGGCCGTTCGCAAATGGGAATCTCTTGTTTCTTCTTATTAAGATTAACACAACATAAGAATTTGTCGTATAAAATTACAATCGTTAGGACTAAGAAATAGATTTATTTATCATCCGGTGTCAAGTAAGAGCCCTAGGTAGGGAAGTGTCATTAACTAAAGAAAACCACACGAATGAGTAAACATAATGTTTTTTATGCTTCCTAATATTTTATGTAGTAATTCACTACTTGGTTGCAACTATTCTCTTAACATGTAATTTCATCATTTATGAGAGATTATCGGCATTGATGCAATTTATCCCTTAAGGTCATGGAGGTATCTCAATTAGGTAATGTTTTTCACCAATTGGAGTTATATTAAATAGTACGATTTATATACTTTTAGATAATGTTAAAACACATTTCGCATGGCCGATCGAAAATTAACTTAGTCAACTTAGTTAATGGTGTACCTCAATCTTTGTGTGTAGCCGTGTGAGTCATTCAGCGGTGTGTTTCAAGCTCTCATTTAAAACACTTAACTATTAATTGTTAAATGTAAAAACGAAATGTGTGAAAATAGGTTGGTTTAACTTCATAATTGGCAGTTGACTAAGTTACTCTTAAATATATTGCCAAATGTGACATTAAATTTATGTCACAAATGCCCATATCTCTAAGATTATTGATATTTTGGCATGTTTAGTTTTGAACTTTAACAGTTAGCGACTAACTATTGCAAATGAGAGTTTGAAGCACACCGCTGTGAGTGTAGCCTACTTCAAAAATAATTGTAACAAATTGCCGTAATAACCACTAGTCTGATTTGGGTCAAACGTAATAATTAATATGCCATAAATTTTTCTAACGATCTTGAGATTTTTAATGTAATTCAAATTTTAAACTACACAACAGTTGTATTAGATGAAAGCAAAGATCATACGATATGGAAGTACAAAAGATACGGGATGCAGGTAACGCGAGAATTTGGCGTGGCAACGTATATCTTGAAAGTTCTTAAAAACTAATCAACAAATATGTCGATCTACAATTTTATATTCCAACTATTCGATTATCGGACTCTGTTCATTTTAATAATTGTAATCTTTAAGTAGTGGAGAATTAAGCTCAAATTTATTTTATAATAGTCGTCGTTCGCTCGCAACGACACGAGCTTAATCCGAACAAAAACTTAAAAACGTGAACGAGAACTCAAGGTCGGCGCAAAGGCTGTGAGGTATCGGCATCGCCGACAGTAGAATCAAGACCAAATCGGTGCCAAATTGTACAAAAGCTTCTCCAGCGTATCAACAGGATTGCACAATTTATTGTTCTATAAACTGAATTGCATCAAAAGAAAAGTTATGTTGCTTATCAATAAATGTTTAATTTGTCAATTTTTTACGCATACAAGTTAACTATTTTAGTGTCTATTGTTATGGTATGTTTTTATAATTATTGTTTTTGCCATTTTCATCATAAAAATTAGATTATGAATAGTCCCTGAGAAAGGGAACAGACATACACTGACGTCACACAACGTGGGGTCGTCGAGCGTAGCGTAGGATAGCGGTGTGTCCTCGTAGGTGAAAAATAATTAACAACAGCGGTTCAAGTGCAGGATAAGCTATCAAGAGCGGGGGTGAGTGTTATGGTGCCACCGAATGATCTCTACCACACTTCCTGGGCCGTTGGGAAGGATGGAGTCGGCGGTGAAGGTAAGTGTTTGCGCTGATGAACGATACCATTTCGGTCCGAGGCGCACACCTTTAGTGTTAAATAACCATTATAACTTAGATGTTTTCAAACTTTACTAAAACATTAGCATGTGTTTAGCAGCAGCAGTAGCAGCAGCAGCAGAATCCGCAACCTGCAGAAGCGAAGATGGCACGTCGCCTTCCACAGGGGAGAGTGAGAAGAGCAGTTCAGCTCCGGGCCGCGCCGCCCTCCCAAACCACACAACTGCGACTACTATCACCGCGAGACGGTACATTCCAACTCCCACTACCCCTACAACAACGGAGGCCGGACGGGAGACCTGAATCCCCCCCTACTATTTCAGTCTGGCCCAAGAAGTGGCCAGTCTGAAAGCAGCCATGACGGACATGACAAAGATTTTAATATCAATACTCGGCTCGATCAAGGAAGGCCAAGACCCGACACAGAATATCCTAGAGGGCCTGACACTTGCGGGGGGACGTTTTGAACCTCAAAATCCTGTATTGGAACCCAGGAGGCATCATTGGGAAGACTTGTGAGCTCCGTGATCTTGCACAGCTCGATGATGCCCATATTATACTGTTGGGCGAAACTAAACTGCGACCAGAACAGGAGTTGAGAATCCCGAACTTCTTTGCCTACCGACGCGACCAGATCTTCACACAAAGGCCGGCTTACAGAGGCACAGCGATGCTGATCCGGCGCGATATAATGCACGAAGCTGAGCAACTCTCGGACTTCAAAACTATGCACTCGATAGGCATAAGAGTAGGCTCGTCGGAGCAAGAGATTAGACTATTTGCGGCCTACAGGACCTTCAGTACCAGGATGTGTGTTCAGGACGTCCACTCTATCTTCAGCGATCAAGCCCCCACACTCATAGTAGGCTAGCTCAACGTCAAACATAAAACGTGGGGGTCGCACTCCATCTCCAGGGCCGCAGACTGCTTATAGAGGACGCCGAACGTCATATATAAATAAGAGGTGCTGGGCTTGGATACTTTCATGCACGTGCCTAACGATATGCATCATCGGCCAGACGTACTCGACATAGTGCTAGGACACAGGATCAGGAGGCCGATGCACGTAGAGGTCGTGTGCGGCATGGACACGTAGCATCTACCCATTCTCGTGACGGTCGGGATTGGCACCTCTAACTCGCCACCGGCAACAACGAGACAGCGCATGGACTGAGAGAAATTCTAAAGATCCTTAGAAGCGTTGCATCTAGGGGCCTCCTTCGAGACCGCCGCTGATGTAGAGGTGTCCGCCAATCTACTGGTGGATAGGATAAAAGAGGCGCAGGCCAGAGCCACGACTCTCTTTCCTGCATCGACGTCTCGCCGCGGCGACCTGCCCCTGAGCATCAAAAGGAGAATACAGCACAAACGCAGACCACATAAGCTGTGGACTCACACCCGCTGCCCCAAGCTGAAGAAAGAGTTGAAGGACTTGTTCAGAAACATATCTGAAGCAGTCAAAGATTTCCGTGGCATGAACTGGGAAGCGTATATCGACCGGGCCGACGAAAGCGCGAGAAGTCTTAACCAGCTCTGCCGCCAGCTCATCAAAGCCGCAGCTCCGAAGTGCCCGATTACCGATCGCTCGGGGGTCTGTCGCTACGATGCCAAAGCCCGAGTGGAGATGATAGCCGAATGCCTCGCAGAACAATTCATCCCGAATCCCCCTGCCAACTCTCCAAATCTACAAGAACACTATACACAGGTGGAAAACCGTGTGGAGGAGTTCATGTACATGCCCCTCCCCCCTTCCAGGAGATCTATTTGTCACCCTAGCTGTGCTATACAAGATAGTGATGCGCCACCTCAAAAAGAAGGCCTTAGGACCGGATGGCATATCAACAGCCGCGCTGAGGCATCTACCCAGAAGTGCAATTGTGGCCATGAACAGAGTGTTCAACGGAATACTCCGCACTGGTCACTTCCCCAATGAGTGGAAAAGGAGCAAAATTACAACGATACCAAAAGCGCGAAAGGACCCTCGAAAGCCCGAGAACATTCGGCCTATCACCCTGCTATCTCACGGGGCTAAGACGTTTGAGCGTGCCCTGCTTACCAAACTGCGCCTATTCTTGACCCCGCGACAGGAGCAATAAGGGTTCCGCAGTGGGCATTCCACAACAGTGCAGCTCATAAAAGTACTGCACCACCTCGTGTCCGAAAGGAACTGCGAAAGATATATGATGGCGGTACTCTTGGACGTGGAGAAGGCATTTGACAGGGTGTGGCACGGCGGCCTCATCCAAAAGCTATTGGACACCTCTCTGCCGCCTGCACTCACAATATCCGCCCCATGCCTGATACGAGCAGGAGTACCGCAGGGCAGCTGCTTATCCCCCGAATTATACGCTATGTATACTTATGATATACCTACACTGCGTGGCTATCTCGAGGACTGGGAGGACGACGTGATGCTGGCGCTATACGCAGATGACAGCACGTATTTTGCATCATCATGAAGAGCTGACCTAGCCGCGAAGAGGATCCAGCGCGTATTTGATTTTTTGCCCGAGTGGCTGGAAATATAGAGGAGGGCCGTCAATGTCAGTAAAACGGCCGCTTTATTGACCGGCAGCCAACGTAACATACCTGATCAACTGCGCCTCAATCATGGTCAAGCGGTAGAGTGGAAAACATGCGTCCGATACCTGGGCATTCATATCGACCGCTCATTGCGTATGATACCCCAAGTAGACCACGTCATCTAGATGAGTCGTGCTGCGTGCGCAAAATTACGCCCGATTCTCGCCTCCAGATTACCCATCAGGACAAAACTAGCAATCTAAAAATGTTACATACGCTCCCGCCTGACCTACGCTGCACCGGCTTGGTATGCCCTTTGCTCAGAAATGCAGCGTCAATGTCTTCAGGCCCAGCAGAACATAGCGTTCCGCATGATTGCGGGGGCCGGGTGATACGTCAAAAACAACATGATCGCCAGAGACTTGAAACTCGAAACCTTTGAAGAGTTCATAAAGATGCTGGCGCAACGTGCCTTCAATCGCGCAAACGCAGGCCCCTATATCTCGCTACACAACCTAACACCACACTACGACCGACCAACGAAAAGGTACCAGCTCCCACGAGATTTGGTATCCGAATCTCCTAACGAGGGGAAGGTGTGAGCTGACGGTCACCGGACGGCAGACAAATAGTCGCCATAAAGGAATGAACCAAGAGGTCAGTGTCCCTCCTGAGAAGATGCCCGGGTTCGAGCCATAGGGTCATACCCAGACCTGCACCTGCAGCACGGTGTAGAAGACCTGCGACGACAACGGCGGGGTCTTTGACACCTGCAATCGACCCGTCTAATTGGTCACTCTTTGAAAGACGAATCCGGAAATTGCATCAAAAAGTATAAAAATGCATCTGCATCAGTACTGCACTGCCCTGCACTAGTTCCACTACTACAGCTCTGCATATAGTACATCGCATACGCATGGAAGTTGAAACTCTACGCATTTATAGACATCTAGTGTTTAGAGGTATTATTTCGACGGCCTAAGTTGATGAGACGCCGCACCTGCAAACAGTCAACCGATCAGTAAACAACAAAAAAACCGACCGTTAAGCGTTCCATACGCGTGCGCTCGGTCCGTCATACACATTATGTATAAATTTAGCGCGTTTTGCTTTAAGCCTACACATTTGCTTTGCTGCGTTATTTTTTTTGCGCATTAGATATGACTAGAATGTTTTTTGCCATACTTTTCCTCGGGAACTTGTCACAATTGATCAGAAAATAAAGTGTTTAAGCCACATGGATTATTTAGTAAGATTAAACAACGAAGTATGAATTTCAAAAGGAGTATGTATTGCAATATATTCAAAAGTAAACAAGACTTAATACAATTTGGTAATTTTTACATTTGATATTTCAAAGACCATAATAAATATGTAAAGAAAACTTGGTCGCTTTTCGCATTTTAAACACAGAGCTTCATAGACGTCGATGTCAGCGAGTGTCATATGTCAAATAGCATGACTGTTAGATTATTTTATTTATGTTAAATAGTGTATCGTACAGAGTTGATTTCCAGTTAAAAGAAATATTTAAACCTGAAGTAAAGGCTTTAAATGTTGTTTTTTTTGTCTTTACAGAAAAACGCAATTTCGTCTTTATTTCACTCATCAGAGTGTGATAATATTATAAAACAACATTTTCTGCAATAATTTCAAGAAAATGGAGAAGTTGAGGTTTGATTTTGCTGTGAAAACTTCAGTAGATGGAAAATCAAATATTGTTTGCATAACCTCTATAGGTACACCAGATGGGCATATTTTTGCTATACCGGTCGAATATCAACCTGCAAGTTTACATCCAACAGTTATAAGTACTTCAAGTTACATCAAGGTAAAGAAAACATTAAATAAAAGGCACCAAACAAGAAAAATTTGGATAGCTTTAACGGATGAGATATCAAAGACATATTTGGATGAAGCACAAAACTTACAATTTAACGATTATTACCTGGAAGAAATCATGGAAAACACGAATGATTGTAAATCTTTACCCATCAGTTCAAATCAAAATTTGGAAAAACTATTAGAGAAATTACTCGAAGAAAAACAAAGTAAATCTGAAACTCAGAATTTAGGGAAAATTTCAAAGGATTTTATGATTGACAAATTCACGGGTAGAAATGCAAACGCTAACCAATGGATAAAAGGTTTCAACAAAGAATGTGAACGTTTTCATATCGACGAGGACAAAAGAAAATTGAAATTCTAAAAACTTTTGGAATATGCCAGTATGGATTGGTACTATTGTATGTTGATAAAATTTACAGTTGAATCAGAGTGGAATAAATGGGAAAAAAACTTCTGTGACACATTTGCAAACAAAGGTTGGTCACCCATCAGATATGCTCTTGCCTTTAAATATCAAACGGGTTCACTGCTAGATTATGCATTAAAAAAAGAAAAGTTATTATTAGAAGTGAGGAAGTCGATAGATACTGGGACACTTATAGACCTTATCGCATTGGGCCTGCCTAATTATCTGACTGATAAGATTGACCGAGAGACTTTACAAGAAACCGAAGACCTCTACAATGAGTTAGGGGAGATTGCAACATCTTGTTGGAAGGAATAAGTATGAAAATAAAAACTACACATACTCTGATACGAAAAACAAAAAAATTGAAGAAAAAAAACCATGTCAAATCTGCATCACTGAAAAAAAAGGAAAACGTTTCCATCCTGAAGAGAATTGTTGGTTCAAACAGAAAAATCAAAGCAGAGTCGTGAAAAGTGTTAATAACTCTGAATTAGAAATTGAATTAAATAATGAGAATCCAAAAAACTAGAGATACCACCATTAATAAAAGTAAGTTTGCTATTGAACGACACATTACAAGTCTCTGGAATTTATGATTCGGGTTCAAATGTGTCGTTAATTAATGCTAAATTATTAAAATTTCAAGAAAAAAAACTTTCAAATAATAAACAAACAGCAAACTTGAAAACTATTAATGGTGAGAGAAAAACAAAAGGAACGGTATCATTAAAAATAAAAATGTATAATATTGAAAAAAATATGGATATATTCGTAATAGATAATGAAAATTTCCATTATGATTTTCTAATCGGTTTGGACTGCATCAAGAATTTTAAACTAATTCAAAATGAAGACTTGGCTATTATACAATGTAATCCTAAAGAAGAGAAAAAGCTCCTCAATGAAGAAGATATGCAGACTAGGGACTTAAATAGTAATACTTCTAATTTAACAGATGTCAAAACACCGAATGTACTAGATGACAGAAGAAATAAAGATGTTTCTTCATACTCTGACGTATCAAAACAAGATATTAACAGATGTGAAGTGAACTTTAACGAACATATAAATTTGGATGAATTTGAAATTGTAGTAGATCACCTGGATTTACATCAACAGGCAGAAATTGATACATTATTAAGAAAATACAAATCCGTCTTTGCTAAGGATAAATACGACGTCGGCACTGTACGAGATTATGAAGCTCATATAGATTTGATGGTAGATAAATATTGCGCCAAACGTCCGTACAGATGCACCGTTAATGATAGGAAAGAAATCGAAGATCAGGTATCACAATTATTGAAGATGAAGTTGATTGAGGAATCCTACAGTCCATTTGCTGCTCCGGTTACCCTGGCCTATAAAAAAGAAGATGATAAAAAAACAAGATTATGTATAGACTTCAGAGAATTGAACAAAATTGTTGTACCACAATCACAGCCATTTCCCTTAATCGAGGATTTGATGATAAAAACTGTTGATTGTAAATATTTTTCTACTTTCGACATAAATTCAGCATTTTGGTCGATTCCTTTAAAAGTACAAGATAGGTATAAAACTGCGTTTGTTACACAAGAAGGCCATTTTCAATGGACTTGCCTTCCATTTGGCTTAAAAACGGCTCCGGCCATATTCCAAAGAATATTGAGTAACATAATCAGAAAACACAAACTCTCTGATTTCGCAATGAATTTTATTGACGACATTTTGATTTTTTCTAAAACATTTGAAGAACACATGCAACATTTGTCTAGATTACTTGAGGCAATTCTATCAGAAGGATTTAGATTGAAATTTTCGAAATGTAATTTTGCAAACAATTATGCCAAGTATTTGGGCCACATAATAGAAAATAATTCAGTAAGACCTCTTAAAGATTATTTAACTGCTGTGAAAAACTTCCCGATCCCAGAAACAAGAAAAATATACGCCAATTCCTCGGTAAAGTAAACTTTCATCATAAATTTATACCACACAGTGCTATCATCTTAGACCCCTTACACAATTTATTACGGAAAGATGTAAAATTTATATGGTCGAAAGAATGCCAGGAATCATTTGACAGAATCAAACAATTATTATGTTCCAAACCAATTTTAAGAATATTTGATCCTGCACAACCCATAAAAATATATACAGATGCTAGCATTAAAGGAGTAGGAGCCATATTAAAACAAGAAGATAAAACCGGCGTCAGTAAACCTGTCGCGTACTTCTCAAAAAGTTGACAGAAAGTCAAAAGAAAAGAAGGCGATATATCTAGAATGTCTGGCAATAAAAGAATCCTTAAAATATTGGCAGCACTGGCTTATGGGAAAGGAATTTGTGATATATTCAGATCATAAGCCATTGGAAAATTTAAACATTAAAGCTAGAACTGATGAAGAACTTGGAGATTTAATGCATTACTTATCTCAATACAATTTCAAGGTAAAATATAACGCGGGACAATCAAATCAGGAAGCAGACTGCCTCAGTAGGAATCCAGTCTTAGAACCCGATGAAAACACTGATGATTTTTTAAGAGTTGTGAATTTAATAAACCTGAAGGATATTAAAGATGACCAACGTACAAATGTAGATCTGCAGAATAGTAGAAGCAAATTTATACTGGAAAATGAAATTTACTACAAAACGAATAAAAAGAAATAAAATCATACTGTCAGAATCGTTTAGCATAAAACTAATTAAAGAGGTCCATAATACTTACTGTCATATTGGAAGAACGCAGATGATAAATAAATTAATGCCGTTCTACACAGCAAAGAATATCATCACGAATATTAAGCAAGTTTGTGATAAATGTGACATTTGCATAAAGAACAAATCAAGAAGGAAATCGAAATTTGGCTTAATGTCACATTTAGGTCCAGCAACACGTCCGTTTGAAATTGTATCAATTGATACAATCGGAGGTTTCGGAGGATCACGGTCTACAAAAATATTTACATCTTCTGGTGGATCATTTTACAAGATACGCTTATATTTTGACATCAAAAATCAAAGCTCCAGTGATTTTATTAAGCTGATGAATAATGTGACACAAAATTATAATATTGATTTGGTATTGACGGACCAGTATCGGGCATAAATTCCAAGGAATTTAAAGATTTCCTCAAGAATAAAAATATAACAATAGTGTTCACCGCTGTGGATGCACCATTTTCAAATGGGCTTAATGAAAGGCTAAATCAAACTTTAGTCAATAGGATAAGGTGTAAAATAAACGAAGGTGACAAAAGACTGCATGGACAACTGTCGCACAGAAATGTGTTGCGAAATATAACGAAACGGAACATACTGTAACAAAATTTACTCCAAAATACCTTTGGAAGGCGAAACTGTGGATATTCTGCCACTTGAATTGAAATCAAGAAGCACTAAAGAAGATTTAAAAAGAGATAGACAGTCAGCCTTTGAAAACTCAATAAGATCTCACAACTATAATAAAAAAAAAATACATGATCTACATAGGGAAGAATACAAATTTGAAGTCGGAGATAGAGTCTATGTCGAAAACGGCAATCGGCTCAATAGAAAGAAACTAGACGAATTAAGAATTGGTCCATACAAAATCTTAAGGAAGATATCTAGTTCAATTTTTGAAGTTGATACTGGACACAAAAAGGCAGAATCGAATCTATACCATATTACAAAGCTTTTTCCTGTGATGGCTGCCACTTGATGGAACAATTCTTCGGAATTGTTCTCTCTGAGGGTGGGAGATGTAAAGAAAACCTGGTCGCTTTTCGCATTTTAAACACAGAGCTTCATAGACGTTGATGTCAGCGAGTGTCATGTGTCAAATAGCATGACTGTTAGATTATTTTATTTATGTTAAATAGTGTATCGTACAGAGTTGATTTCCAGTTAAAAGAAATATTTAAACCTGAAGTAAAGGCTTTAAATGTTGTTTTTTTGTCTTTACAGAAAAACGCAATTTCGTCTTTATTTCACTCATCAGATTGTGATAATATTATAAATATAAAAGTATGAGTAATTTATTTAATAAATATAAAAGAATGAGCAATATATTTCATATATTTATTTAATCATTTTTATTTGAAATCAATGACAATTTGATATATATAAATGTAAGACATTTTCTTTTTTTTTTTAGCTTTCTGTTACATTTTTTTAAACAACCCGCAGCCCGAATATCTGATATAAAAAAAACCAAATGTTTCTTATTAGTTGAACTGGTTTTTTTAAATTGTTGCTAAATTGTAAATTAAATTGGCCATGAAGATAAGCTTTTAAAACACTTAAAAAGTGAAATGTACACTTTTTAAGTGTTGAAGCGATTCAGTACTTCAATTTTATTGCGTCCTCAGCGATATTAAATATAATTAACATGAAATAAATCAAGTATAATATCGCGCATAAACACATATTACTGTTTACATTAAATAACTTCGTCCGTTAAAAACAAATACTTTCAGCAAAACAAATTTAACTTGACGCTTGTTAGCGTGTTGTCAACAAGGAAGTGAGGTTAAAGCTCAATGTCTTACAATAAATTTCAAGTATCCTAAAAACTTGCCTAAATTTCAAATCATATACGATAAGTTCGTCTTTATTGTCTGTTATACAGACACGAAAGATTATTTATACGAGCTATGTATAAATGTTAATATAATATGTCAATAAATCATAACCTTGGGTAGTGGCTTGCTCCATTTCAGTGTTTTACAATAACATTTCAATTGCTTAATAATTTGAGATTTTTTTTTATTTTTTAAAAACATCCATTATTTTTATAAAAATAACGTATTGCTGTTTCGTAGATATTGCTACATTCTTTGTCTTAAATCTTTTACACTGACCCGGAATAGTCATGAGAGTGACTTTAAAAAAAATCTTCACTCGTAAACTTTTTTGCAATGTACTGAAAATTTCATTCTTTGATATCGGTTAGATACTTTTCATAAGAGCTGGCACTGACCTCAAAGATTTTTAGTTTGTAGGCCGTTACTTTGTTTAGTATCTACTTTTAATTTTGTTTTTGTTGGTTCATTTCGTGTATATACAAAAGTGTTATATCACAATTTTGAGTCAATTTTTTTTAAGTCGGTTAATTTTGTTAAATTATTCAATTCGAAATGTTAATAACCGTGTTAATATTTTACAATATTATTTGAGTTCAACTTGCGAGTCGACTTTAATTCCCTTACACTTTTAACACTGGAATCTTACACGCTTCTATGAGCCACAAGAATCTGAAGATTTCGACTTAACTCTACCGTCGAGAAGGCCAGCGTATTGTGTGGTTGTTCTCAAAGGCGAAAAGCAAACATTTAATGCTTAGGCTTGCTTAGCTAGTCGGTTTAGTGGTAACAGCTCAGAGCCGTACATGACTTTAAGCGGATAATATAACCAAGAAGGTCAGAGTATTGTTGAACTCTTTTAGAGGAAATACCAGATGGGTGTGCGATGTCGCAGCAAACATAAATAAATTAATATAACAGGCGGGAAAGCTTGTCGCAGAATTCGAGTGGATAAGCATTAGATTTGTGAACTTATTGAGAGAAGCTTTTATATTTTATTAAATCGAAAAGTGATATTTACCAATTTGTACAGTGAAACAAACATTTTTTTTTACATTTTTCCATAAAAGCTTACCTTTAAAGGATTATTTTTTTTAATTTTGTTTATTACGTATCTAGTTACGGATGAAGCACAAAGCTTATGACGTAACAATATGTGCACAGCGGAGACGAAGTCAACACAATGTGTCACGGTGCAATATTGACCTTTAAAGCTATAAATTTTAAAGAATTTAAGAATTGTAGAGCCCCCAAGTATCACGTTATAAGCCGTAATCCAACATCTGGATCTGGGCTTTCCGGCCTCACTCTGTTACGAAGTTCAAATGCTTAGGCAAACCACTGTACATATTTGAAGGACGCAATACCGATATAATGTGCTATGGAACTACGTGTGGTGTCCCACAAGAATAAATAAGGTGTATGACCCCAGTGCAAGAAATCAATTTGCTACGTTGGAGAAGGTGACATGTCACGTCGAAATTTCAATCACGTCAAAGTCTTATTTCTATGGTCTTTTTCTAACATACTGTAATTAAGAGGGATGTTGTATTAACAGAAAACGACTAGTGCGTGAAGTGGAAAGCATATGCTAAGCGCAGCATCTGTTTATACGGCGTGCATCAGATAATCAATATTATTAGTATTTAGAGATGATAAATGCTTAAACGGAGCGCTTTTTTTCTTTTTCAGGATTCCGTAAATCCAATAGAAAAACAAAGAGTCATTCTTGTGTCTGAATCTTTGTCTGATATACCCTCTGTTTAACTGTGCGTTTGTCTCAGCCCATTTTTTAGGACTAAAACTTTTCAGTCCGATAGGTATACAAAGCTAGATTACCCAATCACGGACGCTGTTCTGTCTACTCCATTTTTCATGAGGAGCACAGCACCGACCCGGGCCTCTGGCCTGATAAAGTTCGAAATGTCGTCGTCATTGTATAACTTGCACGTATAAATTATATCCTAATGCTTTCGTTCACGTTTTATTTGACCGTGTAAGGAGGTTTCAAACAGTGTACCCAAGGGCGTAGGCTCTGCGAGCTCAAGGTTCCCGTCTCTATTTACCCTCGGCCTTGCATAGCCTAAGGCGTTCCGTTCCTATCACCGACATGTTGCGTTAATAAATGAATTCTGATTTTGGGGCATTGAATTAATGTGTATTAATGTACTTTGGTATATATTATTTAAATTGTTTGGGGTTTATTTTTGAGAAAGAAATTATTCTATTATTTGATGTGATTTTTATAAAATTAAAAACAAAATCTTTTGCCAAAATCCATTAAGTTACATATCGCATCTTATAGCGATGCTTATAAAATATATTTTATGAATAATTTCTTTTTTAGTTTAGCAACCATTAAAATATTTTATTTTTTTAAGTACGGTGTATCGAGGCTCACTAACGGTTGACAAGAAAATTTAAATAAAAATTGTAAAATTGTACTTAAATCTTTAAATTAAAGAAACGGAAAATATTCATGAAGGTAAAATGTAAATGAAATGTGTCGATTAATATTATCACAAACTAATAATTTCTATGGGTCTAGCATTCACTATATTAGCTTACTTAATACGAAGAAGTTTAATTCAAATTCTAGGCAACGGTAATTTTTTTTTTTTATTTTGCAAAACGTTTTATTTTCAAGGCCACAAACAAATTTTGCTCAGATTTAATGATAACATAGGAAGTAAAGCCATGTTTTGTTTTCATTTAACACATGCGAATTTGCGTTATATTTGCAAACAAAAAAAGCATAATAGACAACAGCATGATCTATAATCCATAACTAACTTTATGAGATTCGTCTTAAAGACTTAATTCGCACTCACCGTATTCCTTAATAGCGAATTACAGACAATCGACTTGCAAGTTTAATATCGTAAGGGAAGTTGTTATAGATGATAAGACGTCAGTTAAATCCTTGTCGAATGAAGCGATTCCTATGCTGGTCGCGGGTAGCTTAAGTGACAACTTGCCGGCCATTAGGCGGGCGATGTAATGCGAGCTTGTAGCTTTGCTGGTTTTAATCAAAAGAGGAGAGCTTACATAAAGCAACGCCTCTGTATGGTCCGTTAGCTACGATACAGAAAACACGTTGTAGATTAGTGTAAAAATTAAACGGATGTCTTGAGTAAGATTTTTACTAAGAGGTTTGTCGGAGTGAAATCGAATAAGTATATAGAAATTGTGAGTAAAAATCGATTAATATTAGTTTTTTGACATAAGGTAATTGAAATGATTTCGTATGAATATTTGAACTCATGCAGTTTAGTTTCATACTTAAATTTTTAAGACATTGCGTAAATTTAATCTAAACATAAAATTGCAAAAATATAGCAAAAAATGTAATTTTGGATTAATTTACGTACAATAAATAATATGTCAGACTTTCTTGATTTTTATTTCAAGTTTGTTCATTACTTTTAGATATCTACCATTTTCCTTTTTATAAATGAAAAAGTAGTTATGTTTTTTACGAGCTTTTATTTGATATTACACCGGATTACTTAAAAATATCAAAATTTACTCTTCAAAACTAAACCCTGAAACTTATATTTACACTTATGATCTATTTTTCATTTGAAATTAATTGTACCTATTTAAATGTATAAATAAGAAGAACATATATGTTTTACAAAAGTATATGTACAAATTCAAAATAAAAACTAATTAAATGTCTTTATTTTTAATGCATTTAATGGAAGAATAGATTTCTATTAATTTCTTAATATAATTGGTGTATTCTATTGTATGAGGTATTAATTCGCGGAAATCCGTGATTAAGCGCTTCCTTGCAACATGCGTCTACATACTGCATGCGACCTACCGTTGACCCTATAATCTATTCTTCTACTTCTATATCCAACGAATTGAATATTGATTCGAGAGGCTTTACAAATATGGAATATCTAAACAAGTGTTAATAGTTTATTTATTTTAGTCCACTAAATAGTTATAAATAATTATACATCCGCTAACTATTTAGCGGAATAAGATAAATAATTTTTTAACACTTGCTTACGTGTTCGAAATCTGTCAATCCTCTTGAATCAATATTCAATTTGTTAGATATCGATTCGTATTGGTAAAACAGATTCGAGGGCCAGCGGTGGGTTGCATGTTGCATGTTGACGCATGTTGCATGCAAGCATGTAATTTGTGTTGTTATTGTTTTCATCTAAACCAATTTAATGACCAAACTGTTTTTCCAAAACTTAGTTATCAATGTTGCAATCGATAAAAGTAATAATAAATGCGAAAATCTTAAATTTCGTTATAATAGAATTTTGCGTATTAACTCAAAACCACCGAATCGAAGTGTTATGGTTGATAAAAAGAAATTTGATTTTGCATGCCAACAATGGGAATAAGGCTTTCAAGCTCCTAGCGCTGCTCACCGCGACTTAGACATTCGAAGGCCAAGGTCGAACGGGAGAGCTCGCCCTTTGACCAAACCGCGACCCGGACCAAGTTTTTGTCACCGTAAGCTGTCGCAAATCGTCCTCTTATAGACTACCATTCCAACAATGCCATAACATAATATTACAAACGGGACAGAACCGTATTCGTTCTATTCTGTATAGCGATTTCTCTGTCAGCGTGATTCTAATCACGATTCTGTTCTCGATTTGGATTTCGAATTCACCCTCGATTGCAATCTGGATCCCGATCCTTGATCCGATCCTTGTGTCCCTCTCGATTATGATTGTTTCCCGCTCTGTATTTCGCTACTGGTTCTGTTCCCGAATCCAATCTCGTTGATATATTTTAATTTTACGATAGTATTCAGTTTTCTCTGTTCCGATTCTAACTACTATTGTTCTCGATTCTAATACAAATTAATAGGAATCCAATATATTCATGAGTTTTTATGTCATAAGATAAACTCATTTAGTAAAATTGGTTATTCTTCAATTCTAATGGTATTTGATTTTTTCTTGAACATAAATGAAAAAACATGTTTATTTTTAATCATTATTGGAACAGCAAAGATGCAAAAACGTTAAGAATTTTAAATTGCCCGCCAGACAGACAGAGTATTACTAGTGACGTTACTCTTTAGTATATAATTCGAAATTTTGATACAAAATATAAATGGTAATTTCAGTAATGTTCTTCAAAACATCTTGAAAATCCGTTTGTTAACTAAATCTTTTATAATTGTTACTGCTTTTTTTCTCTAACAATATATCTAATATATTTATTTTTCATCAATGCTTATAAGTACGTTTGAAAAACGTTAAAATATTATAACTACATTATCCATTTTGTATAACATAGAATGTATTATACTATTTTACTATAATTATAATACCGTAATATTTTAAAAGTTAATTGGTTTTTTAGAATTCATGTACATAAAGTAGTTACAAATGAAATGGAATTCAGAAATCGCTCCAATTCCATGATTTCATTACGCACGGGTCTTATTTATGTAGGAGTATATCTTATTTCAAAATTATTAAATATACTCCTAAATTTAATAATTTTAAAATTTTCTATAATTTATATAACTACGTAAAGTTTTCTTTCATTTGATATTAATTATAATATATAACCAGTTACATAGCATCACTGAATATGTGACAATATTATACAAAATTTATATTGAAACGAATAATTCCAGACACAAAATAATACGAATTCAGAGGATAAATTCAAGACGACCTCCTACAATAAAAAGTTTTCGTAACGCCGTAGCCCGCTAATGGTGGTAACAATGGACGCCTCTTCGGAGATCTTCCGTTTTATTTCTTTTATTTAAAAATGCTGCACGGCACTTTTAAAGTTTAATTTTCTAAAAATTCTTTATGTTACAAGCTACGACGTCGACAAAGATACTTTTGAATTTCATCCGACAATGGCACGAGCGTATACATTCGTCTATTGGTCGGTTCCGGTTTATTTTACTCGGAGGTTCTACGGTTAAGGGTTCTCTAGACGGGTTTTTCGGTACGTCTTAGAGCAAATAAACGTGAGTAAAAATGTTAGATGTGGGGTTCGGTAGTTCCTTTAAGCTTCCACAAGAAACTAAAGTCAGAAAACAAACGGCGATGGCTTAGTGTTTTGGTACATTGCCATCGTAGCGGGAGGTACGATGTACGACCACATGGAGGTACGACCACGGGCGAATTGAGCTATGAGTTTTTGACTTAAGTCAGATTACACCGCAAGCTCTGTGCTCCAGAGATAGCGTTAAGCTGCCGGTTACGGCCGCTGACGAGCATTGCCATCGATGAGACACAACGCTCGTTAAGCAGCCCGCAATCCACACTAGGCTTGCAAAAGATTGTAGGAGGGTATATACCTCGAGAGTGCGGCTATTAATAACCTGACACAACAACGCTAACAATAAACACGAGCAATAACGAATAAGAAATTAATATTACAGTTAAGTAAGATATCATATAAAAATACGTTTCCATCTATTAATATATATTTTAATTTATTGAAAATACCCTTAGATTTCTAATATAACAATACGAGTTGACTAGTGGATAAATAAAATTTTCATATGCTTAGTTCTTTCACATTTTTTTATAATATTAATAAGAGAGTCGAAGACTTTTTAATCTAAGAGCCTCTTCCATGATCTCATTTTAAACTGACTTTAAACAAAAAATTACTTGGAAAAAAAATTGAGTTCACTTCTTCTTTTTAACGGGATTTAGCTCGAATATCCGTTAAAAAAAAAGGACATCCGAGGTAAAATTAATTTCAAAAGTGACTTTTTATTAAATTTCAGTTTAGAAGACGTTGGACGAGGCTCCGAGACAAATTACTCGTAAACCTCTCACGTATCGTCATCGCGTTCACAATGATGATCGTTACAGCTCTCAGTTTGAAATAAAAACATTGTAAAAAGAAGAATTTTTTTCATTATATCATTTGACGGGAAACTGCGTCAATAATTTATCATTTTCAATCCCCAGCTTTTAAAATATAAATACTACCCAGTACGGAATGTAAAGAGAAACAGACTTCATAAACATAGAGCTTTACCACTATTAGAACGTATTTGCAATTTAATCTAAAAGCTAAGCTCAGTTGTGAATATCTAAGTAGGACAATGGTTGCTTAGTAAACGGCTTAGGCAGCTAAATCACTGTACGACTGTAGTATAGAATAATTAACGCTATATCACTATATCACAAGACCGAATATTTGCTTACTATTTATTTAAACCATTTTTAATATTCTATGTTTTTAGTGGATTTTTGTTTACACATCATGTTTTTCCAATAAGCCTAAAATTGTTTATTGATTTATACAATTATATAGATATTTTAAAGCATATTTTTAAATTTTGCAATACCTATATTATTAATGTAAAAGTACGCTTGACTACATTATTTACCCTGCAATTACACCATTGAACATACTGCATCAGCCGAATTCTGTATTGATGTTGATTATATTCTGGAATATGAGAAAGGTAATTTTCATGCGAAAACTAATGCTTTTATATAAGACAATATTGCTGTAATTTTTATAAAATACTACAAATTGCTAAATTTTAATTTACGCCCTGCGGAGGTGGGCGAGAAAGTACAAAATATTTGTATTATTACTGTTTTCCGTGGTCGAATAAGCCTTATTATGATCATATTTGAGCTAGTGTCGGCTAATTGAATACTGAACATTATGTAAATAAATTCTTTAGTTATATTCAACTTTATTACATATTTTATTACAAACATTCTTAGCCTGCATAAGTTATCGATGTAATCTTCTAATGTGCGTTACTATAATATGTTCTAGAAAAAAATGTAAGTACATCGGTAACCACTGTAAAGTACAGTGTAGCAGCGCACGAGACGTCCGACGCACGTCGTTACCAGCTACAGCTGGCTACGTTTGCCAGACTTGGTTCGTTTTGGAAGACGTGATCAATCTAAACGAAAAATGCCGAATTGAACAGATGAGCCGAAGCAGACTGCAACTGTATTCGATTATAATTCGCAGTGCTTACAAAAAATAGGATAGTTTTCATATATGTGTATCTCTATTTAAATTGTCGGGCGTATATTACAAACAAACAGACTGCCAGACGAATGTTCGGTGAAATAACTTAAATTGTTTTATACCTCATAAATAACTTAATTACTTAATTATAATATGCCATTTAATCATCAAACAGTTCGTCGAAGAACAGAATATAACGAACTACCATTTAATTAAGAATCTAATGTATTGAATAATCTGTTTATTTAATTTAATTTAGTTTGATCGAAAATCGGAAACTCACGTCATAATTGTTTTGTTTTATAAATAAACTAGCTTACCGCCCGCGGCTGCGTCTGCGTGAACGCAGGACGTGTTCTTTCATCTTTTATATTGAACGATTTCGCTCACAATCCCAATCTCGTCCCCGTTTTCGAGTCCAGTCCCGGTACAATTAAAGCGTGCGTACGATTCGTGAATTACATTGAGCAAGATGCAAGCGGTTTGTGATATTGCCTGATAAAGTCAATCTATTCATCGCGCTGTTTCAAAGCGATATGTGTTTCAAAAGGCAGACGGTGATTATGTCTCAGGTTGTCGCACCATTGCACCATTATAATGCAATTCAAGGCCGCCAAAGTAAGTGCATGGAATTGCATTTGACCTGATTGTGTGGCGTGGGCAGTGATTGGACAAGGGATGTGTAGTCTAATGTTTGCTTGGATGTTTAAGTTATTTACTGATATTTGTTTAACGTTTTCAAACAGTATGGATGAAGATGGAAAACTACTCGTGAAATACCTACTTGTGCTGTTGTACTTGTATTTGGCCAAATGCAGTTGAAAGAGATAATTACCGAAATCGACTATTATGTCGAAATAAATGTAAATATAAAATATATAATACTTAAAAATAAATGTAAACAGGATTGAGGATATGGTGCTTTGAATTGGCATAAACAAAATTGAATTATTTATATATGTGGAAGCGAGAGAGTTGAACAAGTGCAAGTGTTTGTTTATTTAGGTTTATAAACGAAGATTATTATTTATTTGACAGGAATAAAAATGAGAGAAACAAAGTGAATAAACTCTATTTTCTCTTATTATTACTAAAAATATTTCACGGTTAGCGCGTTTTGCCATTCATGATATTTTTCTGCACTTATATGTGCGGTTGTGGAAGTTGGGAATATGCTTTGATCTATGAGAAGAGATGAATGTAAAGGAATTGCGATCTCTGATCTGTATAGGAAAAATATTTTTGACACATAAATCTAGAATAAGTGACATGTGAAAAAGTGTTGTTTGCGAAAAGATATAACGACTGTACAGCACAAAAAAGGTATGTTGGTGTGGTTTGGCCGTATGGAAAGTTTAAATAAAAATAGTTTCTCAATAAAAATAACGAATGTGTGCTACGGTAGGGTCACCAAAACACGCCCTGTAAAATGTCATATGAAGCAAAGTTATGGCATATTAAAGATTAGCCGATCAGTGAAGCGTATTGGTATAAGAGCTAGCAACGTCGGGAAAACAAGAATTTCAGGTCAGCTGATTTATTGATATGTCGTCTCTCTTGCTCTTTGGGTTAGGGTCTGGGCTGTCTGGCCGGCGGTGGCGGTTGCGTTTACCTGTGCGCATCCTATCTGTACAGGTAATGATACTAACTTTTAAAATCATTTTAAGAAGGTTCATTTTATATTTTAACTTTAGATAAGCTTAACAAACATCCATCTCTTATTGCCAGACATTTTGTCATTGCTAACAATGAGCCAGACGCCAATTTTGATTTATTTTTGAATTAAAATTCAAAGTATTTCAGTTTGCCTGTAATTTTAATATTATGTTGTTTAAGTATGAAAAGACCTAAAATTAATTTGCAGACACTAATTCAGTTGTTAAACCGTGTATTAGAACGACAAAGTCCTGAAAATTCGTATAGTATGATAATATTGGATAAAGAAACAATTGCAGAATAAATTGCTGAGAACGAGATAGAAAAACCCTAATTAGACAAGATTAAAAAATTTTAAATAATTTGATTTATAATCATTTTTAATATTTGGCTAATACACGGTTTAACAACAGAATTAGTGTCTGGCAAATTAATTTCAGGTCTTTTCATACTTAAACAACATAATATTAAAATTACAGGCAAACTGAAACTGAATTTTTAATTCAAAAATAAATCAAATAAAATTCTGGCTCATGTTAACACCATTATATGTCAGCATAAGATGGATATCTTGCTTATCTAAAGTTAAAATATTAAAATGAACCTTCTTAAAGATTGAAAAAAGTATCATTACCTGAACAATAGGGCCACAAAAACCGCAACCACCGCCAGACAGAACAATAACAAAGAGCTGCGACATATCAATAAATCAGCTGACCTGAAATTCTACTCGAAAACATGGTAGCTCTTATACTATATAGAAACGTACAGATTGTACTAAGTACCAACTGCCAACCAACCTTATAAGTGTTAGTAGAAGCAATATTTACTCAATACAATCTCAGTACAATCACTTCCTGCACGAAATGTGTCGTTATGGCCTTATTAACTTAATTGACGCAGTCGTTTAATCAGCGCGCTGTGTTCGCTTTTCCGCGAACGCTGCCTTTATTTATCAGATATAACAACATGCGGAATACGTTTTCCGGGAAACGCCTCAACACTAACATTTCAGTGAACTTCCACATGTGAAATTCTTAGACACCGATATCATTTGTCTGAAAAGCTCAAAGATGCTCTGAATAACGAGACAGTTTGCCCACGCGAGACTATTATCGAGACAGCGGCCGGAAGCTACACGCGTTCGATAAGATTTTCTGCGGAGGCGCGATCAAAAAGTTAATTTTATCTGCGGCGAAAAAAAAAATATCACCCGAGCATTCGGCGCGCCGGCGGCTTGCTTTCCATGTAAATGAGGTTTGTAAACCGTTCCGGCAGAGATGGATCGCCCCATTTCGGCGCGCGCCCGGCTCGGCGGCGGCCGCGCCGTTTTTGGTGTAACGAGGAGTCTGCGCGCACTAGTTCCGGGGTCGGGCCCTATCGGCTCCGTCCGAGCTCTCCGAGGGCGGAGGGCGGTGGCGCGATCTGTCTGCCGTCGGCGCTTTCTTCACATATAAACCGTCCTCTGACATTTGGGAGATGAAGGCGGTCTTAAAATTGAAATCGTGTATTCATCTTATACGCTGCGGTCGCTGAAGGAAGTGATGTTTTTTATGTTAAATTTTGCATTTATTTTAACGAAATTATACCGATATTAGCAGAGATTGAACTTTTACTTTCAGAACTCTTACGATAAGACGGAACGTACTTGTAATAAGTATTTAACAATTTATATTGAAAAGAAATCAGTAATATTTTTTTACAAAAACAAATTCGTAAACAAATAAATTCATTGATCAGTCAATTACAAAATCAATTCGTGAACAAAGAAATTTATTGAATTTCATTGATCATGATATCAGGCAAGTTTAAACGTGAATAGACGATATGAGTGATTAATTTCTCACACGTTCCACTGAAACGCGTGCTTATGCAATAATCGAAAATATCGAGCGTGTTTGTATTTCATCGAAATCTAATCGTCATCATCTTTTTTTCAAACAAATAAGTTTAAATAAATATCGAAATTTATCCAGTTAAATATTTAAATTTGTTTAGACCCGAATCTATATAAAATACGTTTCCCCGCGCAGTTTCTTCCCACGCCGTGACCTTTCCGGTCGTCGTCGCCGTTGTCCGCTTTTCCGCTATCAGTTTCTTTCCTTTTGTTTCGTTGTTAGTTTCTGTTTACCCGCTTTTACAAACTTATCTTTTGTATCCTGTTTTCAGATATGTTTTGACGCTTAATCGTTTGTGTTTTACCAAGTCGTTTCATAATGTCGTTTATAATTTCGTAAACCTTTCATTTTACCCTTAACCCTTACCTAACCTTAAACCCTTTAACGAAATTCTTATATAACTAAGTACAATTTAAAGGAAATAAACAGAACGACGAATTTATAACTTTGTTTTTTTAAACTATGATGATACGGACTGAGGTCTTTGAAACTGTATTATTCAAAAACGAAACGGTACCTTCGTGTAAACACTTCTATATACACTACACAGATTCAGTATCGGGTTAGAGTTTCTATTTCATAAATTAATTTAAAGCTGTACGCATATTTGTTAAGTACTTCTCTATTAAGGTAACTGAACCATCAAAAATGATACCATATTAATTTTAGTCAAACACCCAGTCAAACCAAACTAAAAATCAGCATATTTTACATAATATTGAAGTTGAATAATTAAAAAAAATTATTCTAGTAGCAATAATTCTAAGCCGCCTGACTTAAAGCAATCAAAAAACCGGCCAAGAGCATGTCGGACCATGCTTAATGTAGGGCTCCGAAGCCGTTACTACAAAAAACGCACTAAAGATAAAAAAACTACGTCGGACTTTTTCCATGTTTCCTACACAAAATATGTATAAGCACTTCAGGCGCTAATAAGTAGAGAAACAAGTAGGTGTGTCGACTATTACTCTTAAACATATTTTCATGGCACTCACGTCTTTTTGTTGAGAAGCGCAATTTTTCGGAGATAACTCAAAAACATTGTATCCTATCGTGTTCAAAATAATTTTCGTTAAAAGTGTTTGTTAATTTTTTTCATATTTTTTGGACTTATGGTTTAAAAAATAAAAAGGGGGTAACAATTTATGCTACTTTAAAAGCGATTATTTCCGAATTAATCAAAAGGTTGTTTAGTATCTTTAGAATTTTATTAAAATAACTATATCGAAGTATGTGATGTTGAATAAGTTAATGTTTGTTTCAGCTTCCACACATTAAAAAGCTGAAAAAAAAATTTTTTTTCAACTTTTGTTACATGTATGGCGTGTCCCGCTAGAAATGTTTATTTTATTATTTGACTACCAAACTAAGTAGAGGCTTGTACAAGAATTTCTTGTGATATAGGGACGGATGGACGGACATGACGAAACTATAATATTACCGTTTTTGCCATTTTAGCTCAGAACCTTAAAGATTAATAAGAATGGGATTTAAATGTGAATTAAAATAAAAACGGTTTGGCCATAATTAACAAAGTTGCAGTAGGCGAATCGGTGTAACTTACAAGCTCAAAAAAAATTATTCACAGTATTGAAGCTCTTGCATATTATACATTGAATGTGTATTTAAGATACGAAAAAACCTTTTCATTGACCTAATATGATTTTTTTATCCTACTCTTTTAGTATTAGACAACTCATTGTCTTTCAACTTTACTGTGTGTTTGTTTGTGCGCTTAATAGTTCTAGAAGCACTGGTTCCTAATGTAGTTTTTATTTTGTTTTTGAATGGAAACACAACGGTAATTATAGATAACTATCTAGCCGAGTTTTTAGTATATACTAATTTTTTTTTACGATTTCGGTCGCTTGAACATAAAACACTCCCTTTTTTGTACCACTTCGTTATTAGTAATAGCAATGTCCATGGGAGGTCACAATTCCAATTCCGGTCCGGGATTGGAATTGTGAACATCAAGATCGGAATTAAGAGCGAGAGTGAAATAGTTTCATAATAAAGTAATTTTACGTGCGTGTATTATTTGTGTAAAAGTATGCGTATCTTTGGCATGGTTTAGTCAGAATTGGATCGTGAGCGAGATTTAAACTAATCCAGAAGCGGAACCAGGAACGGAAACAAAGCGGGATTAAGGTCAAAATCAGACCGGAATCGTGATAATGACCGATAAAGTGATCAGTCTATATAAAATATGAAGGAATCGTTCCTACGTCCGCGCGGACAGGGTCGTGGGCGTAAGTTGTGATATTCAAATAAAATTCAGATGATAAAGGCGCTCGCGCAGACCGGGCGACCTCAAACGGAAAAAGTGAAAGCCTCCTCGTGCGCCTCCTTCAGGATCATCGTAAAATTTTAACTGGAGCCATACTCGAGTTTAAACGGTCGTGCTGGGAAAGTATCGCATTACACGATCGTAAAAATCAAAATTACGTTTATACCCGTAACGCACTCGCGTCATCGGCAATTTACTTTTTTCCCGCGACGGGCGAACGGGACAACGCAAGGGGCGGCGGGGCGGTGTAATTCTTTTTATCTCGTTCGCAGAAGGGTACTTTCTTATTTAATAACAGCCCGACTTTCTTTCGCTTTGTCGGCGGCCTGGGAGTTCTATATAAAGTGCCGCTCGCAAATTCCGACTCCTTTGAACACGGCCAGGGTTTCGGGACGAGCTCGCTGCGAGAGATTTACGAGTGTGGTAAAACTCCGAGGAAATTAAAGTGCGGCGATATGTTTTAAACATTTATACCGAAGTTCGGGAGTGGTCTTAATCTGCCCCGGACCTCGCGCCCCGCGGGCGACCAAGAAAAATATCCGACTTTATTCGACGCCGGCGCTCTCACGTACGCGGCCTACACAATATTTTTTCATACTTATAAAACTAAAGTACCTATATTTTTGTTTTTATTGTGGTCATAATATTTTATGACCTTACGCGTGGACTCCGGAATGACGTAACTGTGTATCGTTAGCATACGATAAATAGCATTTATATTTGCGTGATATGCTAAAGGCTTTCGATAACAATTGTTTCATCTTTCTGAGTATGCTCTTAATATTATAATCAGAATTAAATAGTTTAACAATGTCTGTAACAGAAAACAGTTAAATAGATAGTGCAAGCCTTGATGAATTTCATTGAAAAAAAAAAGAAACTGGTATATGTTTTAAAATGTAAAAATACACATAACTTCTGATTCTGGCATGGATTTCTTATACATGGTATAAATTTGATTATTCAAACGATCACAGGTTCGTTAAACGGGTCAGATTTTAACATTTTCCAAAGCAGAGGTTTATTAGCTTTAAATTAAAAAGCACGTTTGATTTTTATATTAACACTTGAATTTCCACGCGTTTCGCTCAGAATGCAAATCAGCCATTATATTACGTGAATCGCCGCTAGATCCGCTCGGCAAGAATTACAGTGAGTGGTTCAGCGTACATCCTTTTGATAATTATCTCGAGTAGCATCGTACAGATCGTTATGTTATTTCAAACCGGTGGATTTGAGATATTTCCATATCACGTGCTGCCACTCGTGTCCGAATTCTAATCTTGATTGATTTAACTATATTAATTTAAGACACATATTAATTTAGGCCTTTAATGTGTTACTCAGATATGTATATTTTACCTTCTTTAATTGTTTCTATAGTATACTTCCATAATTAATTAGCACCACATCAACGCCAACACAAGTATATTTAAGCTTCGAAGTATATTCTAATGTACTAATTATTCTCACATTATCGATTACTTTAACTTATTTTACGTCCCTATATCCCTGGCTCTAATACTTAAAAATAATATAACCGACCCTAAACAATATTATAGTTTCATTGCAGTCAGTCAAAAAAGGACTTCTTGGTATAACCTCAATTTTATAATAAACATATACGTATATTGCAGATATTTACAGAATTTTCAGAGAAATTCACGATGACTCTTTACGTATGCGCCAAATCACAGTGTTTATTTTTACCTACAGTTTAGATATGCAGGGCCCATTCCTTCCCCGCACCACCACCCTCCGCACTTCACTTCGATACTGCGACTTGAACATCAACCGCCAATCGCGCCGGTTACGCACGCGTCCACCTCCGCGCAATTAAGCATGTACGCATGTAAAAATCCCAAAGTTTCTGGTGAGGACCTGCGAGGAGCCGAGGCGCCGCTCTACCCCGAGACCTGGAGGCATGTGCGATCTTATTTCTCGCGACGATCTCCTGCATTATGCTCCAGGACCGTTCCGAATTATCTATTCTGGAATTATATATTGAATTCGCCTGTGTACTTAGTCTCGTATACAATCCACTTAAATAATCTATTCGCAAAAAAGGGAGTGGTGAATATTTTAAATTCCTCACGCGCCGTCCCGCCTTGTGCATGACAAAATATTTACCACTCCATCTTGATTACGGAAATCGCAGAAAACTCTTTAGCGTTTGGTATCTTTTTTATTTTAAAATCAGAGCATATTGTAATAGGTTATTTAAATTTTGGGTTATAAAAATGATTTTTTTTTTCTAAATTAAGGCAAATTATTGTTTTTACCCCGGTAGGCGAAAATCGAGATTTTATGAATTGTCGACTTTATGAGGTCTTAAGTTTCAAACAAGGTTTCTTCACCAGTTTTAAAAAGATAGAGAGATACATCAATCAGATAGATTTTAAGTCTAGTGAGAAAAAGTACTGCAGGAATGTTTTTTACAAATACTTTGTATTGAAATATTACAAATGTAATTGATTCCATAATATAAACAGATTTAATATTTTGGTTATACAAGTTTATATCTAATAAGCTTAAAAACTGGTTGATATTTTTAAAAGATATTGTAAACGAGAAGTTTTCAGAACAGTGTTTTTATACTTGTAGTATATTTTTAAGCGACACATTAAAAAAAATATTGTGCACTTGGAAATTTGTTGCAATGGCGTCAATGCAACACCGACTCTCAGTAGCCGGTGTTGGTCCATGTCGCAAATTTTGTTATAGTCCTTTAAATTAATCAAAACATCAAGAAAAAGTTTTTCTTTCAATAGGTATTGTGTATAATGTGATAAAATAAATATTATTCTCCAAAATAAGAGGGAAGTTTTAGAATTAGCTTGCAAGTTTTGAAGGGCAAATTAGCTTGTGGGTCACCAGACAGTAGATGGACATCGCCGCTCATGGACTCTCCCAAACGCAGAAACGTTATCAGTGTCTTGCCGTCCTCTTCGATAGGAATAGGATATTATATAGGGGGGTTGACTGAGTAGTGGAACTGTAGTCTACACTGTTACGTACGTATTTGTTTTTTATTCTCAAAAATGATCTAAGGTTTTGACCCATATGGCGCTGCTACGCCATATGGGTCAAAAGCAATAAACATTTTTCATTTAGCATTTTCAAGGAACAAAACAAGCATGCCGGCCACCGAAGAATAGGTGATCATCACGGCCTATGGATGCCAGTAATCTTGCAGAAGTTACAAGTGCGTAGTCTGTGTCTTGAGTAGGAAAAACATATTCAATGCACAGATTGTGGGCCGATAGAGGAATGATAGGAGTGATAGAGGGAGAAGTGGGGTGATGGAGGAAAGAGTGAGAATCTCGTGCGCAACCGGAATTCTCATTTACTGGATGAAAGGTAACAGCAGAAGCTGTTACGTCCCGCTTGTATACTGTGAATGTGTAGTATCTCACTGATCGCATCTGATAATTTTTGTCCTTAAGTCGAATCAACCACAACATGGCTCTACCACATTTATTTTTTATATCTCATAAGTGTCATAACCACGCACACTACTGGTACTTACTAGTCACTATTACTAGACACAAATATATAAAATATTAATCCCAATCACAAGATAGTCAGAGTAGATCTGTGACTTAGATCATTTTTGGAATTCAACGAATAAAATATAAATAAATGTCTTTTCTCAAAAAGTAACGTTTTGTGTTTTTTTGAGAAAGCGAATCAAAATATAAGTAGAAAATTTAATTGTTTATAATAAATTGTTTATTAAGTAAAGAATTAAAATTTAAAAAAGGCAATTTTTTAATTGTCAAAGAGAAAAATAAAATATGATTTATTAAGTAAGTATGATTAAGGAGCCATGTTTTTAACATGGCTCCTTAATATTAATTACCGATGGCAGAAAAAAAAATTTAAATAGCTATTAAGTTTTTAAGCAAAAAAGGGTTTTTTTCAGTAATGATTTTTTTTTTATCGTAATTTATATCAAAGATTATGTTTCCCAAAAAAAAAATTTAATTAACTGATACAAAATGCATTTTTATATGACAATTTTTTAAATAATATGAGATGAAAATTATTAAAAATCATTTTCATGTACCTTTTGATCATAAAAAACGGATTAATTATGATATTAATAAAAATGTTAATAATCATTGATGCTTTTTAACTTTTAATCTAAATAAATTGTTAATAACAAAGTGGAAAAAATATTTTTTTTATACTTTCCACGGAAATCTATTCTGAAACCTTCCAAAAAGAGCTTCAAAAAAGAAAAAAATCTTAGATTTGTTATGTAACAATTATCTCCCTTGAAATGTTCATGTTAAAGTAGGAAAAAAATATTAATCAACTAATGGATAATTAATAGAAATATCGTGATAAAAATCTTATGACCGCAGATTATTGTTCATTTATTTATCTATATCCTAAGAACCAGAATTTTTTCATTCCTTAATTTTCATTTTTAATATGTTCAAATAATATACTTTTGTAAAGTGTTCGAAGTGGCCGTGGCTTGCGCAAATCAGAGTATCAATTTCGGGCGTATTTTTAACTCTTAAGGAAAATTATAAATATTGGCCCTACAGTTACTGAAGTTATAACCTTTTTTAGCAAATTTTTTTTTAATGAAACGTTTTTCAAATTTAAAAAATCTTAAATAATTTTAAAATCAGACCCCATATTTTTTTTCAATTAATTGTGGATAGCTTTTGCAATCTTTGCGAGCGGTACTTCATTTTTTTCAGAAATCACCTACATGCTATTCCGAATCGAATAACATTTCATTCATATTTATCGAATATTGAGAAAAAAGTATGAGAAAAACACTTGTTGACTAGACTAAGTAGATTTTTATAAAAATAAAAATACTTGCCAACTTTATCGCTGAAAATCATTTAAATATTTTATGTTCAAGTGCGCGTTTCTATAAAGTTTATCGCTTGAGTTATAAAGAAAATATAAATTCGGTCCAGTACTTGCTCATAAAGTAAATCACTATCCAACGAACTCTATTCATAAGGATAGGCCTTATGAATATTTTGCGACAATTTTTTGAAAATAATTAATTTTACATAACATTAATAAAACATTCATATATGTAAATGCGAAAACACATATTTTAATAATTTCAGCTATTTTTATAAGCAGAGGGCAATTCATAGCTAAAAAAGCTTCATGTAAATAGAAAAAAAAATCCACTTAAGAACAAGTTGGACTCACGCTCGAAGGGTATGGTACGACCATACAATATTGAGCACTACATACTTTTAAAACAATTAATGATAAACAACAATAATTAAGATTGAACGAGAAACGGCGAAAAAAACAAGTTACTTGCATGGTTCCATTTTATTTGTTTTTATAGCGACTTTAGTAATACAAAGTGTGTGAACATTGGAAGCCTTTTCCTATTGCTATTATTAAAATCGACACAATAACTGAAAATAATACACCTTTTATTGTATGAGGGTCCTTTTTAATTTTAAATTCGATTTTACTTTTATTATTTATTGTTACAACGGTCATAAAACGCACTCTGTGAAAATTGGAAAAGTAAATATAATAAATATAAATAGTATTTCCCACAATTTTCAATTTTAGGTATTTAATCCAATCCCATAAAATACGGTTGAACATCATCAAATATCACGAGATAGAACTTGAGTTATGGCATACATTTATAGCATAACGCAAGTGTCAATACGGTACACGAGACAGTCCGCTGACTGCCAGACGGACAGATGGACAGCGGAGGTTTAGTGATAGGGTCCCGTTGATATCCTTTATATACGGAACCCTAAAAAGTACTTCGTAAGATTATGATGTTAATATTTGGAAAATAAAATCTGACGACGCGCCACGCCCTGACCGTCCGGCCATACGGCTTTGCGCTATCAGCGGGAGCTTAGCGCGGGGCGACGGGCGATAAAAACGAATGTACAAGGACGTATGGGGCCCACCACGCGTGAGTCGCCACGCTCGGTGGCGGGTGAGCGCTTTTTACAGGGCTAATGACGGTTACGGCGGGTTTACTGCACACGAATAGTGAGAGGCCATGGCGACACCGAGAGCGGAAACGGAAGAAGATTGACCTGAGAACTGTTGACCGTGAATAGTACTTCCGGTACATATAAAATGTTGATAAAGACTAACACTTTAAATTGTGACTTTTGAATTGTGAAGAGTATTGAGATAGTTGCAAACGTGCGATTGCAATTATTGTTAACAATGTCAATGGTCAACACTGAAAAATTTTCCTGAGGGTGTATATTTGTTTTCGGTTAAATTAAGTGTGCTGGTTACGAAAATACTGTTTTTTTTTAACTGCTCTAATTTTAAATTTAAATGCAGATTAAAAATTATTACAAAAGTATCAAAATTTTACACTTTATTTGAAAAAGTTACTGTGGTTGAGAGAAAAAAATGTTTTTATAAGATTTTCTTGAATGTTTTGCCTGTTTTAAATCTTGACAAAGATTCCAGTAGTAGACAGCCATCATATGCTTGTCCCACCTACCTCGATAACGTTTTCCCATTGTATGAATGTCCTGGTGAAAAGTTTCGCCTTGTTCTTCGCTATAATCTCCAAAATTTTTCAAGAAGTCGATCCAAATAAGAATGTAAATAATGTTTTTTATTAGATAACATGTCATTAACTGATTGTAAATAGTTTCCACTTGACCTAATGACCACTTATCCCGGTTTGCAATGCTTATACCCGTAATGTTTACCATGCAAAAATAACATCATAATGATTATGAGGTTCCCTCCAAATCATGGGTGTGTTAAACTTGAGAGCGGATCTTTTTCTACTAGACCATTGTCACAAAGAGACAACATAATTTTGGAATACAGTATTAGGCACCCATGGTTTTTGTACATTGCACATAATCACTCCAAAATAGTCAAAGTATCCAGATTCAACGAAGTCCGTGATCGGTTTACGATATTTAGTAAAGGTACAATCGTCACAAATAAAATAAAAATTGTCTGGATCGTTTGATCAACGTTGTCTCTTCGTAACGATTGTTTTAATTCACTATTAAAAATAAATGTACTACTTGAAACTAACCTAATATGCACCGTCACTTTAAGTGTGGGTTATTTGCAAAATCTCAAAAACTAGAGCTACTACACAAACACTAGTGTAGTTTTTGAAATAAGCACATCAAAATACATTAAATATTATATTAATATTCTTGGAATATTTTATGAAATAGATATTTGTTGGACAGTGTTTTCAATAGTGTATCTACATAGAAATTAAAATTTCACCACATTATCCTAAATAAAGCGTCACGAGAAATTTGTTGCACGTCAACGTATTGCTGTTGTTCGAAGCTAATACAACAAGTTACGAACCCAGCAAATTTTACGTTATATAAAATGCAAACAATTTTAGAAGTTGTTTGGCTCCCAAAATATTTCATTAGCGTAGTCGGTAGAAAACTTAAGTAGCTGACGTAATTAGGAAAATATTTGTAGTTTATAAAGCATTTTAAATATTTTGAGGGTCAAAATGCATAACTTAAGTTAATTTAGCTCGCGCTAATGATACACTCCCTAATGAGTTGCCTTGCAAACAGATACAAAAGTAACAGTTTAACTAAGAGAGTTACTAACTCAGTAACCTTCTGCCTATTTTTTTTTTATTACTGTCTTTCTTGTGGAACTACGACCAATGTTGTGGTTTCTTCAACTAATTTATTGTATATTACGATTAAAGACATTTTTACAAACATATAATATCTGTAGATATTCTTGTAAGAAAGTCGCCTTTTTTAACTGTTTAAAAAGACTCAAAAGCTTGATCGTCGTTCTTCAAACGACATATACTTTTTACATATATGTCGTTATAGTATATGTTATAAATTCGTATACACATATATGTCGACATATTGAATAATAAAAGGTTAGGTAAAATTATACCAATCTGATATTTCATATTGACAAATCTATATAATCAAATAGAATACCATAATGTTTACCAACCAGTTTTATTTATATTACGCTTAGTCAAAATTATTACTGATTTCCTTTTTGATATTAATAATTCAAAGAGTTTGTTCAGAGTTTTTTTTTTCTTTTACGAATATCGCAACAGTGCAATATTATTGTTCCCTTTACGCATAGAGATTTTCAGCTTTTTTCAATAATTCACGTCTGCTATATCGAAGTCAGATCGATAGCGCGACCAAGATCAAGACCGTGGTTTAAAGCGAGATCGCTCGATGTAAAAGGTGAAGAAATTCAGCCTATGTTCACGCGAATAGGGCCGCGGGCTAAAGCTAGTCAACTAAGTATTCGTTTTTCTTAAACAGGAAGATCATCTCTTAAGTGCAATGGTAAACTTGATGGTACCGTTTCTGTTTCGTTTTAAGTCCCTTAAGTATGAAATCTGGGTGACCATGTACTTCCTAGTGGCCCCGGTGATCGTTCGCTCCTCAAAAATCGATTTATAAAAAACTTTAATGCATGAGTTTGCCTGTTAAAGAAGCCGTTAAGAGATGCACTGCAGCAAAACCGCACGAAAATTCTACTGCGGTCGGGGGTCCGCAAGCGTGGCTAAATACATTTTCCACGTTTTAGACGCGTAATTTCTCTACGGAAATACCAGATTAGCTCTTTTATATGAAATTTGCGGCGAGATAAAGCCATAAAAGACAGAATAAGCAAAACATTAAGAGGGCATTCCGGCGCCGCTGGTGGTGTCAGGGCGGCGCCCCCGGCTTTCACGCTTCCACTACTTAACTCATTATTATTTACAGTAATTAAGGTTAGCCTTAATTACTGCAACTCTTGTTTTGCGTTTGAAAGATACTCCCGAAGTTATAGCCCGTTGTTGTTATTCTCCTCTATTTATTTGCATTAATGACTTTATTCGGTCGCGACTTGTGTAATTTTGTTTTATGATATCAAAAAGGTTTTTTTATGTTTCCTATACTCTGTAATGTATGCGTATACATTTATTGACTTATATAAGAAATCAAGAGCATAACATTTGTGCGAAGTTTTATTTTCTTCACGTTTCACATTACAACATTTACAACAATTAAATTTCTCAAATGTATTTATCTGAATAAATATATGTACCATAGTATACATATTTTATATATTACTAGCTTCCGCTTTCGTCTCCATCCTTCCTTCCTTTTTGATTCGAAGGAATTGATTCCTTCGTCTTATATATCAACCGATTTCGATAATAATTAATCATGTTCATGATCGCTATCCCCATCTGATCTCGACCTTTGCTAATTCGTTTCACTCCCGACTCCGAACCTGGCCTCGGTTTAAGTAGGTTCCAATTTTGATCCTGGTCTCTCTCTCAATTTCGATCTCTTCTTCCGATTCCGGCCATGTTTTTGGTTCTTGGTTCTTGGTCAATTAGGATCTTGGTCCCGTTCTCGATTTCGAACCCTCCCAGTCTCGGCCCCCGATTTTGTTCCTCATACCATTTGCACTTTCGACTCCATTACCGGTTACAGTTTAAAATGGAATGAAGCCGGGGCAAATTTTAGCATCAAAATAAAATTTGTGTAATATTTCTTGGAGATAGTGTTGCTTTCTATGAGTAAAATAATTTTAGAATATGTAGAAACACAAATATGCAGATGAAGTCAAAGTGAATTTTCATAGTTAATTTTACTCAAGGAGTTTCTTATTAATAAAACAATTCTTAGCACCGGTTTTGTAGTTCTGTTCAATTGTAAATATATGCAGATAACGTCAAACACAAATGCTAGTTTTCTTATTCAGAAATTTTCCCGTTCGCGAGTATAACATTTCTCCACTTTCTTACTATGAATGATTTAAAGACGTAAAAAAAAACCAAAAAAATGTGAACTCAATTCTATACTTTACCCAACCCCACTTCTCTCACCTAATCGTGAAAAACGCATCTCACTGCTGTTCAATGTCGTACTTCGCTTCTTAGAAACTTTTATAAAAAATTCAACCCCCCTTAACTCTTATAAAAAGCACATTTTGCACACATACACATATACGCAACTACATTAAAAAATTGAATATTAATCAAATAAAAAAATATATTTTTTTATGGCTATCATATAGTGTATAGTAATAAAGTAGAGGGTTTCATTTTTGCAATCATAGGTTCTCATTGTACATTGATTTTCATCAAGACTAGTCAAACTGTTCTTAATCTATAAAAAAACCGACAGATAGCCAGATAGTAACCTATTATTTGCTCTTAATGTATACCAATTTTCATCACGTTTGATGAAAAAGTTCTTAAGTTATAGAGGAACATATATATCAACAGACAAACAGAAGCCTAATAATTGCGCTATCACATGTCCTGGTTGTAAACAAATTTTGATTAAGGTCGGTGAAATCGTTTTAAGTTATAAAAGAAGATGCAGACAGACATACAGACAGATAGATTGATTTATAGTGGCCTCACATTTGCGCAATCACATATGCTTATCATACACCAATTTTTTAATATGATCAACCAAGCTGTTCTTGAATTATGAAAGGACATATAGGCAGACAGATGGACATTCAGACATGAATTTTAAAAATGGTAGAATTGGGTTTATTTGCTCATAAAACGAATATCTGACGAAATTTTACAAAAAAATTGAATGTAGAGATAGATGCTACATATTTATGTAGTAGTATAGATTCTTGACATAAAGTATGTGTCTGAAGTGGAATAATGGAACACAGATACATTAAAAAAAATCTCTGCAAAATTTTTAAGAAAAAAATAAAATATTTAGCCTTACCGAAATATGGATGTAAAACGAGAAAGTTGTTTTGTACTATTTCAAATGTTGACCAATAACTTAAGTAGCATTTCAAACACTTCGAATGGCGTCCAAAGACAAAAGCCCTCCTAAAGCGACTTCTTATCGCTGATTCAATGAATTCAAGCGCGGTCGAGTAACTTTGGCGCTCGACAAAAGAAGTGGTCGCCCTTTAACAGCTGTGACAGAAGAAAACGTGCCGGTAGCGATAAATTTAATTCAAAAGAACGGATATTACATAACATACGAAAAGATTATATATATACTGCAGAATGAACTAGGAAGAGTACATGAAATGCAACAAGAGAATATAATAAGGAGGATAGTTCTACGCTGAGCACTGCACAATCTAAGGCAGGCGTAGTGGTAGATTTCTGTAGAATGCACTTGTGTCATGGTAGAATTTTTTAAAGCGGAGTCTCAGCGCGTTCACGATATCGCACGGGCGATGAATGGTGGATGTATCAGTACGATTTAAAAATTTAGCACCAGTCGAGCGTACGACTGTTTCATAATGGACCGACGCATACCAAAATGAAGCAAGAGAGAAGTACAGGCAAAATTATAATCACTAGTTACTCGAGACTTGAAGAAAAACTTAAAGAAAAGATTTTGATAAGCTTATTACATTTCAATATTCATCAGTAAAATATTTAAGAAAATTAAAAAAACCTTTTTTTGAATTTTTTTTTAATGACTTCTGATGAACAAATCAATAGACTTTGATGCTGTTTACGACAATCGAATTATTGTTTTGGAGAAAAAAATCGATTAGATTTTGTTATCAGTCGATAGAGTAGTCTAAGACTCACCGAAAAAAACGTTTGCTGATAGTTTTATTTTTGAAATTACTGAAAATATATATAGATAGTCAAATCGATTAAAATTTATAGTAAAACCAGTTGAACGGACTTCTATATATAAGATGCGTTTCGATTGCTTAATCTGTTGAAAAGTTATGAGAGATTTGCATACACGTATACAGATACAGTAGCGAAAATACAGAAAGACAACAAAATAATATGAAAGGCAAAAGTTTTTGTCTGCCTTTGTATATTAAAAAAAATAATTAATCAGTGCAAAACATAAGAATATAAAAAAAAACAATAACGAATCATATAATAGAGCGTCCACTATGATTATGGTTGTACATCTCCAGTATTTCATAGGTAGTGCGATATAATCTATTACCATACGGTGGCGCTATTAACCGTAAGGCGACATTTTCGTTTGCCTCGATGTAAGACATACACCAAACATTCCAAAAATTCGTTTTTTATGCACAATAATCTATCAGCACACAGACGAAGTTTCAGATTCTGCCTAGATAGAGCAACATACATATACAAATACAGTAAAAATCTAATATACTGGTATCTTCGCCTAATAGAGAACTAAATCACACTGTTTTAAATATGCCTTTATATAAGTATATAAAGAGACTGAGAGTCTGACTGCTAAAGTGATCCTTTATAGAATAGAGCTAGCTCTATTATTATATAACTCGAAACTTTGCACAAGTCTTACTTTTATAATGTATGAGTTTTTAGTAATTTTATCTTTAAGGGGATGAAAAGTGGAATGAAATTTTGTATGGAAGCAGCACAAGTTTTGTATACAAATCGAGAAAATTGAGTTTTCACTTCTTTTGAAATAAAGTAACACTTATTTCAGAGTTCTTAATATGTTAACTCTAAAAGGCTTAAAATAGGATTAAAGATTATAAATCTTCAAGACATATAATTGGCTTTTTGTTAAGTTTGACGTTAAATTATTTTTATATTTTAAGACCTTAAGATATATGCACGAATAAAAATTTTGATGTAACTTATCAAAAAAAGGAACTGGGTTTGGCCTCAAAGCAGGATCGGGATCAGATCGAGAGCGGGAGCGAGATTGGAATCAAAAACGTGATGAAAATGGAAATGACAGTGGAAAGTTGATCGAAACCTAAAATGTTTCGACATTTTGATCGAAAATAATGGCATATTACAATATAGAACGAAATCGGAACCTGTACCAATCAGAATTGAAATCGAGGTCAAAACTGAGATGGAAATCATGATATACAGATCGTAATTGAAAATTGCTTAATATAAGACGAATAAATGCGTTCTAAATCCACGTGAGCAAAAGCTAGTTTTTAATAGATAGTCTATGAAACCTAGTAAATAAAACAGAAAACTAACTAAATATGTATCTGACTGATCAATGATTCAGTTTCAACAGTTGAAAGATACAGCCTGCATATGAAACTGAAATTTTTTCAAAGCTTACATTTATAACGTAGGCGAGCAGAAAGGTTTTTGGAAATTGCATCCCTAAGGAGAGGAAACGAGAGCTGAAGTTTGTATGGAAATACCATTTTAAAGTTTTGATATCTGAACTCTTTTATAATAAATAAACACATTTCAGGGCTTTTGCACAATATACCCTTAAAGAGAAGGAATGAGATTTGAAAATTTCTAATCAGAGAAATTTTTGGATAAAAAAGATAAAGCGACTCATTCTATACTCACGCGGAAGAAACTCAGACGAAAACTGGTTTGAAGCTATAGAAATATTCAGAACAAAAATTCAGTGATGTAAATTCATCATTTTAATCAGCTTGTTTGATATTGGATATTGCACAGAGAATTATATAGTTTCAAACAAACAAAAACTAACCCATCAGCGCTGCAGGGGCTAAAGTATTGAACATTATATTCATTTCGAAATCCGCTTTTATGGCATTACAAAACAACAAAAAAGAAAAAAGACATACGTTGAGGCCTTTGAATCAGACAAAAGAATGACGAAAATAATCAAACTCATTTCTACGTCGACATACACACATGCACCCTCACACACTCGCACGCACGCTCATACATACGAATTCGCGTCGAACAACGTGATATAGCCCAAAGAAAGCAGCGCATGCCCTGTAATACAACATACGTTTTCGCTTCAATTCCACCTGCTTTCTGATTATCAAGGCTTAATTAATTTCACGCGGACACGAAACACTACTTAATATTTCATGTAACGCAGATGAGAACAAAGGGCTGGAAGGCGCTTTGAACGCAGCACCAATTTTCTTTAACGCCAGCCGTTGTGCTTTGAAGCACCGCATTACCCCGGGATCCTAAGAATGCTCATGCGAATGAAATCTGTTTACAGGAAATTTGTACTAGAAGCGGATTCGTGTTGAAATCGTTAAAAACAATAGATCGTAATCTCGAGTCTGGACTTTTACAAATAAAATGTTGCATTGTAATGTTTAATGTAAACGTCGATAGTAAATATCTCACAACAAACTTCTGCATCGCAAAAGGTCATATTAGAGAAATTTGAAATTGAGTATGAAAATACACATTACTTTCTGGTAAAAGTTTATAATTTTTAAAGGATATACTCAAGACGAAAGAAATGTTTTTATCATAAGTCGCTTTCTAAGTTCAATTTCAAAGAAATTTCTTTCTTAGGGTTCCATAATCAACAAGTTACACTCATCGTTTCCCCATATCTGTCCGTCTGTCTGCCTGTCCGTGGCTTAATTCAGAAACGCTTAATATCAGAAAGCTTAAATTTGGTATAGGTAGCCATATTATTCACGCCAACAAAGTGGCGTTTCTCCTAAATATAAATTGGGTATGAATTCTTTTTTCTAATCCGTCCCGTGATGTGCAGTATCGTTGGATAGCTAATTCAAAAATATTGCGAGCCTTTGACCATGACTATTTTAGATTTAGGGATCCGTTTGCGAAATATTAAGCTTTAGAATGCTAAAGTCTTTTAGAGTCAAATGTTCCCACTCCCTATCAGGTAAATGGTTATTCTTGGATATGTGAAAAAAATAACGAGATTAGTATTTATAAGATAAAAGGAAAAATGTCACAGCTAAGCTTAACGAGTAATAGTTGACCAATTTATGAAATGTACTTGGAGAAGTAAAAACCGAAATTTCGTACAAATTCTATTTAAAGTTATTTAGATGCCGTTCTTGGGTGTGTAAAACCGGTAGTAAATATCAGCTTATGAACTACATAAAATTATAGAAATATAAAAGCATAACATCCTTAACGTCCATTATATGTGGGTCCATTTTTAGATATTTTAGCCATTAAACCGTAAATTCAATTAGTAGATACGTAGTGTCAAACAAAAAGCCTTTTTTAACTCCGAATATTGTGACGGGCAACTACGGAACCCTACACTAAGCCTGGCTCGATATGCACTTGGCCGGTTTTTCCAATTACTGTTGATTTGACTTAACGCTTGCGCGACAAGGATAGCCTTATAGAAAGATTCTCAGCGTCATGTCTTAGGGTCATGCTAAGCCTGCATAAAACGACATAAATTTCGTTTTTAGAAAACATCGTCATTGTGATGTTTGATTCAGATAAATCGCGTTAGATAAATCGGATACGAAAAATTTCAAATTTATTCTCACAAGGGTGACACGTTACAATGTTTAAAGACAAAATACACTGAGTAATAATGAAATTTTCTCCGTTGATACTGATTTTTAATTAATTGCATATTAAAAACGCTATGTTAAAAATATGCGACAAACTTTTGATTGTCAAACTATCGATGTAACAACCGTTTTATTCTAATTAAAGCATAAGCCGTCTGACCATTTTTACATTGCTTTGCGGTCAGAATACGAATATTGTATTTTACTATGCGTTAAAATATTATATTTGTTGTTAAATTATATAACCTTATCTTTCATGATAACTATAAGTGAGATCAAAATTAAAATCGGCTTAAAAAATAACGTGCTATACGCCATCAAAAATGATATGCCATCTCTTTCTTGCAAAATAAAGTTTAACATTATTCTATATGGCGCTAATAGACAATGAAGTGGTACTAGTGCTTTTTCTATCTAATTAGTAATTTAAAATAGTCATCACTTATATATTTTTAAAGTTATAGAAAAAAAATATTTCACTACACTATTACTGAAACGAAAAAGCTTTTAATATAGTAATATAAAGAATATACTAAACTACTTCATTGTAGGTCATCTCTACTTGCGATCATTAGTTAATACGCCATCACTGGTAATCATCATGTGTTATTAGAATAATGAGTGGAAAGTGTGAAAGCGATATAAAAACTATGTCATTTTTTTACAAATTTTATGATTTTTTTTTTTAAAGAAAACCATAAGCATAAGTACAAGCTTTATTACTATTTACAGTCTATTTGTTTTCTTAACATTTGAACAATTCTTCTATAGCCTTGTATCCATAGAATTATGCTTACTTTAATCTTGTGTTCGAATGCGGTCATGGATTCCCTCATCTCACAAAGTCATTCCGTTTCATATAATATGTCTCCCGATATTGCTTTCAATATAGATCCCGATACCGATTTCAATTCCGATTAGATTGTCGATTCCAATACTGGTCCTTGCTTTTAATTCCAATACCGGGTCTAGCTTTTGATTCCAATACAGGATCATGCTTTTGATTCCAACATCGGCTCATGCTTTTAATTCCAATTGCGGGTCATGCTTTTGATCCCGATACCGGGTCATGCTTTTGAGATTTCAATACCGGATCATGCTTTTGATTCAAGGCCGGGAATTGATTCCGATTATGGTCACGTTTTCGACCTAGAGTTTAGAGCCGCACTCGATTCCGATCTAAGTTCCAATACTGATGTTGTTTTCGAACTCTATTTTTAAGGCGATGACGGTTTCGTTCCCAAATTTAAATTACAACACTTTTAAGGAATACTCCTTTTACCCTTTCTTTTACCAGGACCTTTTTCCATTAAGGATTGGTCCAAGTCCTTAGATATTAATCTTTTCAGTCTGAGCCAGTAAGTGTTGGTGGTAACCGACAATCGTTATCACTAATGCTGTTAAAACATCCGTGACCTATAACTTTTAACAAAAACATCAAAAAAATCTTGGCGGAAACGAAACAATAATCCAAAGCTAGTATTTGTTCATATAATTGAGACTTCATTTTTTGCACGATAAGGTTCATTTTCTTTCGCTTAAAAGTACACCAACGCTTCTATTCCGTCACTTAAGCCCGCGCTGATGTCGTTAAGCGACAGAAATGGTAGTTCAAGCTCGGGCATTGACGTGTTCGTTTTTTTAACCTTTCGTATTTTTTTTTTGTCTGAGATCTCTTACAATAGACGTCTTACCTCGCTATCGGAATATTTTTCTCTGGTAAATAGTAACCCTCTGTCAACAAGAAAAGCTTTTATTACCCATAGAACAGTGCAAACATTTCTGAAATAGATTACTCCTTATAAATATTTTCCCGTGGGAGTTGTAGGGTATTTTTTTTAAATAAATGAATTAGCCTATGTTGATCGTCTACAAGCCTCGTGAGCTTTGAACATGTGTATTTTTGCTTGAAATCGTTTTGGAGAGAGAGAGAGAGAGAAAGAGAGAGAGAGAGAAATGTTTTGACGTCAGATCTCGATAAGGTATCGAACTCGCTAAAGGGAATAAACATGCAAACATGAAGTCTAAAGCCACAAACAAATATATTCGATTTTATTTATTCCTCTCGACAGCGCAAGTAATTTGCTTGTTTAAAAAACAAGCCCACCCGTAAATCCGCGAAATCAGATTTCGGTTCAAATTATAATCTTGATTAATTCCTAAGATAAGGAATTAACACATCAATCCTGTTTAATCACGTAAACGATGTTTACCGTGAGCTTCGCGCTAAAGCCCCGTCGTGATATTTGTTTAGGCTGGCTGGGGGTACTCGTTAAAATCTAAGCACGTTTTAATTGCTCTAAACACACACACATATATATATTTGTAAACAAAATACCTTTCAGCCTTTGATTTCGAGATTGATTTAAGGACGTAGGCCGACATTCATCGACTTATTTACGTTAACTAAGGATGCGGAATCCGTTATCTTAGATATATTGCTTCCAAGAACGCTAGTATGTAATAAAAAAAAAACAATGAAAGGTTTTTTGTACGTTGGTTCGTACACCAGTTTAAGTATCTTAATAACTAATCGAACAACTAAAATACAAGTTACATCCTTAGATGAAAGGTAATTAGATAATTTTTACAACAGTGGATCAAGTGGTCAGATTTTAAGCACGAGTGAAATGACTAATATGTTTTTAATTTAAGTTCAATTGAACCAGTCGCTTCGTGTCTCCGAGAGCACGTCGAGCGCTCCTCAGACATTGTCAATATATTGGTGACAACGGTCCTTAGTTAGCCTTCAACCATCATGAGGTCGGCGCGGACGACGTAAATTCGAGAGCCCTCAATCTAGAATAGAATTGTGGGAGGATATGCCTCAGGAATAGAGTTGTTAAAATGTGAGATAATTGAATAAATATTGGCCATTTTAGGGATTCCGTAGCGTTTTTCATTGAATAATGTTCTATTTCACTAATAATCTTCTACATTGACCTACAACGCTGTCAGTCGTGATCACGACCCCGGTCCCGTCTTTAATTCTAAATCCGTCCCGCTCCCAAATACGATCTCGGTCTTACTCTAAATTCCGGTCCCGATCTCAGTCTCGCATTAGATTCCAAATAGATCTCAGTTTCGTTCTCTATTCAATTGCGGTTTAAGTATCTCAAAATAAGGCATACTTTTACATCAAAAACACGTACACTACCGCGAAATAATTTAATATGAAAAATTCTCACTCCCGCTATTGATTTTGATTTCAACCTTAATTACGATTGCAATACCGAAAAGGTGTTCGACTTGTTCATTTTTTGAACGTTGAACGTTGTTGATACCAATACGTGAATAATTAAAAAAATCCTTTTGTGTTCACACGAGGAAAATCGCGGGTAATATCCAGTAGTACTTTCATTCTGAAAATATAGTTATGGAAATCTGAATGATCTATCGTCGTCCCAATTAACCGGGAGAAGAGGGTTTTCAAGAAAAGAGCGTATTCCTTTTACAAGGCCGGCAACACACTAATGGCTCCCCTGTGGTTGCGGGGCGGCGGTGACCTCTACTATCTGGTGGCTTGTACCCACGTTGGAAATTTTAGTTAACGGTTGACCTTATAAAGCAATCCCAAAACTTCCCGGAACATTTTGAGCAATAATGTTTTTGAACTCATAGACTTGAAAGCATTATTGCTGATATTTTCAAACTCAAAATAATCAATGTTCGCTTTCACAATTATTGTAATTATAGAAAAGTCATTTAATTGTTACTTTTTAAATATATTTTTAAAGATTTCTTTTGTACAAAGCAACCGATTTAAAAGAGTTTTGTGCATGGTATCAGACTTAGGTATTAAGTTCATATAGTATTTATTTCAAAGTATTGAATTCTTTCAAATATCCAAGTCCGATCTCATTCGATCTATTAGTTGAAAAAGTATTCAATTTTCACACTGACACTTTAAAATAGCAAATCATTAGAAATAATAGAACGGCCTATCATTTAGATATCTCATACGATACCCTTAATCGGTGTTTATTTATAGAATAACAAATGAGACGTTCCATCGTTTATTTAACTTTTAGTCGTTAAAGTTTATTAATTTTTGCTCATAGGAACGCATTTTTATCGATAAAAGACAATAATATATTATTTAGAATAGTATATTATAATAATAAAAATTGTAAAACTGGGAATGCAGTATGATTTAAAATATGAAATTAAGTTTTATTATTATTATTATAAGAATAATATTTTATTCTTATAAAATTGCTTAATAAGAGTTGTTTTATCTTGATTAACAAAGATATTTTTCATTTATCTCACCTTGATAAAGAATTCTTATTATTTTATTCATAGGAGTATTTTTTAACACTCTTATCAAAAGACAGCATAAGAGCTATTTCAACCTAAACAAAATTATTGTTTTTCGTTTACTCAAATAAGTTTTCCTTTTACCCTTATTAAAGTATGTGACATGAGCTATTTCATATTGACAGGATAATTTTTTTTTTCATTTACTCAAAATCATTTTCACTTACCTTCACTAAAATACATAAGAACTTTTATTTCAATTCGACAAAATTACTATTTTTCGTCAAAAAACTACTTTTATAATTCGCACTTAATATTTTTTGATTCAGCATTTCCATCGATAGCTAACCCATCAAATTTCATGTAGAGACGTGTGGTCAATGGAATGTTTACGTATACCTTAGCTTAAAATGATTGAATGAATCTGTATTGTTGTGACGTTAAAATCACGTCAAGGTGTAATCTTTGCCGACTGCAGCGTCAACGGATGTAAATTTGACGTCATATAGATACACACTTGATCGCTTTAGGTCAACGTAGTTGACTCGCCGCTCTTACAATTCTTTCAGGTTATTTGACCTCTCCTTAAGCCTGTTCTTTCTTCTATTCATTCTCAGAAGGTCTACATATCTTTTATATTTTAGGTCTATATAATTAGTATAGAAGTAAATCTATTGATTTAGTAAACTAAGATCATGCGATCTATAGCGATTATAAAAAAAAATACCTAACCTAGATCCAGGGAATCTTAAAGTATCATAAAATGACGAAAGTGTTTAAATTTGTATGAAAAATGGTTTTGTTTCAAAGTAGAAATTCATAACTTTTTAAAATAACATTTAAATTCAACTAACTTAGAAATTCACACAGAAATACAGGCCTAGGCCACTTTATACTATTTAAATTATTTATAGGCTGCTGACATACGGACATACATTTGCGTTGCAAAAGAGGGCGAATCGAATTGTTTACAAGTTAAACGTAATCCGTAAGATTAGACAGATAATGTATGGGCAATCTGTTAAATCTTACGGATTACGTTCACAAATTACGTTTATACTTTTGGCGGAACCGGCCTTTAAAGTTCTATTTAAGGAAAGCTATACATCTAACCTTATTGTCTACTTCTAGTATAGTTAAGAAAATATTTCGTCTGTTAAAATATTAATGCTATTTCTAAAGCGCGTGATTGTGCTCACAATTCCTACGTTCATACTGACAGACTTTGTTGCTGGTTCGCCCCCTTTTTTGTTTCCAAACCGATGGTATTTATTTACCACTGATTAGTTTTACATTTCTTTACCAATTTTGTTTGTCTTTCAACCAGACTATATAAGCACTTTATGTTGAATAAAAATATTTTCTTCCTTCTTTTTTCTCACGAGAAGTTTCCATGAACAAGGAGTTGACGTATCTCCATTAATCCAATCAGTAGTCACCTAACTGACAGAATTCGTTATGCGTAAACAAACAATAAAAGCCACACCAGACAATTTACTTTTAAAACATAGCTAACGCTCGTAATATAATTGCGGTCGTTCGTCGGCGAACAATTTAAAGAAAATTTGTACACGTTTTTAGTTTTAGTAATAAACCATAGTTATAGTAACAATTTGAGATCGCAGTTAACATCATTTTCTGATGAGGAAACTACTGAACGATTATTAATTCGGATTTTACTAATTTTCTTAATTAAGCACATCTTTCACTACATTTTCGTATTTACTTTTTAAAAATTTTATGATAGATTAGTACTCAAGTTAAAATTAAATGAAAAAGTAACTTTGTTTTTAAAGCGAATTCAAAAGTAGCTCACGGGAGAGGCCTTACAATTATACAATTATTACAATCAATTATACAATCTTACAATCGCAATCATTTTTTATAAAACTTCATACATAATTTCAACCGTGACCTGTTTGACTGAAGTCAAGACCGCATCCAACATGATTGAGAACTGTTCAATCAAATGATTAATGATATCGATTCATAAGTTTTGTTTATATCTTACTACTTCATATTTGTATATTGCACGTATACGTATGCGGCCCTCTCATAAACGGCCCTAAGACTTTTGATGGCTATTTGTACTTTGATACAGTACTGCTTTTTAAGTGTTGTCTTTACAGGTATGTTTCGTGGAAAAAACTAAATAAAAAATTTCTAACAGTTCCCCTGTTTAGTAATATTTCGTAGCGTATTGGGGTAATTAATGCTAAGTTATCGGTTCTCCACAACAAATGGCATCGCATGACATAAAACGCTGACGGCACTGTACACGTTATTAAGTATATATGTAAATATTTATTGTTGAAAACAAACTTAAAAAAACTTACTCGTGGAAAGTTATCAATTTTCCTAAGCAAAACTCGGTTGTCCATATTTACTAAAACAAATAAGCAATAGAATTTATAGTAACGACTAAGAATAACGAAGTAATAAGGAGTATTTTTCGTTAAATCAATCTTTTTACTAAAAAGAGATTGATTTAACGAAAAATACTCTGAACGAAAATTCGAACGAAATAACGAAAAGTTATTATTTTTTTATTTATACTAAAAAATAAAAAAAAGTAACTTCTACTGCTCGAGATAAGCTTTTTGGGAACAACCTATGTAAACTAAGCGGTCCCACTACTCAGTGCAAGAGAGCACTCTGAAAGCCTCTTACTTAAATGACACATCAAATACGTCACAATATTTTAAAAATTAACATTTTGCTTCTTTGCCACTTCACCACTCGTCCAGAAGGCCGTTTTCCTTCAAAAACAACGCACAAGAAACTTGAGCATGTCTTTTAATGCGTATTTTGATATTTTCAGTACAACCTTCTTCCATAAACGAAATTATTCTTATTTTATTATTATTTTCTCACAAAATTACAGCGCACAATGAATGTAGAGCAGTTACAATGAAATTACCCGTTTAATGTACTTAAGGCGTATTATTAACCTTGTATATAGCGCAGCGCATATTGAGTAATTACATCTTAAAAGAACGAGTTGTTTATTTCCTCTATTTAAAAAATGCATATTAGAAAATAATAATACGTGCACGCAATACTTCTCATGTTCCAACACGATCGACATGATGGACCGTTACGAGCAAATTTTAATATTATTTCTTATATAATTAATTAAATAATAGAATTTCTTAATTCTATTTAAAATACTCATAATTTGTATAATGAAGCATCAATCAAATTAACGTAAATACTTTAAATCAACGTAATTAACGTGAATAATCAAAATAATTTCGACCAAACCAAAAGGTTAATTAATAAATGCTATAAAATACTATTTATTTTTCTTTACCAATTTATAAAAGCGGAACTTGTACGGAGCAATTCTGTACACGGGACCGTTTATCGAAACTCTTTTACATTTTTTTTTTAATTCTACCTTTTTTAATTAGATACCAATAGTAAGTTTGTTTAGGTCAAATCTTGAAAGTCGACTTTAAACCACTTCTACTCGAAATACGCGCATTAAATTCTATATTAAAAACCGGTCAAGTGCCTGGATCCGCCTGGAACCACAGGAGAGTTCCGTATTAAAAACGACTACGTTTTCTACTATGCCATTATTTTTAACTTAAGCCAAATATTTTTGCAGTAACTGAACATAAATCAACACATCAATTGCTATGCTGTATTTTTAGTCTTAACTTTTTTTTAGTTACTATAATTAAAAAGCATCGCAATGTGAAATAATAATACATATATAAGGTTATTGTAGATTAGAATTTGAACTCAAGTTGTTTGTACAAGAGGCTGCTATGGCAACCACACAATAAAATTAAGCAATGTATTTTCTCTTAAATATTAGTTTTTGTTACGCACGGGAATTTAAAACTTGGGTAGAATTTTGATTTAGTTTTTACAACCTATAAGTGAAGCCCTATATTATATATTTTTTTGTTTAAAACTCGATTATATCAAATAAATTTTTTTATTAAACCATATACAATATTTTAAAATTATTTTAAAACATATTTTGATAATTTTCATAATAAAGCCGTTCATTGCATATGTCATATGATGTACTTGATAAAAAACAGTATTTATTGATTTTCCAAAATTAATCCCAAAATCAGAATTAGTTTATTTATTATATATGTTAGTGATTAGGTCATCTAACTTTATACATTTACTAAATTACTTTGTTTTTTGTCATTTGAAGTAGAAAAGAAGGCTGTAACAAACAAACAGACAAATAAGAGAATGATACTATAAGGATTTTTTTTTTCGTCTAAATCAAAATATGTTTATTTCATAGGGTATAAAGTAAACACCTAGAATTTTTATATTGCTTAGGATTATTCCACTATTCGGGAGACAGTTTTCAAGAGGAACGATTAAAAATTTAAGGCTAGTTCTTTTCAAATTTAATAACTTTTAATGTAAATCAAATATCAAACTATGACAAAGAGAAACAAAAGTGTCGAGCTGGTCATTTATATGGATATTTATCTAGCAAATATTTGGAAGTGTTATAATAGATCTAACTACATTACTACTCGTAATCTCTTAGTAAAAATTTTAAAGTTATATAAAAGTATTCATGGACCTTATAAACATGTGCAGACAAAATACAGAAAACCCTAAGCGAATCCCTTATTTTAGGTAGGCGACTAATATGCGAAAACAAGTCATTTTCGTTTTGATATCTATTGAATCATTTTTTTCTTACATCTACTAATTTTTTACTTTTTTTCAATTTCATTTTCGTATTTTTATATTATCGGATTGCAATGAACGATATCTAGAAATGAGCCTGAATATTGTGAAACTTATCAAGGGCAAATGGTGTAGAGACTCGGTGCTTATTATCATTTGGCTTATTGTTTTAATGGCAATTCTGCAATACTTTATGTGCCGATTTGTATTTAAACTTATAATACTGAAAACATGTATGTAGTATGTCTTTAGTACTCTATTGTAAGGCTCGAGAGCTATAATTATAGTCGATAACATCGTGAGTGGTCCCAAAAAGGTTTGTTGTAAAATTTCAAATAGGTAAATAAAAAACATATATCCAGCAATAATAAAAAACAAGAACACTGCTAATGATCTTTATTTTAAAGAAAACCTGCCGCACTTTCCTTAAATTACTTAATAGATTTTAACAGAGTTAATGAACATAGTACCTTCTAGTTGCAAAACAGTTTTTGTATACCGATTTTATTTGGGAATATTATATTATTGTTATTATATGTTAATAAATAGGTACCAAAGCTAACGTAAATTAAACTTTATAAAAATATTCTTCAGGTTTTTGGTAATAAATTCCTTATTATACCTAAATCGGTAGTAATTTAAAAAAAAACTGACAACACATCAAACATACCGCTGGTCGTGTGCCTGGCAGTGCTTTCAACTCGTTACAAAGTTTGGCCCCCCCGGCGGCGTCGCCTCCGCGAGGCCTCCCGCGCACGGCCGGGCCCCGACTCTCGCGCTGCGCCGTTGCACCGGTCAGCTGACAGGACTCGATACCGGTTGATATCCGCGTGTAGGCGGTGTTGCCACCCATGTTGACTGCGCTTAATTTGTGCTATCATTTTGGTATAAGTCGTTTATTGTCTTATGTTTTTAATTTTACGGCGGGCTTGGAGGAATAGGGATTTTGCGCGACCGAACTGAAAAAATGTAGTAAAGCCAAAGAAAGTCCGTGGAATAAAACCGTTAAATGAGACGTGCAGGCGCGACAGATGGAGTAGTGTATTAACCTTTCTCCTCCCTTTTCTTTCGTTCATCATCCCTTCTCTCTTACCACTCCACCCTGCATACTATATACCATGAATTCATGGACAAGAATATTCACATTATAGATACATTTTACCCGTGAGTAGTCATGTTTATTTTCATATAATTTCAAATCGTCAAAACAATTATAGTAGTAATACTAACAAATGACTTGAATGCAATTGACAGTGATAATAGTGGAAAATATTATATTTCATGTAATTTTGTGTTGTCAAACAAAATAAATTTTGTATTTTAGTTGATAATTTGAATTACGTTTTTATTTTACGTAATTTATTTTATTTCCAAAAATACTGAATTTCTAAATACTTGTACTTAAATAAAAACTGAATCAGCGAAATTTAAGAGAAAATCAAGAAACCTACATAAAATTGAGCAGAAAATTGTGTCGATTCTTAAAGGAACTTCGTTCCTGCCCACGACACCACTCGTTTGATTATTATTTGCACGATACTTATGTATCAAGAAGAAAGAATGTCATCGCGCCATAATATACTCTCTCCATGGTATTTTTTAAGTGTATGCTTTCGTATTAGTCTATACCATCTGCGATTTCGTTAAAAATATATTGATGCAGTACGCCCTTAAATTATGTATACCGTCGTATAGAATTTTTCCACGTTTTTACTCTAAAGGGTGAAAACCTTATTAGATTGATAGAACCCCTTAAAAAATAATGCAAACATCGACGTGCATTACCGGGTACAAGACAGAATCCGAAATATACTTCAATTATTTTTTTAAGTGCATTGTTTTATCATGAATGATATTCTGGACATCAAAACCGAAACTTTCCAAGATATTACATCAAAATTGTACATATAAGCATGTTTATATTCTTTTCGTTTATATTCTCGTTTATATTTTCAAATACGTTTATATGTTTATACTCTCTACGTTTATATTCTCAAAATTGTCACAAAGTCCTTAAAGCGTGATAATTGTATAAGTTAATATGAAAATAATATCTAAAAATATACAGTTTGGTGCTATTAATAGTAATAAATTAACTAAAGAGAGATTGTTTAACTTCATTCATGATGCTTGCATTATCGCTGAAATGACTTTTAATAAGCCGGTTCTTCACAACCAAAAATATATTTTTAATAATTAAACAGACCTAATGTAATTTTGTTGTCAAGTGTGTTTCTAAACGGACTTACGGCTTTTGCCTAAATATTTATTATGTTCAATAACGTCACAGTATAGCGTGAACAATAGAGATGCTTTATAACCATTTTCAGTAGTAGTGTTTTCTTTTAGCGCCTTTAAATTGCACGCCTATAAGCGGAGCGCATGAGGTAGTGCTCTACTCTCGCCTTACGAAAAACGAGTGATTTTTTGAACTTTAAATGTCTTTATTTATTACATGTTGCACTTGTAAAATAATGTATGCACTCAAACGGCAAGAATAATATCACTGATTTTAGTATCTGTAATATCTTCAAAACACATTTTGTTATAGAACATATTTATAAAACATAAAACTGTTTTAAAATTTTTTCGTGGACGTCCGTGTGTCTGTATGTGCGGATCCTGTATGTGGTCACGATAACGAATGAAATACTTCACTAATCGAGTGTTTTTTTTTTCATTCGCTTTAGTATGCATCTGAATAGAAGCCTATTGAATTTCACTGTCTAATTCGGTGTAGTTTAATTGATATTTAATAAACAAAATTTTGACGAGTCTTTTAGTAAAAAAAAAATTTTTTTTTTATTAAATTTAATCTAGAGAACATAAGAAACCCGAAGCGTGACTGTCTTTTTTATTCTCAATGATTAAGTAAAAATTTTGACACCACGGTAAGTATTTTTTTTTTAATCTATTTCAATTTAAAAAATGACGATTACGGTATAAATTTTTGTTAATATATAGAATTTAGAGTATTGAACAATGCATACCAAGTAATTTGTAATCATTCATAAAGAGTGAGCTCCAGTCATTCGTCGGAGCTGACATACACATTTTTCTTTAGTAAAAATGGAGTAACCGCTATGAGGCGTGCACTTTTGGATTTTCCAAATTTACTTGTAAATATTGCAAACGAAATTGCTTTCCATCAATAACTTTTTGTTGTATAAAAAATAAATTCCATTACCTTAAAAAAAACCCCTGACAAATGCAAATAACCTTCACACCTCAAGGGTTTTTATATCGTTTCATCTCGTTACTTGTGTTTCTATTTTCAACTTTTTTTTTTGAAAAATAAAATATTGTTTGTTTTCAAAAAAAGTTTTAGACAAAAAAAATTTAGGTAATGTTAAAACTACACCTCTATACATTCGTCTACATGAGTTTTCACATTCCAACTTCAAAATCAGTTTTTATTCGAAAAAATGTGTTCTTAAATGATGTAACAACAAATTAATCACTTTTAGACTTTAGTCACTTATATTTTATCGCCATTGTTAAGTTCGAGAAATTTTACCATGTTAAATAATTAAACTTAAGAATTAAATTCTATGTGTTAATAATAATATGCACTTTATAACTCATAAATGGGTGCACAAATGAATGCAGATTATTACCACCTCAAACATCTGCAAAATTCTTACTACTACCGCTTACATATCGTAGCGAAGTTTTTGAACTGGTCAATGGTCAAGAATTTCGATAATTTTTTGCTTAAAGAGAACTTTGTTTAATTTTTAGTATTAAACTTTTAATTTTGGTGGGACATTTAATACTGCTCACAGAAGGATTCTCCTAATATTTTTTTACAAATTCAGTAAAGACTTCCTGCGGGTTGATAAAAATGTTATAGTAGACGCAAATTAAGACTAGTCATTTCAGTGTCTCCTGAAATGTGGTGTTCCGCAAATAGGGCTTTAATCCTCTGCAAATGGGAAACGACCTCTATGGGGAGTTGCCTTGGAGACGGAAAGACCGAACTAGATTTAAAAATAACAGTGGATGGTAGGGCATAAACTCGCGTCGCGGTGGTAAAGTGCGTCTAAAGCATCATTAATGCTATTGTCAGAGGAAAACACTTCTTTCCAATTTTGTTTTTATTTTTGTTGAACTAAGCTTTATGATAAAAAATGCACTGTTACTACATTTCGATTGGTATTAAAAGACTCGTTGATAGTCAATTAAGAATCATAGTTAAAAGCATTTAGTATCAGCCTCCTGCTTACATTGACTGTGACAGACGTTACATACAAATCGCCGTTAGAAGTAAATGGTACTCACTGCTTCTATTGCATGCAAAATCAAATACATAATACCTATCTAGATAAAAGGGTTTTGCCTTGTTTTTAGTTAATGAAGGGTGCAAGTCACAGTACACACAAACGAGACCCTCAACTGTTATAGAGATAAAACATTGTTTAAAATCGTTCCGTTAAGGACTAAGTGTAGCTTTCGTCACACTATATCTAGATAGAGTTGGTATTAGATATCTGAAAGACAGCTAGTTGTTCGTGACTCACTCATGCGAATGCCGAATGATGTCGTGTCTACTTTAATTTCACCTTAGGGATAATACGAAAAAGAGCCTCACATAACACCCGATACCCCAAGGATTTCAAACAACGAAATGGCATTCATTAATAGTAAAGCCTACCATACGTTCAGTGCGTTTCTTGCTAATGTAAGCATAAAGGAAGGTAGCCATGACGCATTAAAATATATTTTCTTTTCTACGTGACAGAAAAGTGTTAAACTTTGTCTCTCTCTCTACATATATTCGCTTCATGTAAAAAAAAAACTTTAACTCATTTGAAAAGCGTTGTAAAAAAGAGGATCAATCATATCGAAAATAAAACAACAGTATGGCATTGACAAAGTTTTTTTTAATCTAATATTTTCAAATAAATGTTTGTAAGTCATTGAAAATTAAACAAAAGTGATAATTTTTATCCATGAGAAACTAGAAAAGTGCGAGTACGACTTGCATGAAGAGGGTTCCGTACGTTGAATATCCATTATATTTTTTTTAAGTCTGATCCAAATTTGTTTGTGATAAATAAAAAATATGTATATTACCGTCCAGTAATATACATATTTTTTATATCAGTCTATAGAAGGAATTATAAACCTCTTACAGATCTTCCTGTAATCTGTTTTTGAATGTATGATTCATCCCCCAAATGTGAACCACATACTTACTATTCATTTATTTACATTAGACTCCCATGTTTAGGTTACAGACACGCTTATGTGTAACAAATGTCAATTTTATCGGTTCAGTAGATCAAGAGCGAATCCGCTGGGAGAGACGGACAGACAGACATAGACACTAGGGATCCTATAAGGATTCAGTTTTTTTCGTTTGGACGTACGGATCCTTAAAAATTTAATAAGATATTTTTTTTTTAACAAAATGCTGTGACTTTTAATTTACATATCAATAATGTGTGCATTTATATATTAATGAATATTTAAAAAAAAACTGTCACAATGACATTTACCTATAAAAATATAAGCTAATTTGTTCTTACAAAATAATTTCACTAAAATGTATAATTGATACTTGTCAAGTAGAACACTAAATAGTTTAAAAAAAATACATAATTAAAAAATTAAAAAAAAAATCAACAGATAAGTAACGCATTAAAAATACCCAAACAAGATTGAGAAAACAAACTAATAAAACCTAATAAACTCTACTTTGGTTTAACAGAGTAATTTATGAGCTGAAAGCCTAAATTAAATAATTCTTACGATTTTTAATTTGCAAATGAGTTCCTGCTACCAATAATGTAAATTATTGAATGCCCGGATGATTCGGGCCAAAAATCTGCCATTTTGGTTTTTAATACCTATCTAAAGACATTTGGATTTTTGAGACAAATATAATGATACCATAATTGTCGAAATTTATCCAGCCGTTTGGAAGATATGTTACAATAAATAAATTTACAAACAAACACAAGACACGTGCGAAAAACAAAATACGCCCAAAAACAATAAATACGTTTCCCTGGCAGTCGGATAAAAAAGAGATTCAATTCATATAAAGATAAAGACATGGCAAATACTTAGTATATTTTGATTCGCCACGAATTAATTAATATGAAATGGCATTTCTGTCTACATCGAATGTCTTCTATTTGGGATTATGCAACCCACATCGACGTAGCTAACTGCCGACTGTCGAAAATAAAAAAAAAGGTACGCACCAGTTTAAAGCGACGAATGGATAGTATTTTTACATGCGAAAAGGGAAATTTAGGAACGGGAAATATTACGTTTGGTTTATCGATAAAGGGTCAATCCATTCTTTTTGTTTCGGGCGGAGCATTAATCTTGCGGCTTGCAGATCCCGACGACTGCTCTATCGGCCCTTTAGCGCCGTGTCCCGCCTGACGCGGCGCGATGGCGGGACCCATATCAAATTGGCTATCGTCTTTCTTCTTCGAGACGCGACCGCCGCGGTTTACGTGACGAATTTTAATAAGCGCCGTGAAGAAAACAAACAGAATCCCGCATGGCCACCGCGGCCGCAGTGTCGACATGAAAAAGGAAATCAGACTGAAAATAAATAAATTAATAACTTCGAAAATATTTCATATTTCATTGCGGGCAGTTAAAAAATTATAAATAGCAGAAATGTAATACGAGAAATTATTGTTACACACACAAACGCACACACACGACTCTCACACAAACACACATACAGATACATACACGCGCGCGCATCAGTATTTATCATTTATTTATAGCCTATTTTTTTAAATATTTATTTTATGTGACAACTTGCGAAAATTTCAACTATATATCGCTCATCAGTTGTGATACAGAGGCATGTAAACAGACGGATAGTCGTTGTGAGCCCACCTACAGATCTCTAATTGTATCTTTAAGATACGAAATTCAAATACTGAGAAATGAGAAATAATCTAGATCAACTACTTAGAAATGAGAGGAGACTTAACAGTCTAAAACAACTCTTGTATGAAGCTATCAATAATTAAACCGTTATATTTAAAGTACTGGATTGTAAACAATAACAATCATTTATTTTGACTGCTGTGTTTAAATTTAATAAGAGCTCACTTAAAATATTCTACACATTTTTTTAATAGACGATAACATAAAATGTTTTCGTCGAACTTTTGGTATAAATTAAAAAAGAGGTTACTATTAAATTCGAATCTCGACAAAAAATTCTATTTATTTTCGGTAATTTAAAATTCGTAGACAAATTAATTTATTTGAAAACAAATATAAGAGCTTTAAATTATAAAAGCGCTCGAAATTTAGTCCTTTTATATAAGTGGACTTACACCAAGCATTAAGTAAAATGTTATAACACTTCCGTTTCATAATTTAACATTTATAAAGAAATCTCCTTAATACTGCTTCTTCTAAATTAACTTTTCCAGAGTTTTAGAATGTTTTAGAATTTTCCTGTATTAGTTACTTTATTTCATTTAATACACATTACCCCTTTATACCGGGAGCAAACGATTCACACATAATTGAGCTTTTCCCTTCTATCGTACACCACAATAAGCTTTCTTTTTAGTGAGTTTTTTTCTTCCTCAGTGTGAAATATCTCCATTTTATTCGAACGCGAAAGGTTTTTTGTATGCATTTGTTCCAGTGATTTAGCTTATGTGTCTGCCGCTGTCACGGGAAGCGTAGACAATTCATTTGAATTACCAGGGGAAGGCGTGATTTGGAATTTGACAAAATACGTGCGTAACTCGGGCGACGCCATTTTTACACTTGTCAACCCGCGCGATGGAGTTGTGCACGACAATCGCACCTCCTTCCGTTCGCCGCGGCGCATTAATGTAGCGTCATTTTTCCTTTTTTCAGAAATTTAAGGTGAGGCTTTCCACTTTATGCTGTAAATTAAATAACTTTTGATAATATTCATTTGTATCCTTTTTTCATTATTCGCTGAAAGTTTATAATAGCATTTTCGTTTTACATAAAGATCTCTAGGACAATTTAAAAAATGCAGTAATACATGTGCGATCTAAAAAATTTTAGAAACGGATCGCTGTTAACGGTCCCGAAAACGGCAAAAAAAATGAAATTCATCGATGCAGATTTATCACAACTTCTCTTGTTCTGTTTTAAATACTGCTGATAATATACGTTTACTTACAAGTGATAATTATTTTCTGCGCAGCAGAACATCGTTCTGTTACCAAACTTTCAACTAAACAAGATAGAAGCCGAAAATGCATTAAAAAGGAAATGAATTCTGTTAACGGAGAGTTTACTCCATCGTTATCTACTATGTATGAAACGTGGAAGGCAGAGCATCGAAGACCACCCTGGTGCCGGCCGGCCGGTGGAAACCCGTTCAACAGTAATTATAGGAAAAGAGGAGAAAAATAAGTCAGTAGAAACATAGGGAAACGTCAAATAGTAAGCAGGGGAAGTTGGCTTTCTGTGCCGGCAGAAAGGCAACTTACACAACATTATAAAGTGACCGCGAGGCAGGTGCCGCGAATGCCGACACCTGCGTTGTTACTGAAGCATGCGCGTGTAGAATGCTATATGGAGTTTTCAGAGCTATTTGGTGAAAATCCAGTCAGAGACATCACAAAGATTATATTGGAAATGAGGCTTGGGTTCATCGTTATTACCCTGAGAGGAAGTAAGATTTGACGCAGTGATCTATTAGAGAAGCGGCTTATCCCAACTAACATGGGGGGCTAGAAAGTCTATGGCCTCCATTTTAAGGATTAATAAATGATATTGCCTTTTGACTATAAAGCCAAAAATATCAATGACACAAGAGCATATGACAGCAATGTTTTATGGTAGCTAAAAGCATCCGTTAAAACAAGGGAGAAGGAAATTGCGCAAAGGTGTGCCGCATCTGAATGATAATGTTTTAATTTACATCGATCAGGTGCCGAGGGCAACCGTGTGAGTAGCACTCCCCAGGCAATGCAGGTCTTGCCCGCAATGACTACTTTTTAGTCTCGTACCTGAGAAACAATCTAGGCACTTGGCACACTAACAACGAAAAATTAAAGGTGGTTGTAACTGAAATTTTAACGAGCAAAGTGAAATCTACTTTAAGTGCTTTAACTATATTAAATAAAATATATAAATTAAATGAAATATAAACAGTAAAATCTTATCATTAAGAATTTAAAATATAATTATAATTATCGTGCTTGTAAGATTTCCTATATTGAAATTGTACTTATTTTAGCGAATTATTTATTACGTGACTCTATTACAAGTTTAATTTTTGTTATACCAAAACAATCTCTCGGGATAGAAGTTCAATTTGCAATGGAGCCAATAGTTTGACCTGACCTCCTTGCAGATGAAGCCCTGTTAGGGGGTCACGTAACACTCGACGAATAATTGCGATGTGAATTAGATCTCCTCGTCTACCTTTAGTACTTTTAAATATGACATCTTCGAAATAGATCAAATGTAAAAGGAAAAATTCATTATCTCGGTCCATAAACTTTATTTCAAAATTAGGGACAGCTCCTGGGAGCTAGTGCTCATTCAGACGGATGGACTGCCAACCTGAAAGATAATCATTTATTAGGAAATCTGCACACAGAAAAAATAATATAGGAATAAATACTAATAGCTTGATTTCCTGTTAGTTAAGTCCATGACTCCTTCGTTGGATTGCTGAATGCAGCTCACCTGTAAGCTCATGTTGATCACAGAGCTAGGACAGACTCTCAAGATCTTGATTCACCCGCGATCGCGACCCGCCAGGATCCACCCGTGATCTCCCCGATTCTCTATCAAGACCGACTGATTTCTCACGCACACGGCTCAACTTCGGCGCATACGCCGCATTATGTCTTTTAATTCTTTTTCTTGTAAGGCAAATGCCTCTTTACTTTTTTTTTTCTAAACACGTTGACACAAGGCGCGCGCATAGCTATTTGTTATTACATTCATGTAAAGACACGTACACATGCAAGGTAATTAAAAATAAAAAAGGAATATACAAACATGTATCAATTGAAATGGTCATATTAAAATAAAATAATCAAATCACTTACCGATGAATACCAATTAACCGATGAAATAAGTCAACCAATTTACTTCAATAACAAAACTCATAGTACTAATAATAAATTGTTCCTATATCGAGATGTGAACAAAATGTGATAACAGGTGTTGACGTGTAGTGACATACATATCAATTTATAATAAAATCTGAATTTAAGTATTTTCGGACATCCAACTCAGGGCCAATTTCTTACTGTACAAGACGTACTATGTACGCTTCTGTTTTTGGGAATGGTCTAGGGTTGCTTTTAAACAACGACACGTGTCCGTGACAATTTATGTAATTCAAACCTCGTCTTTCTTTCAGTGATTTTCATTTATTTACTTTTCTACATACTTATAGTAAGTGTGTTAGTCGAAATAAAGACCTCCGAAACAAAAGACTGTTTGTTATTTGTTTATTATTACTTCCAATAGCACAAACCCATCCAATAGAATGACTTAAACTGCGTTTCTATGAACTCAAAATATATTTTAGTATTCTTTCTTGTGGACCTAAGAATTCTAAATCTATGTTGAAAAATGAATAAAAAACATATCGGAATTACTGTATTTTATTCCTATTTTATTGTACACGCCTCCTAACAATATGAAATGTGATGTCCATTTAGGGGCCAATCATAGCATATATACAGTAGATTTCAAAGAATTATAAGTGACCATTGGCAGTTTTTTTATAGTCTTATGGATGTAGTATCAATTTTTATATCCTTTTGAAAATGGCATTTCATAGTGCAGTGAAATGCCAAAACTTTTAGATAGAGCTGGCTCAAATCGTTTTTTTTTGTTACACCGCAAATAGACAAACGTTTTCCTTTATCAACATTGACTTTGAATGTCCAAGCTGTCTTGGAAAATTTACAGCAAAAGAAGTACCAAGTGGTTAAACAGGGGTTTGATATCATTATAAAAAAATGAGCCGAAATCAGCGGGGATCAGGTTTGCGAGCCCAGATTATAGCTTTTGTCAAAATCCGCCGTGTTGAGAGCATTTCGAGGCAACTCATCAAGAAGGTTTCGAGAAAATTGCTTTTACATTTCTATTTCTTCTTAAATTTACGATCCTGATAGAACCCTCATAACGAAAATTGCGCTTCATTTCAAACGGCTCCGAACGTATTTCTGATACGGTTAAAATATTTATTGACCTACGCTAGTAACACGGCTGATCTATTTCTGATTTGTTCTTCGTTAATATATCAAAAACCAGAACATACAGTACAAGAGAAATCAATTCTAAGGAAAAGGTACGAGGTAATATAAGATTAATAAGGTTTCACTCTGTATACGTAAAAATGAAACCAACAATACTCCAGAAACGAAACGATAAATTGAAATATTTATAAATGTTATTTTGTCACAATAATATGACGACTTAGAATACGCGATCTGTCTTAAGTCGTGGATGAATAAGTACAGTTATAGACTTTGCGATATCATCATAAAGATCTATTCAGTTTTTAGAGAAACATACTCTACATTATTTCATTTTCATTTCATTACAATATGCAGTTTAATAAGTGAGGTAGCAGAAATTTGAAGAAATAATTAGCATTATCTATTTTTCATTTGTATTCTCTTTAATCGAACGTAAAAATGCCTTTCAGTATCATGGTCGTAATTAGTTGGTAATTATCGTAAATCAATATGGATATTGCCGAAAATATCAAAAGTACAATTAACAACAAACTGAATATATAAAAAATAATAATAATATAAAAAAATCAATGTACCACATGTAGTTCATATTAAAAATGTCGTACATTATTATTTTTTAATTACATGTTTTATTTTCTTCTTTTTAGTATCATGAGGGTGAAATATTGCAAGTGATTTAAATATTTTACAATGACCAGAACATGCGATAAATTTCAGATTTATTTCAATTACTTTTTGTATAACAATATTTGAAATATTAATTTGAAATAATTAATTCACGGTAAAATGCTATGTCTACTTATCAAGAACATGCCAACTATTTAATTATTTATAGAATTATGGTAACTGTTGCCATGGTAACCGTAGCCGTGTTAATTTCAAAATATAAATGAATATAATAACGCTATTTTTCGTCGATTTTTTTTCACATTTTTTGTATTGTCATTCAATTCTGAGTTATATTCAAAATTTCAAGACTAGCTAATCGTAAGGTCAGATTGAAATATGTGTTCCAAAATTCCACCCGGACAGACGTACAACAATAGCGAGTTAATAAAAACGGGGTAAAATAAATTATCTTATATAATTTCTGTTTTTGCGGCCACAAATAAATCACATCTTATTTCGTAGGTGAACGATGCCTACAATTATTGAATTTATTAGACACAATAAAAGTTTCGGTCATGAACACTTCTTGTCATCAGTTATAATACAAATAATACCGATAAATTGCTGATAGCTTTTAGACTATTCGCTATCAGACCAAAAATGTGTAATAAAGAAAATGTATTTGAGTTTATTACTGAATCACTACTGACTCCGAAACAAAAATCAAGACTAATTTATTTACTCTTGAGTTACATGAATTACTGGTCGTGGTACTACGTAAGATAGAGGCAATCGAGTGCTCGAAGGCATCGTCTTTGAATCACAAGCTACCCGGTTCGAATACTGACTATGACGGGATAATTAAGTTGAGAGTTTTAAACTTAAGCCAGATTAAGCCATTTCTCCGTGTCTTTTACAAAACGTGCCTCAGAGTCTACATCAAGTGTTGGTATTAGACTTGATGACCGCAGAGGTAAATACGGTTGTCGGCACCCCTCGGGCAGCATCAGATCAAAGTATCGAGCGTCCGTATTGATAAACCTCACTCGAATCATGCGCCACCTCAAAGCAGTAAGATGGGAACGAGATGTATTTATATTATTCTCTATAGCGAAACACTGTAACTGTCTTGCTATTTCCACTCTCAAACTCTCGAGATGGAACGCGCACTTTAAATGTGATTTATTAATACGGACCGAAGTAGGACCCCCTGAATCTGAAATAAGACGGTTATAAGAATATATGTTTAATTAGTGAGTTAACAATAATTTGACACAAGTAAGTGTGTGGCTCCTAAGTGAATACTATTATACTTGAAGACGAACATTTACAGTTTTATACAACCGTCGCCATTTTTCTAACTCTTAGTATAGGTGTCTGTATAATGCATATTTTAGAGTAAAATTAAATTTGTATTTCTATATTGTTATGTCAATATGCATTATGTTATAGATTCTCACGAATTAAACCAAGTACAGATGGCTATAAAAAATTGGTAACAGAAAGGAGACTATATTACATTATTGCATTAAAATAATATACCTCTATTCCTTATAAAATTAATTATAAAAAAACTGGCCAAGAGCATATCGGACCGTGCTCATTATAGGGTCCAGAAGCCATTATTACAAATAAATGAGCTACAGATGAAAAAGTACGTTGTCAAACTTTTTTCATGTTTCCTATAACATAACAGTTATAAGCACTTTAGTCGCCTATAAGTAGATAAACAAGTAAGAAGGTCGACTATTACTACTAAATTAGTGTAAACTAAAGTGCAAATTCATCAGCAAAAAAAAAAACATATTTTCATGGCACTTACGTCCTTTTGTTGAGAAGCGTAGTTATTCGGCAATAATTTAAAAACAATAGTATCCGATCATGTTCAAAATAATTTTCTTTGAAAGTACTTATTCAGCGTTACCTTCGTCATTTTTATTTTTATTTTTTGGATTTACGGTTTAGAAAGTAAAGAGGGGGACACAATCTATGCAAATTTCGAAGCGCTTATTTCCAAAATCATATACGTAATTAGAAAAGTTGCTTTAAAATCTTAAAATTATTTTTAAAAAACCGTCAAAATATGTGCCATACGTTGATATTCCTATAAAATTTTTTTTCAGCTTCTGTTATATGTATGGAGTGCCCCCCGCTAGAAATATAAATACCAAACTTAGTAGCGGCTTATACAGGACACATACACTATAAATTTCATCAATATACGTCTTGTAATTTTCGAATATAGTCGGTGAGGTTCACTACAATAGTTCTTTCCCGTACAGATCAATTGCACTAAATGTGTTAATATGGCTTTAAAACAATTTTATTGCTATATACTTCTATCGTGTGTAGTATCGTACTATAGGCACTTAAGATAAAGAGCCCTACATTTTTGTCGAGTGTAGAGATAAAATGTTTCGATTATGATAAGAAGTGGCGTGCTCGCCATGTTGATACAGTGAAAAATTCATCCGAGTGCAACGGTATATGAATTTAGTTTGAGGTGGTGTGCTTTTCGACTATATACCTAAACATGTTTTTGTTTATTGTGTTCAGTGTCCTCTTAATAGGAGACACCTCAGGTAAGGACGTGCGGTGAATTCTGATAAATCGTTTTTAATAACATTTATTAGGGACAAATGAGCCTTAGGGCCATCAGGGACTAGGTAGTTGTAGCCGCCCATGGACATTCGCAACCTCCTAAGACTTACCATTACGTTGTTGGCTTCTTAGTTAGAAGGAGAATATCTGATAGAGGAATGGATCAAAAGACCTCAGTAAATTTTGCGTAACTTAACTCTTTTATTTTTCATGAAAATTTCAAAATCTTTCTTAGTTTTTACTAAGTTTTCAAAATTGGTGAGAAAATTGTTATTATTGTTGATGATATGATATCGTTGATATCTTACATTTCTTATTTCTGTTTAAGTGCTGAAGTTTTGTGATTTGTGAGCGTACTTAACTAACTTTTTTAAGTGATGTACCATTTATTAATGGAGTACCATTTATTAATTTAATAAACTTTTAAAACAGTGCACAACTTCATTGAATATATTAATCTTGCTTTTTCTAGTAATATCTTTTTGAATAATTAAACCCATGATGATGTCTGCATAATTAACAAATTCACTTTTTCTGATATTACACTGCACTATAATGTAATGTAATATCATAAAAATGCATATGAAACAATATGCTAAGAAAATCTTTAGAGGTGTGATTTTTAATTGTAAGAATCTGCTGTTTTCACAATTTTCTTATTTATTTGTTTAAAAATAGTTTGCACAATATAATACGTAGGTGAAACTCATTTTTTTAGAATTGGCCACTTGTAACCTGATAAAGTAATAAAACATATTTGAATATGAAAAATGGAACTTCTTATCACTCTTATTATGTATATTTTATTCATTTGTCATTTTTTTTTACAAATTGGAGGCGAAAAGAAAATGGGTTGTCTAACGTCAACATGAATTTAATGCGAGAAAATTTTCAAGCTACGATTTTCTATAAACTTCGCTGCCAATTAAACCGACAAAAAAGTTATAACAGATTTCGGTAGGTCTTTCATGATAAAGCTCTATCTCTTACCACTGTTTATAACTGGTTTAACGAGTTCAAACGTGGTCACATTAATCTGACTGACGATCTGCGTGAGAGTCGTTCTTATACGGCGACGACTAAAGATAAAGCGTTGTGCGGCTCTTGGTAGAGACTGACCAGCTTAGGCATCGGTATGAGTTAAGTGCAAAGATCTTTCATAAACATTTAGCGGTCAGGAAGCTTTGTACTCGGTGGATACCTCATAATTTGACCGAAGTTCAAAAACTCCGTCGCGTCAGTTGGTACAAAGATTTGCCGATTGGGACTCAAATGCTGTACATAACATGAGTATACGCGATGAAAACTGTATTTATTGTTGCGATCCCGAAATTAAAAGACAATCTACTCATTAGGTGTTTCCTTTCGAGCAGTTACATACTAAAGTAAAACGAGGTCACAACGTTGAAATAAAATAGTGGCCTCTTTCTTCGGAATGACAAGACATTATGCAACAATGGTTTTAGAAGGTAAAAAAACAGTCATTGCAAATTGGCACACTAACAATTGTTTACCTTTTGTATTGAAAAAAAATCGGGGAGAATGAGCTTGCAGTAGGTTTCTCCATCACGACAACGTCTCACCACATCACGCCAGACAAACAAATTATAATTTGGGGGTATTAAGTAAAGATATACTGACTCACCCGCCTTACAACTTTGACCTTGGACCATGCGCTTTTTTGTATTTATTTCCTAAAATAAAAAAAAAACTTCCAGGAAAGTTTACGGACATCAAGGTAACGGTGGTTCCATATGAAAAGACCGCCAAAGCGACCCTATGTGTGAGTGGGCAAAATGTTTATCTTTGTGGTTCAATAGAATGCAACAGTGTATTGAACTCAACAGACATCATTTTAAATAACAGTAATATTAAAAATAACTTGCTAGTTTGCTTAGTTTTTGATTCTCTAAGAACTTTCAGTTTGAACCACGTAATAATTACTTTTATAAATTTTGCAAGTTACTTAGATCTTACTTCTATTCTTTATAATTCCTTCTGCATCATCGGAAGAAGGTACAAAAGAACAATCTAATATACCACATTCCATGTCAGGACATACAGATGGGAGGCTAACCGTCGCAAGAACGCCTTATCTACGAGTAGTCAGGGTATGCAGTTAGATATATATAAAAACAACTATAATTGTATGTCACAGGCCAACTGGACACCTCGGGCCAGTCCTACGGGTACGTGACCGTGCGCGAGGGCGCCCACATGTTCTACTGGCTTTACTACACCACCGCGGATGTGGCCACGTACACCGAAAGACCGCTGATAGTGTGGCTGCAGGGGGGCCCGGGCGGCTCCTCCACGGGGATCGGCAACTTCGAGATATTGGGGCCGGTGGACATATATTTCCAGGAGAGGGACCACACCTGGGTAAGGGATAACGAAACATGTGTCCATTAAATTATACCAACTGGTCGCGCACATATTATTGTGGCAATCGACACAGTTCTACGCCCGTGGCCCGGGGCCGCTGTTGCGTACATATGTGAAAATCAACGGTTGTGCACACATTATTGGGCCGCCGCTGCTTACATATATGACATTTGTAATATAATTGAAATTATAGGAGTTATTTGAAAGATAGCTTTTGTTTTCGTTTCAGCCTTGAGGTGGTTTTGGCCGATAAATAAATATCCGAATCTTATTATGTACAGTTATTTAAGTATATGAACATTACATATGTTTTACATTATCTAATTGTATCAAATATTCAAAGTACATATTACAATATAATCCTAGAAATGGTCGAAGTACTAAATCTTTAAATAATTAACTATATCAATAACATCAAAGCGCAAGCATATTTTTCATTTTTGTAGCGATATATTGTTAAATATTATTAAAGTTTTAATCTTTTTATATATTTTATGAACACGGTTATCGCAGGCTTAAATGGACAATTATTAAGTAAAAAATCTGTAATTCAGTAGTTATATTTTTATTTATTGTAATAGTTATAATATTAGAGAGCAAATATTTTTCGCATTATTGGCGAAGTTAGGGAATAGTGGATATTGGGAAGCCCTCTGACAAAGACTGTTGACGTCATTGAGCAGAATATTTCTTGTGTATTTTATCGCAGACAATACTTGAGTAATTTTCCATGTCAGAAGAAACAAAATAACAATTAAGTGAAAGTCGTATGCCTATTTTTTATCCACATTCTTTAGGACTTTACAACATTCCCCAAAGGGACAGGCAGAGACTATATACCTATAGATATGGTACGACTTTTGTATAATCTGTGATTTTGCTTAGCATCCACTAGTTGATGCATACAAGCACATCACTTTCGTTTAAGATTTGGCCTTTCTTTAATATTTCATCAATTGTGTGAAAACATCGGTTTCTATGGCATCCGTTGCCGACTCTTCCATCACACATTCGCTGTTTTGACTTGCTCCGTCTCTGTACTTGCAATTATCCTTTTCAGATTGAAAAACTACCGCACTTGCAAGACGTAGTGATTGGAGTAAAAAAATTACTTTCTACTCTCTATTTATTACATTTTTCAGACCTTACCGTTTTCTCTTCTATTTATCTTTAATTATTCCATTCACACACTGCACAGGGATAAAATTTTCGCTGCATTGACTCTAATTTCATGTTTCATTTAGTATATCCAATTCACACTGCCTTACATAACTCTGTGAACTTGAATTTTGTTAGAAATAATTAAGCACGCTTATCGCGAGTACACAAGGCTCCGTCCACTGCATTTCCCGCACTTACTCGCCTCCCATCGCGTCCATCACGCTTATGCTTATTCGTAAACAGATACCCAAACAACTTGTATTTCACTACTTTTACTCCCCCATCTCCTATCGATATATTGACGGTAAGCAATACAATAAAATGTTACAGGGGTTTTTTTTCAAGTTTCTAAAATTATATTCTCGCTAGGAGTTGCGTCATCAGATGATGAGTATAAAATTGAATACTCCGCATTGTGTATAATGACGTATTAATACAAAATTTAAATATTCAAGATGCCTTAAAAAATTTCAGCATCTCTCTTATGTTATAAAATACGTAAGCAATACGTGTAGCCGGTTTTTTCAACTAGTACATCTCTTTCGATCGCATGTATCATATTTATACTAAAAGGGTCTCCTCCGTATAAATAATTATATTCCATACGCTCGAAAGTTCTGGGTTCAATTACCGAACAGTAAAATGTAGTCAACCGTGAAAACACGTTCTCCAAGTATATATCCAAATCGACCCCTCGATACATATTTGTAAATATTTAAAACAGACTTATATAATATTAACTTGTGACCAATAAAGTGAATATGAGATAGCGGTATATTAAAAATGTTATCCTTTCTGTACATAAATTCGATGAACTACATTTATAATAACTTAATCTTATTCATGCTGGTGTTAAATTTGTTACTTTATTACACATTGTTACAACTGTATTATATATTTTAGGGTTCCGTACCTAAAAGGAGAAACCTTTCATAGGATCCCTTCGTAGGATCACTTCGTTGCCCTTTCGCCGGTCTGTCTGTGTGCTGTTTGTCTGTTTCTGTGTCAGTCCCTTCTTCTCAAGAACGCGTGGAGGTGTTAAATTGAAGTAACTATTAAATATTTAGATCAATGGTTCCGATTCCCATTTATGGATTATATTTTGTCACTTGCAAGTAAATTAAACCTATAGGGTACTTTTTTCCGCTTATAATCATAAAACTTGGCAAGAAGCAATGTCTCACATCACAAGGAAAGGAAAAATCAAAAAATCATTAATTAGCTATATCAATTAATAAAATGTTTTTTACCATTACAAACTGACGTCTGTAATTGGAGTATAGATCACAATGTAGACCGATATATGTGAGGAAATTTTTTAACTTTTCGTTATGAACATTTAAGGTTTTTTGAAGTCGCATGCGTAGAAATTTTTTGGAAAAAAAGCGCTTACGTTTGTATTGAATCTTTAGAGTGCGAGTCGTATTCGCACTTGTCGAGTTCTTTTTTAATTACTTAGAAATTATTTATATACTCATATAACTGATACAGCAATTTGCATAATTGACATTCAATTATCAATCAGCGTAAGCTATTGGCGAAACGTCATAAATATTTCAAATATGGTGCTTGTGTACGGTGAATGTGTATAATATTGATGAGTTAGAAAGTGATTTAATCATTTAAATACATTTAAATAGCACATAATTAACTTACAATTCAAACGGAGACAATTTGCAACAGCTATAGTCGTTTATAAATGAAACCCGTTAAGATATTGATTCTACTATAATCACTGCGACATAATTAAAGTAACATAAAGGTACAAAAAATATCGTTTCCTTCATATAGTACGTAATAGTAAAACTGATTTAGCAAAACTCAATTCAGTACTTATATACATAATGTTATCTATTACGTAGATATCAATTTTAACGAATATGTAAAAATTAAGTTAAAAAGCACTTAAACGAATTAGTAGAGACTTAAATAAAATTAACAATTGAAAATATCTCGTGAAGTTTATTTTTAATATAATATCGACAATATTATTTGGAAAAAACGGAGTTTTTAGTTTTATGTAGTCAAAGTTGAAATGCTTAACCTGTAAGTACGTACACGATATGCTGAGAAAATTAGTAAAGTTTAAGTCAAAACCCTTTTTTAAATGGATGTTTCTAAAGGAATACACTTTAATAACAATTGTTCTCTAAGTAGAAGTATTTAAGTTTCAAGTAAGTTGAAATGTCTTCTACTCATCTTGATTGCTACAATTTGCTTCTGTTGCTAACACAAAACTTCTAAAATACGTATAGGCGTAATAATTTCCTATGTCATTTCTTATGTTCTATGTTATTTCTTCTCCTATTCTGGTACAATAGCAGAATACCTACAAATTCGTCGCTGAGAAAAAAAAATAATAACTTCATATATGCACAGCGGTTTCTGAAACGTAAACGATATGATAAAATATAAACAAGTATAAAGGAATATCATTTCAAGAAGCAATACAGAGAGTTTCAATTTCATTTTTCTCCGCAAATGTTTCGTAGAATTCCAACCATCACTTTAAGGGACTAAAGCATTTTCTTTCCAACTAACGTGGACAATTGTATCGATTTCCATTTCATATTTGGGTTGTATAACCTATTATTAACGTTTTAATATTCAGATCTAGATAAGTGACTCATGCATTATTAAAGTTCTAATAAAAAAGGCATATTAACGATTAATGCGATTTCGATTTAAATTTTCTACGCGATATCATTCACTTATATGAAATAGAGTCAATATTTTATCATCTTTTGACATATTGTTTAAATATAGATAAGTCATTTGATTTATTCACGCTTAGGATTTATTAGGATTTATTCACGTATACATAGGAAAATTATAAACTATTTTCGTATACTATTGAGATTTTGTCAATTTTTTGCCAGATTCATAAATAAATACATTAAAATCCTGAGTTCAAGTTCTTTTAAGACAACAGGTTAAGCTACACGGAGTACAATGCTAGATTATGAACATAGACGCGGCATACTTGTAGAGTCATAATTATAAACTACCTCATTGTTTAATATTTTTCATAATTGCTGAAAAATCTTTATCGTTGAAATTAGCTGCTAAGAGAACACTGGTCTATATTCGTAAAATTATTAGCGAAGAAATAATGGAATTGAGAAATTGAATTTTACATTCCAAAGGAATGTAAAATTCGAGTGGAATTTGATGTTTTATGAAAAAGTGAGATATTGGAGTTTCCTTTTTAATAATGTTCATCCATTATTAAAAAAAAAAGTCTAAAAGTAAGTTAGTAAGTAAAAGTAAGAAGAACAGTTCGTAGACAAAAAATATGAGAAACCGAATAAATTAAAATATACACTTTTCTGGATCGTAAATATTCATGGTCGAAAATTTTACGAGTTATTTATTTGGGTATGAACCTTTGACTGACTGAAGATTTTTATATTAGATACTAACTTTTGCCCGCGACTCTGTTCGCCAGGACATAAAAATAATTGCTTCATCTTGTATTCTATCCCATAATTAAATCACGGTCCCGGTCGCTGTACCGTTCTCGATTATCATTCCGGTCCTGCTCTCGATGTTAATTTCTTTCATTCTTGATTTAGATCGCGGTCTCGCTTTTAATTTCGACTCAGGTTTTGATCTAAAGAAATATTCTGTTGAATAATACACTTGATTCGAATTTTGACCACACAATCGATTTCGATATTGATATCATTATCGATTACGATTGCGGTCACGATTTCTAATTCTATTTCTGGTCATGTGTGAAATTTCGATGTTGCCATCGATCACGGTTCTGATTTTGACGCAGACGTAGCAATGGTAGAAGTATCAAAACAATATTTATGTTAAATTACTTGGGGATAGAGTAGCTTCCTATTAGTAAAAGAGTTTTTGGAGTGACAGAAATATGAAGAAGAAGCCAAATGTTTTTTTTTCTATAAAGATTTGCCTTCAACTTTATCTTCTCGCTCGCGCGACAATATATAGACAGATTCATAGTAATTGAATAAATTGTTTAAGCGCCCAAAAAACAAACAAAATTCACATAGCGATTTCGATTTTCCATAAAACATTTTGTCCTTTATTTAGCACTCTTAGAGCTAATTTTCCGAAAAATCATTTGTGATGAACGTTAAATTGTGTTTTGTTTTTAATAATAGCTTCAGCCGTTTCGTTTTTTATATGATAAACAACAGTTTCTCATCATTTTTACCCTCTTATGTGTCGAATTCATAAAATGCCTTTCTTAATACTTGTCTACGTTGTATAAGGAATCTCTCTATAAAATTTCAAGTCTCTATACCCTGCAGTTTAGGCTCTCCGTTCATATATCAATTAGTCAGTTGATTGTTTTATGTATAATTATATATAAATAGTTTTGTATATAATACAAAAATTTGACTTATACAATTTTATTTGTATAAATACAAAATTATTTATACACTGTCAATAAAAAGTAAATTTTGTTTATTCAATAATCTTGTTATATAATTTTTAAATTAAATTAATACACTCGAAAAGGAAACTCAGTACATTATTTTTTTTGAAATTTTCATTATTGTGTGTCTATTGTAATTCTGCATGAAAAGCATTTTTTTTACAAATAATCCTTGTCCTTTTTTTTAATAAAAACATTTAATGATGAAATTTTCTTTAATAATTCTAAGAATCACATTTTACGGTTAGCATTGATATTAAAATTTATTTCGTTTTATTTCAAAATATATAATAATGGACACACATTTCTATGAAAGGCTCTAAATAAATTTTACTTTAATTTTGAAAGCTAATGAACAAACACGTTTTAACTTTAGGTGATATATAAATCCAGTAACGTCACCAATATGCGATATTTGAGTGTAAATTAATACTTAAGTATCAGGTTCAACTATAGTTTTAAGTTAATTAATGCAACAACAGGGAATTTATTTGTTTCTTTTTATCTCATCTATGTGCCAGTCTTATGAAGCAGAAAGACTTCCTCGAAGAAGCTCATTCTAGTCTATTTGTCGACTTGATATACTCATTTAATTAGGGGTTATTTGTATATTTTTAGTTACATAAAATTGTCGATAAGCAATTTTCGCACGTTAAAAGTATTCTCGCTGAATTGTAATAAACGTTTCAGATAAAACATTTTATACTTTCTGACCCCAAAAATTGCACTTTTTAAAGTTTCAACAGTTTGTCTGTGTGCATTCTTAACAATTTTAACGCCCTAATCAATTTTAACGGCTTAAAACAATGCAATGTAATTTAAACAAACGTTAGGTTTAATTGCAATTACTTGGTTATAACTTGAGATACAACCTGATCCTTCCGTAGTATGCCCCATCATGCACTGTAGAGGTATTTTTATCGATGTGAAGATATAAACAGGGGGACCTTATCCATAATAACAATGCAGCTGGTACACACATTTTGTACGGATATATTTCTTTAAATACACCTCCTTATTAAACAACGACTTATTTTTGTTTGTAAGCCGACTTCAGCTGAAAGTCTACGAGTCGGTAAAGATCTACAAGCAACGTGTTGAACAATCGCACGACGAGAATACGACCCCACTGTGAACCATTAAGTTGTAACAGGGCCGGCTCTCGACGAAGTCATTTGTCAAGCTTTTTTTAATGAATATTACATAACATTACATTGCAAATACATTTTACGTAGTTCTAAACACATGAATTTCTTATATACATAGAGAAGTGAAATTATTAACGTACAAGATATCTTTCGTTTCGCATAGGCGGAAAAGCAGTAGGAGACTAGTTATAAAACTTAATAAATATTCGCAAATAGAAACTTCAGAAATAAAAGTAAAAACTGACTTTCTGCAAATAAAAAAACATAAAACTTTTAACGTCTCGAAATTCTATACCTCCCATGACTGTACAGTTCAGCAAGCATTGCTGATTGGATTAATAGATACTTTATAACGTATTGACCATTTATATTTTTAGTTTATCCATGTTATTGGTTTGTTTTTCTTGTTTTCATAAACATTTTTATTGTAGCCACAGGGCTATTGTGAGATTGTTTTTGTTTTTTTGGAAGCGCCACAAGCATGAATGGGTTCAAACGTTCGCAAGATTTCTGTTTGTGTTACTAAAGTAGAATCCAATTTCTACTGGCGTGGGATTTTCTGTTAAGCTTGCAACAGTACAATTAATTGTTGTATATCTGTATACTAAATAACAAATTTTTGACGTTTAACAAAATTAAGATAGTAAGGACACACCAATATATCTTAAACCAATAAATTAGTGCCAAGATTGAAAATAACTATATGAATATTTAATGTGTTTAACTCAGACACAACCACGTTTTATTTTACTTGAGTTTATTTTGATAAAACTTTTGTAATGAAACAAAAAATTATAGGGGTATAATTGACAAGTACCCCGCTGAATAAAGTTGCATACTTTTTTCATGTTTATAAAAAAAAAATTAATGATGGGCCTCAGCAAATCTATATTTATTTATTTTTTTATCACGAATTCACAAAATAATACAATAACTTTTTATAATGCTTTAGGCTAGTTATGTATCAGTAGAAAATTCAACACCAATACAATTGAGTTTAAGTGATAACCTACTTATACAATAAAATTTGGCGTGTCTGTTTATTGGGGAAATTACTAATCGTAATGTGGTCAAAAATATTGCTCTGTTTTTGTACAATATTGTACTAATAACCAAATGTCATAAAAATTGCTTCCTGCCTTCGAAATAACTACGTAACTCTGAAATTTAATTAGTTAAAGAAACACTCCCATAAAATTACTTATTATCAAAAAACTAGGTTTGTGATCACAACAAAGATTAAATTTGTTCAATAAATTATTCTATTACTATACTGTTTACACATAACGTTAATTAGTTTGAACAATTTATTTAAATAATACACATAAGTGATTATATTACCAATTCTACTACATGTTTCCCTATATACAAATTTCTAAAGTTCATTTTAACGTGCCATTTAGAATTTGTATTATTTTGTTATTATATTATTTTATTAAATGTAGAAATGTATAAATACGATTCCAGTTTGTTTTTTTTTTAGAGAAAAACTGTGTAATTTAATTAAATCAAGAAACGCCTCAGAAGCGTTTGTTCATTTTATAATCTTGTGAAATGTACATGTTCCTGCAGGGTTATTACTGATTAATAATACAAGACTCTCCAGTCCAAATAAAGCTCGTATTATACAGCTATATTAATTTTTAGATATCAATTCCATACAAAAAAGCCTTAATAAATTTTCTTAAAAGTTTTTATTGCAGAATTGTTCTAAATTGATAAAACAATTAAAAAATACACAAGACAACACTTTATCATCTTCATCGATGAGAAGTATCAATTTATGGGCTTCGTTATGCTTTTCATTTTAAAGAACTGCACTCAGTCCAAAAGATTGCTATTCATTAATTTCAATATTTGCTTGATAACAAATCGGCAACTGTTCATTTAATATTTCTCATTTACTTTAAAATGAAATAGGAAATAAATAAAATAATAAATGCAGGAAAAAGGAATATAAAAATGATGTTGACCGTTTAAAAAACAAATCAACCGTACCCTCTTTTCGTTCATTTTTGATTGTACTATTCCTTTTTTTACGGGTTATAGAAAATGCCAACTCGACACTTTCAACTATTTTACTTCTCAATTTAATCTGTGCACGATAGAAAATAACGCTAGAAAGTCTAAACGAATAATAGTAATTAAAATATGACGACGAATGAAATGAGAATATTTTTCATTCATGTCCAAAGAATGTCCAGAATCGGCATCAGGACCAACATTGGAAGCAGGGCTAGCACCGAAATCGAGGACGATATCGGGATTAGAGACGACATTTATTGAATTTTAAATTACGAATAGCGTAAAAGCCTTGAAAAGGCTAGTACAATATAAATTTATGATTTTTAAAAACTATCGGTGTTGATAGCAATTATATTTCATTAAATCTTTACACGTATAATCTAAAAGAATTGACTGAAAGAAAAAAACTGTCCTTTTCTACTGCCTTTTTTTGTTTAAAGGGAACTGTCTGCACAAAATTGCAATATGAAAAAAAAAAAGTTCATTAATAATACAACAATAATACAATACGTGATTTGAATATAAACTATTTTTGTTGACGCCTAAGTGGTCATATTTAGCATTAGTGTCAAGATTTAAACCCGATGGAAATGACATCAATGCAAAAAAATTCAAGAACAAATTGTCTCTTCATAATTAGATAGATATCTACCATCAACCCGTAAATCCTAGCTAAAACGGTGCCAGTAGCTAAGCAGTTTCGACTTGGGTGTATTTCTTTGATGTCAGTCTACTGCATTGATGTTCTTCTCCAACGGTTTTGAATCTTGACATTGATGCTAAACCTGACCACTTAGGCGTTAACAAAAATGTTTTATTAATAATGACAAAGTGTGATGAGGAAGGATATTTTTGTATTTCCAAACTTATATATTCTTTAATATCTGGCATCCTTAATGATTGTTGTACCTCGACATATATTTTATCCTTATATTCTGAAGAACCTGATACTAAAATATATATCGTAAACACTACGGAAAATCAAAACCGCCACTACGAAAAATACTAAATTTGTCACAGGATTTTCATATGCAACTTACTTAAAAATATAACAGCAACTTGAAATGAGTTACTAAGTCAATAAACATTTTAATTCAACGGAATTCTAATCAAGTACAAATGACGAACTTTACATTCAATGTCTTTCATTTTCAGACAATTTTTTCAGGTAAACAACTTTTTATTCTTTTCATCAAACACACTTATTAAGGTTCAAAAATAAATACACTTATTGACCAAAATTATGAAAATTTTACTACTCTGTTTCACTACTCTGTATAATTCAAGCAATAATTCGTGGTTGTTGACACCGGGTCGAGTAATGAATTGGGTTACATCGGGATATTTAGCGTATTTTTATCGACAGATCGTATATCGTTTGATATATTTGAAACGAAAGACTACATGACAATAATTCACTTATTTCACTTAACGCAAACTTGTTTGGTTGTTGCGTTGCAGGTGAGGAATTTTAACGTTCTCTTCGTGGACAATCCTGTGGGTACCGGTTTCAGCTACGTCGATGACCTCATCTATCTGACCACCACCAACGAACAAATAGGTAAATAATACTAAAAAAAATTAAAACACACTTTATATTTTGTGATACCATCTTGTATATTCCAATCTGCTGTTTATAAAATTTATACGTACAATGACCTTAATTATCCGTATTTATTGCAGAAGGAAACCTTATCAAAGGCTATTAACAATGTCCGTATTCTTGACAATATTTAAGTTTTATAAAAATCTAAGATACAGTCGTCTAAGTCCTGATACAATTTTAAATCTAAAATACAGTAATAAAAAAAATATTTAAAAGTACTTTTTACGGTTTAAGTAATGATAAAAATAGGGTCAACCTTGAATACATTCAGAAGAAGCTGTTGCGCGTTGTACTCGTAAATCTAACAAATTGTGCAAAGTTTTATTAGGAATCAATAAAAGCCGAGGCTTTCGAATTTGATTAAGATCTGTGATAATATTTTAACAGAATTGTTATAATAGACTTCCGAAATGTAGTCAAACACTTCAGTAATTCTGACAAAATGACTGCGCGATTTAATAAATGAAAACGACAATGCATTTACCTAGCGCCGAATCTGTTATTTTTTATTATTCGCTATTGGCGGCTGAACACGGCTTTAATTAGCACATTATGAGACATAAAACATGTTATTACATGTGTACGATTGTGTAAAATCACGTGAAAACGATTCGCCTAAGCCGAATGAGATGTGTCAACATAACGGCATCACATGATTGTATTGTATAAGTTTTGACTTATTATGTTGTATGTTCCTCGTGACTGAGTGTTAATGAATTACATGTAGTGTTAAGCGCTCACCTTTAAGTTAACGCATGTGTTGAAAGCCAAAGCCTATTTTAGTCTTATGACAACTGTCGAAACTACGATCATAGTTTACAAATATATTGGTATCTATATTTTTTTTTTATTTCTAAGTCGTTGTTGATATTTAAATTTTTATTGATTTTATTTATCCACAATATTGTACACAGATACATAAATTATTTATTTTTAATTCTTCGTGGAGGGCTGTTGGTTTCGTTCTTTTAGTAGATTTCATAAAAATCTAACTATTTTATTTGTCCTCATGATGCAACTTTTGAAAAATATTGCTGTTATCCGACTTAACTCGACGAGCTGAAGCAGAAAATACATATGGTTCAAAAGATTATACATGTATGTATATATATATATATATATATATATATATATATATATATATATATATATATATACGATATAACTCGGGGCTTGTCAGCACAACAGCAATTCTTTTGAAATCTTAATAAAACTCAGCATACATATTATATGGATGATTATAAAGGTCGAGTTCTTTTAGCCAAACTGGTTAACTAGTTTAAAAATTACAGCATTTTAAAATTTTGAAAATCCGTAAATTACATTATTCATTTGAATTACGTATGAAAATAAAATGAAATCTTCCATTTCGGCTGGCGAATGGCCTTTTTTTATTTGATTTTACTAATGAGGTATGCACTAGATATCATTGATATGAAACAGTCTATTATATAAATATGCTCTTGTCTGAATAACTGTTTTATAAGGTATTTAATTATATTTTTAGTTAGCTTTTGCCCTCTGTTCTGCCCGCTAGACATTAAATGATGAAAAAACTATTTTGGATGAGATAAAATACATTATTAGTGATCGTCTAGGGTATTTCGCTTATATACATACATTTTGGAGGTACCCCCTTTGTATTATTTGTGCTAACCACTTTGTTGTGGAGTACTAAAATGAGTACTGATAATGTGTGATAACTAGAATTGAATTAAAAAAATACTTTAAATTGACTTTATTGTTATAAATATTATTTATTTGTTAATGATACATAATTTTTTTATGTATAATTATGGAAATATAAATAAAATTTCGATTCATTTATATAAACATGAAAATAGAGTGACGGAACAAAGTCTGCCGGGTTCAGCTAGTAGAGTATGTAAATTAATGTGGATTATATTTTCAAAAGATATTGCTTTATTATATGTAAGGTTATAAGGCGTTCCTTTTACGACAGAAGCTCATTAAACTATTTTCATAGCTTAAATAATAACAGAACGGCCTTAATTCCTTTTGTTATTATAGATCTTGTTCATTATTAAGTTTCAAACGACAAAAAAAACGAAGGCCATAAACATGGATATTTTTGTCAAGTCTAATTAAGTTCAGGTTTAATTAAAATAATTGTATACTTTTTGTCCTTCGCTTTTTTCTACAAGGTACTAAATACAGAACTAATTCCTACATGTTTTATGTCTGTCAATCCATTTGTGAATCTCAATCGCGGTCCCGGTACTGCTCCTGTCTCCAATCCCGTTTAATTTTCATTCACTTCCTCAGTAACTACAATGAATAAAAAACATTCATTTTTTTTTTTAATTTAATGAGAAGGTACCAGAATTTATAAGATTAAGGAATTTATAAGGAACTAGCAGACCCGGCGAACTCCGTTTCGCCACCAGATTCGTTTTATGTAACATTTCGTTTGGTGATTAAAAGATAAAGAAAAAAAATTTTTTTGTTATATATTTGAAAAGGAAAATATTTATTTCATTTCACACAGTAATAAATTCATTTCGATTACTAAAATGAAGTGTTATTTAGTTGAACTTCCCTAAGTAAATGAAAGTTACTCTTTGATGTCGCTACAAATCCAAAGTAAATACTGAATCGAAGCGTTATACGTGTCCGCAAATTATCCGTTTCATTGTAGTGCTCTTTGGTAAACCACATTTTTGTTTTGGTCTGACGTTAACACAAACAAAGCGGATGGTTTCCCAACTCGTGAACACGCAACGTATAACTGCCCATGTGAAAACAATGATTTTCTAAATTTATCCCGCAAACACTAAGCGATTGGCCTTGCGACTTATTAATTGTCATTGCGAACGCAAGGCGAACTGGAATTGCAATCGTTTGAAGTCAAACGGAAGATCAGTCGGAATCATTGGTATTCGAGGAATACATACATTTTCACCTGCGTACTTTCCGTTAATAATGGTTGCCTCAATCAAATTCGGCATAAGTCTCTTTACCGAAAGTCGAGTACCGTTGCAAAGTCGCGGTGGATTCAAATTACGCAGTATCATAATAACTGTACCAACTTTGAGTTGCAAGTTATGTGGTGGAAATCCTGGTATCTCCAGAGAGTTCAAAACTCCGTTGATAATTTACTACATCATCGGGATTTGTTATTGAATCAACGGATTTGTATGTCACCAAATCGCCAGCAATTTTGATTGAATGGTGAAATTCAGTGCGTGGACATCATTATTCTTTGCGGCAAGAATTGCTCGTTGACTTAACCAAGCATAATTCTTATAATTCTCACTAATGTTTGGGAAAACATTTTCAATAAGAACTAATTGAGTGTCTACAAATCGGCAAAAGTCGTTGGTAAGAGTAATTAATCCAGATGTCGCATCAACTGGGACTTTTCCATTTCCAACATCTAATAATTGTTTGGAAAATTGTGCAGCACTTTGATCATTTTGAAGTTGAACTCTCATATTAGTGGTTAGCGATAATTTTTACGTTATTCCATAAAGGTGATGCCTTCAGGCAAGCATTCAATTCATCTGCAGGCGTTCCACGGGAACTACTGGCAACGTCTGCCTGAAATCGCCTGCCAACAATATCATCAAGCCGCCAAAGATGTTGTTATTTCGCCGAAGATCCTTCAGTGTGAAGTTAAGTGCTTCAAGTGATTTCTTATGTGCCATTGTGCACTCATCCCAAACAATGAGCTTGCATTGCATCAACAATTTTCCCATTGCACTGGATCGGGAAATATTGCATGTTGGAGTATCAATTGTGTTTAAATTGAGTGGCAACTTAAGCGCAGAATGTGCAGTACGACCGCCATCTAGAAGAGTCGCCGCAATTCCAGATGATGCTAACGCCAAAGCTATGTCACATCTTGATCGAATAGTGGCCAAAATCAATGAAATGACAAATGTTTTCCTGTTCCTCCAGGTGCATCCAGGAAGAATAGACCACCAGTATTATTGTCCACCGCTTGCATTAATGTTTCGTATACTTGTTTTGCTGTTCATTCAGCAACGGAACATTATTTCTAACGAATTCCTGCAATGTATCAACATTGTATTGCAGCTCTCGATTTAATTCTTGGTTGAATGAATCGTGCATCGATCGATTTGGCGCAATCATTCCTACTTCAATCAGTAGCTTGTTTGCAATAGTCAAGCATTGATCCTCAATCAGAATCAATCCTTCATTGTAGATTTCATCGGTTATTTGGATGTCAGGATTATTCGTTTGAATGCGCAAGCGATGCAAGATATCTTCACATATGGCGTCTTTGTATTTGTTCCATAACTGAATTGGCTGTGAAGGAAAACATGTGGTGATGATAATTGCGAACAGCGTTCGTATTTGGTACGCATTTGATGAAACAACTGAATCTGCAAGTGTTAAATCCCAATGAGAATCGTTCTCCAGCAAACCCAATAGTTGACATGCTTCGATATGTTTGGCATTGGTGGCCATTCACAGTTTTCAAATGCGCAAATGATTTTGGTCCACGTACATTTACTAACAGCAGTCGCAAATAAAACATTCATCGTTTCTAGGATGAACAGTGTACATACGACCTAGTGCATCAGTTGAAAACACCTGTGGCCAGTCTGGAACTGGGGTTCCTTGTTTGCGACGTTGGAATTTCTTTGTTGATTGATTCCAAGTGTAATACTTGGGCATTTCAACGTACATCAGCGTCGCTGCGAATGGATCTGCTTCACACATTGCAAAGCTAGTCAATGTTGTCGATGGTGGTCTCTCAGCTCGTTGTGCCGCATTAGCCTCAGTGAAGTAAACTCTTTGGCGATTTTCCAAATGCACTGCTAAATGTACAACTGTGGGATATCTTTCATGAATTTGAAATGACAATAATCGCCACAGTGCTTCATTAGTATCTGCCCATTTGGAAGTTGCTGATTTCGTCATTCGCATTTTCCGACGCAATACCAAACACAGCCATGTCGCTGCCTTTTGTGACGTACTTGCACAAATATTTGATTGATTTGGCCGAATGACAACTCTCAACGTTTGCATGTGTTTCGAAAATTCGTGATAGCAGCGGGCAATATGGTACAATGAATTCATTTCCGATCTCAATCTCTTGATTTTGAACTTTAACTTTGATAGTTCGACCGTTATCTTCCTTTGAACGCCGACGATAAACTGGATATCCATCGTTCCCTGTGACTGTTTCAGCAACTAACGGTCGCGGATATCGTTTTGTGCACTTTCCATCAGCCATGCAAGGCGATAATGGATTTAATGCACCGCACGGTCCATGCACCATCTGTGTCGTCACAATGTCGTGTAGACGGGGATCAGTGACTGGATCAGGAATTTCAGCTGATATGATGTCATCCACTTCATTTGAATGTAATTTGTTCAGCAACCAAATTAGGATATGAGCATGCGGTAGTCCACGCTTCTGCCATTCCACCGAGTACATATAACAACGTGTGTCACCAAAACTCGATACTTAGTAAGCACATCCATCATAACCTTGAGTTTTGCTGAAATACTCTGGCGATTATGTCATGGCGATCTTGCGGTTTTGACCCGGTTCCAACTCGCGTTCAATTTCCGTCCACTTTGGATTGCATGTGACCGTAATAAATAAATCCGGAGTTCCATAATTTCGCACGTACGTCATAGCGTCTTGAGCGTATTCGTGCATGTGGCGGGCTTCCGATATAAGTTGATGGGAGAATCGTCAGTCGTCCAATATTCTGAACATCACCATCTGAATGAATAGCATCACGCAAGTGTATATAGTCCTCAGATCGTAGCTTTGCCTGATTGAATCGGATGAACGCTAAACGTTCGGTCTCGACTTTGACATACATGTCGACAGCGAATTGCTGGAATAGCCGACGGCACTTCAGAATGACATTCTCCTCGTGTACGAATCATCATACGATACGCATAGTAATTCATTGCGCTTAGATTTTTATTCGTTGATACTCCTGAAAATACAAAATTAAATGAATTGTTAATGGAAACCAATAATAGAAATAATTGAAATAATTAGTGTGTGAATATTGTACCTGTAATTGGATCGACCATCTTCAACGTGATGTCGTATCCGTCTTGCCCTTGCCAATAAATGATTGATATTGTAACGCATCGTACAAACGATGTGTCTCGTTTACACGATGCATGATATTGCTTCTTCGCTGAACGACAATGTCTCGTGATTTAGTTGGATCGCCAACAATAATTGCAGCAACATCATTAACGGTGGGTGCATTGAATCTTCGCACATGTTCACCTGTTGGGGTACAATCCGCTCTTATGACAAATTTGTGCGTATCCGATGGCATTCGTTCCAATGCTGTTTTGAACATATTAACCACAGCATTATTAGCGTGAAAAATGCTTGCAACTGTTCAATAATTCGTCTCTTTAACTGTTGTGCTCCTGTATATTGCACCGCACATTCAGCTGATCCACCATCGACGAAATGAAATATATTTGCAGAAATTGATGCGGTTCATCTGGTGTTGGCACCATTGAACCATGCAAATGATATATTTGTCCTTGTATCTGTAATTGCAAATAATCATTAAAATTTGTTGAAGAATACGTTGTAACTTCTGATCGTGTGATGGTGTAGTGTGTGGTGTATATGCAGTTGTTATGTGTTGCAATTCATTGTGTTGGTGTGATTGGTTATGTGTGTTGTATCTTTTACCTTGCAAGTCGGCATGAAGCCGCCTCTCGAATGATATTAGCTCCAAAGGAAGTCATGCGAAAGCAGTTATTGTATTCAAGGATGTGTTGAAGAAAATGGCTGGAATCGGGATCACTTCCATCGAACAATGTTTTCAGTGGCTGTGGTGGTGTAAGTAATGGATCCAGTTTGACTTTTCCACTTGCGCAGCACAATCCAGCCGTTTCTCTTTGAACTTTAACGCATTGCAATATCGGCATATAGTCGTCATTCGTCCAATATCTAAATTTTCATCATCACTGTAGTTCGCAGTGGGATCATATTGGAATGCCAAGCGATTGTATGATGCCAATGATCTTCGTGTGCTCACGCGATGTCTCAATCGGTCATTTTCTCTTATTATATTTTGTCTTTCTTCGCTTAAGTTCCTTGAATACACTTGTTGCTGGCTTGCATGTCTTGCGGCGGCCGATGCTCGCATCCCTCTAGGCATTTTGGACTATGGACAGAGTGTTTAATTTAACCTCAAATGCACGATCCACATAATTTACACTCAGCTTGAATGAAATTAAATGAGCAGAGAACAATGAGTAGCTGTCAAACACTTTATCACGCACCGGCGCCATCTACTTGAAGTATTGGATATTAGTTTGTAGTACATGCTATGTATCAGAGATGGCGCTGTATGTGAAAACGATTTTCCCACTTTTCTGTTGAATTTTTCCTGAATTTTCTTTGCTATAAACCTCACGGAGCCCGAGACCTTTCCAACGAATGCAAAACCGTGGAAATCGGTTCGTGCGTTCTGGAGTTATAGCGTCAGGGAGGAAAACTGGACTTATTTTTATATAGTAGATATGGATGGAATAAGGATGCTGCGAGCAGGCGGCTGTGGTTTCCCAGTAGAGCGCCGCTTGTTCCATTTCATATTACGGTGGCGAGGACGACTGGATTGCGTTTTCCGCCTGATGCAGAAAAGCTTAAAATTAAAAGATTTTTTTTTAATTCGATTTAAAATTCATTTCATATATTTTTATCGATCAACTACAGCAGGCGCGGCACGGCACTCGCGGCAATCCAGCATGTAATTTACATTTACAAATCAAATGTACCGGAAAGAAGAAATGTTATTGTCTGCTCATCGCTGTCGCCGAGGAAGTCGTAACAAGACGACGGAACGTCCAACATGACTCAAAATAAAATTTTGAACTTTTAATACTACCTTTCTCCCTGAGATAAATTTTATAAGTATAAAAACTATTCATATCAAATTCCATAGTCGTATCTCGCCTCATGGTAAAATTCGCTTACTTTTTTGCCTCTTTCCAGTACAATTCGCTGCATAAAAAAGTTTCAAAAAATATTCAGCCTCTTAAAAAATTTAAGAACATAAAAAATATCATCTCAATACCACAAAAGTTACGGTTACGTTACTTTAATCCTTTGATGCTTTTATGCACGTAGTCTCACTCGGACAATGGGACTGCAAAACCTCAAAAATATTCCTTTATATTTATTCTTAAAATGTATTCTAAAAATTGTTATCATCTTTAAAAAAGTTATTAACATCCTAATATTGTGGTAAAATATTGGTAGACATGTCTATCTTCATCACAATTGAATGTGACATTAAATTTTCTCATGGGCGTTCGCCCATGAGAAAATTTTATCATAAATAAACACGTATATAATTTACCTTAAGATAAAATAAAATAATTTCTTTGCAATCGAACCTTCCTAAAATAAAGGTCCATTTCCTCGTCGAACGCCTTTATTTATTCACAAACTTTAAGTCTAAAATGCTCATTTAACTGTTGATCAATTTAAACGTAAATAGGCATTGCTTTTAAGGTCTGGCTTGCTAACCATTTTTAATTTTTATTTTTGGCAGTCTTGTATTTTATTTATTCTCAAATTTACTTAATTATTTTCGCCTGTGTGGCGTTCATTATAGGATTATAAAAGAAATCTATTATTGAGATTCATAAATGACGCCTATATAGTCGGTTGTAATTAAAGATCAAAATGATTTTTGCATCTATAGAGTTTTTAGATTTTGTCAGAACATATTCGACACAATCATTTTTATATTGCTATTCATGAATATTCGAAAGTTAGTATTTTATTATTATGCTCTATGTATAGAATTCTCTTGCAATATTCACATTAATTATTTTTTATTTGTTAGTGGAACTTATAAAATTTGACGTATATCCTTTAAAGATTTTTTGCATGCTATAATGATCTTTATGTAAATATACACATACAAATAGGGTACTTATTACACTTGTTTGTAATATAATAATGAATCGACTATTTCAAAACTTTTATCTGAAATTAGGCTCAAAATAGTTTATTATAACGCCACATCACGGCACCCAAAATATAAACCATCTTGACATTAACGTATCCAAATATCGTTAAAACTTCTTCGATCTGATACTTTGACCAAAATAAGTAATCATTTTACCTTAACAATGCTACGTAACTGTAATTTTCCATTTCAACGAAGTTCATACCTTAACTTTGAGAGAATCAAGACAAATATGTCGATAAAGAAGCACGCTTTTATTCCAGAGTATTATGAAGGAGCAAAATGAAAACATTTAACAATATAGCCATTTTTAAACGGAACGAATAATAACACTCATTGAAATTTCGTGTAATATCTATTTGCGGTAAGTGTTCTTTGAACACGAAGTATTTAAGGATGTTTTCATAACAGACAAAAAATACTGGAAATATTTAATATTGGTGATTCCGCGAATTGAAATACGAGCTATTCCATTTTAAATAAGCTCTAAGAAATTATTAAAAAGGTCTCAATTCGTACATTAACATTGTCAAAATTTATGAACAAATAAAAATTAAGGCCAAAATTATTTATTTTTTATGCAAATAATTCAAAAACTATTAATGTTTAAGTTAATTAAAAATAACACATGTTGTAATAAAACGGCTCTACTCATGGAAATTAGTCTTAACTAGAGATAATTTTAATCAAACTAAACATAGCACTCGGTGCGCTAAATGCAAGGTGGCATTCAGATGCAATTATGGCCTTAATATACTTTTCTTTTTTAATTTCATTTCAAAAATAAAAATTTGATAAATCATCGTATTATTTAGTTATATAAACTGATATAAAGTCTCATTAAACATTTGGTATTCAATAAATGAGCTGTTTATTGATTAAGAAATATTTTAGGAGCTGCAGTTTATTTCCTAAACACATAGTCTATTTACAAATTTCTCCTACAATTTTTAAGATTTTTTTTATCATGTTGTCGTATAAAATATCAAATATAAAAAGAAAACAATTCAAATATTTTTTATTCAAAATTTCTATTTCCGTGAAAATATTTTTTAATCATATTCAATATTCTTGGTTTTAGAATTATAGAGAAAAATAAAAGCATTATTTAACGTATATGTGTTTTTACAATTTTTTATATGAGATTCCAATTTTTTTGTATAGTTTTTAATAGCTATTTCAGATGGAATGAACCCTGGCTCATAATTTAATTTGCGGAATTACTATTATTCCATTTTTCAACACATGAAATATTAGCCTATAAAAACATGTTGATCATTATAAAAGTACAAAGTAATTTTGACGTAAAAATCGAGTTATAACAAAAAACAGATAGGTGCTTCTCTAGTCAAAAAATAACTGGGTAAGAACTACAGATATTCTATTTTGGAGTCAGTCTGTTGTAATATTAGATTCGTATACGGCATCTTTATTTTATCTTGAATATTTCCTTTCAACATGACTAGTCCGCTTGGATTTTTAATCTAAATCCGTTTTAGTTCCCTTATTTATAATCTACCCGGCCATTGATCTAATGTGAACGATTTGTGTGGAGTCGCTCGTTTATTAGCTGATGCGTTACTAAGCAGGTCCGGATCTAGTAGGTCTTTGTATAAGACAAATGAAATACACATGACGCGTTGATTAAGGGAAAAACGGTCACTTCAAGATATGCGTGAACAGATCTCATCATTCTGCTAAACGACGTTTCGATATCGATTCGATTCGAATCAAAGTGAATTTAATTATGTAACTGCTGAAAAGGAATTGTAGTGTTGATGTATAAGATAAGGGTACTTAATTAGAGTCGCGTGTGTTGGGTACCTTTTGTGCTGTCGGCAGCATCCGAGGCGAGTGTTACGACAGATATAGTAATTTTGTCTTTATGTATAATAAAACATTAGAACCGGATGTGTCTGTACATTGAAGGTATGCATGAAAAATGGAAAGGGGAAAATAAGAGAAAGGTGATATAAGAGAAAATAATGATTTTTGACTTTTTTTGTTATTCTCTCTGTTTGCCCACTTCTCTGAAATTTCGGGCGGATTTTAATGCGATTTTCACACATATATAGATAGAGCTTGGCTTGGCTAAGCTAGTAGCATATAAACTTTATTTCATTAAATCTGATGTCAGGTTCATCGGAAGGGTGGAGGGGTTTTATTTTGACATTAGCATTTATTCTGACTTTGTGCAAATTGGAATAGTACGCAGCATCTAAATTTAAAAGCGGTACAGAAAGCAGAATCGAAAGCCATGACCGGGACTGAAATTGAGAACGGGACCGGAGTCAAAATTGAATATCAGATCGAAACTAGGATCAAGGATATGGCCGCGATCAATATGAAGATAAGTATCGAAACACGGATGAAAGCGAGAACGAGATTAAAATTGACAGAGGGTCTTTCCATACAAAATATAAAGAAACACATTCAACATAGATGTGGGTGAAGCCGCGGGCGGAAAGCTAAATAATTACTCTATTTTACAAGCTTTTATTGACTTTCACTTGTCTGTCTGTAATCAAATCTTGCAGGTTAAATTTGACCTACTTCCCGGTTTCCGATTGCTAAAATTTTGTATACATATCGCATAACAATCATCAATATCATTATGACATAGAGGTAATCTAATGATGGAGCCAGGAAGTGACCACAGAAACTCAGTAATAAAACGACTCAACCGCATCAAGTTTAGCTCGTTTAATTCGTCTTGACAAGTACTATGTCTTTAGATGGTATCCAGATACAATGATGGGATTGGGAGGTGGCCATAGTAACTCCGTAATGAAACGACTTACTCTTATTGGGTTTGGGCTCGTATGATTCGTTTTGACTAGTACTTTGAATGTACATGGTATCCAGGGTCTGATGATGGATCTTGAAGGTGACCATAGGAATTCCGTTATAAAATGACACAATTCTATCGAGGTTGGACTAGTTTGATTCGTGTTGATGAGTACTTTGGTTATACGTGCTATGGCCACAGGATTTCCGTAATAAAATGACGTAACTGCATCGGTTTTTGGCTCATTTGATTCATCTCAATGAGTACTTTGGTCCTAAATATTATCCATATCTATTATTTATCTTAGCTTCATATTGTTTACTGTAGGTCAAGCTTCCGTGGTTTTAAGTCGAGTTAGACCTTTAGCAAATCTTCAAATTGAAGAATTAGATTGCTTCAAGTTGACTTCGAAGAAACTTTGTAATATTTATGCATTAAACGAAATGGATATAATGAAAATCGTTACATATAATTAACTAGTCATTACATAACTAATTTTAACATGATTTTACTATAACTTACTAGTCCTATAATTTAAAAAAGATTTTAGTTGTTTCAATATAAATGACATAACACTTTAAATCCTCAAAACATCATATATGTGTGCGTACTACTAATTATTACAGGCTACATAAAAACCCCGCTACGCGCTACGAACTACGCCGTAGTAAATCCCGAATAATTAATACTAAAAAGTTAAAAATAAAAAAAAATATTTTTTTTAAACAATCTTTTATTAATTGTTAATAAAAAGAACAAGGAGTTAAAAGCAATTTAATTTTGATAAGAAATATATCATTTCATACGTATGTTATAATCATTTCTTTAACAATAAAAGCAAATTACATTTTAACGACAAGAAATATAAATATTTATTGCTAAAATGCTAAATAATTTAATCAATAGTAATTCAAGATGTTATCATTCAATTATTGAATCGCGAAATTAATTATGTAGATTACATTAATCGGAAACCTTCAATCTTGATTGTAAACATTGATAAAACTAATAACCTCAGACTACACGTATCTGCTGTTGTTTAATATCAATTTGAAGAATTACCATTTTAGCAGTTCAACTCGTTTCCCATTTTTAACCTTTCTTATCGCAGAAAGGATTTAATTTGGCAATATTTTTTTTATTTATTTTTTTCCAAACAGTCATTGGATTTACGAGCGACGTGACCCAACTACCGCCACTTTAACTTGGCGATTCCGCGTAATTTGCCCGTGCTCTTGTTCTAGTATGGATTTCGCTCTGTCGGAACTTATCGTCCGCAATCTCTCCGACTATAACTCTTTCTATAACAGGACGAGCGGCTAGGTCCTCGTTTATTTTTTATTCCGTATCAGCCAATGGTTTACTTGATTCGGAGACGCTGGAGAGGCAATACAATTTTCCGAGTACGTACCAACCGAGAAAAATATCATTCAACATCTCTACTATGAACCTGTCCAATCGAACCTGTCCAATCGAACCGTCTGTCTCACGTGTACATACATGCGCACGTATATCTGAGATAGATGAGATACAGAAGATATATATGTTATAATATATAGATGTATACTTTAACAAAATCGAATGTTGAAATTAACAATAATTTTATATTAATATTGGGTCGATAATTGATTAAGGAATTACATACAAATGCCTTATCAAAAATGTTTAGTGCAACAAAGGCTTTCGATTCGCAAATCGAATTGTAGTCGAAAAATGAATTTATAACGACAGAATTTACTCCCTATTAGTATACTTTGTAAGTGCTTAAAATTTGTAAATTTGCTTTGTTCATAGACAATAATATAATATAATGTATGCAACTCATATATAAAAAAATACATTCGAATTGAGAATCTCCTACTTTACGAGCGCTGTAAAAATATCACGTCAAAGGCAAAACAGGGAGGAATGTGTTAACCTAACAGTTGTATATTTTCAGGGGAAGACTTTTTAAATTTGATGCGAGGTTTTTACGCTGCACATCCAGAGTTCGAGGGAATACCTTTATACATTTACGGCCAGTCTTATGGCGGGAAAATGGCCATCGACATGGGCATCAAAATACACGAGGTAATATTTGTTTGGCGTCGAGTTTTATGTGTATCGCTGTTTTCTTTTATCATGAAAAAAAAAAGGGAGAGCATTTTAATAAAATACGCTCTCAAAGCATCTCCTCGATTTGATTTAATGCATATGTTCTCTTTGAAAGGCAGCAACGGGTTCAGTGTATGAATTCATTCATGTACAATATATTTCTTTAATATTTTATAACCCAACAAACGAAGATATCTTGAATTCGAATATCAATTTGTAAAATGTAGTCTTTTTTTCATATGTGAAAAAATTGCTTTCTTTTACATTTAATATCAAATTAAGCAAAATATACGAAGAAAAAAACCCATGGGGTGCCTTTTTCTATTTCTCTGCCGAACGTTTTTAGCAAAATTTGTGAAATAACAATTAATCCTTCTTCTGTAATCATGTAGTTCTTCAATGAAATAAGTATCGCGATTAGATAACAAAAGTTTTACTGAAACATACAGTACAACGGACGAAACCTTGTCTCTCTGAATTGCCTACGAATGATTCAATGCGCAGGTATAGCGTTCTCCGACCCTTCCTTCTTCTCCCCCGCATTCCTATGTCACGCTTTGCGACGCTTTTATGACTAACTTCACAGCGGAAAGTTTTGTGCATTCTACTGTAACTGAATTTAAAATTAGAAATGTGATGAGTTCTACACGCTGATAGTTGCACGTCCCATCTGCCTCGCTGCTCGGACAAGAATTAAGCAATGGCAGAACATCATGAAAACCTGCCCCACTCACTCAGTTGGCGACACGTAATAATTGAACTGTCATTTCAGCGTTCAAATGTATGTTCGGAAACTAATAAAATATTAGTAATATCATTCAGAAATCAATAATTATTACAAAGTCGATCGGAACCACTCTGTCTATTTCGCTAAAGCGCTTTCATTTATATATTTTATTTTTTGAAAGCTATATCATTGTTCAGGTGATTGGCAAAATGAAACACAAAGTTAAATTTCACTTTTTAAAATTAAAAAGTAAAATTGAATATCGGTTTTTAAGTAGTGCTTCAAACTTTTTTCAATGTCTTAATCACAAATCATCTCCCCACTTTTAAATGTCTGACTTCAATGTATATTAATTTCGGTAAATCTTTCAATATCTTTATATCTTCTTCTTCTGTGACGATATAAAAATAATAGCATCCGTTAGTTGAGTTATTACGATTTATCGACAATGACTTGAAAGTACGTAGGAAGTCATATGAGTTAATAATATTTAATAGTGTTTAGTCAAAAATATACTTCTTTTTCGGAAAAAGAAAAGGATTTTTGTATTGAATTACATCAGCGAGTAAATTATCAGACACCTGGATAATTTCGTAAAAAATTATAATAAATCGTTTGTATAGACAATATTTTTATTTATTCAAGGCTGAACAAGAACAAACAATCAATTCAACCCTACGAGGTGTCGCAATGGGTAACGCGTGGATTTCGCCGGTGGACGCTACGCTGACTTGGGGACCTCTGCTGTTAGCCGCGGGCCTGGTCGACCAGGAGGGCTACGAGGACATCCAGGCCGAAGCGAGGGAGGCGGAACGTCTCTTCAACGAGGGCCATTACGTCAACTCCACGGCACAGTGGGCGCGCACGCAGGGCGCGGTGATGAGGCGTACCAATGGTGTCGATTTCTACAATATACTAACAAAGGTGCCGGTGCGGCTTTTTAATACCGCGACGTTATCCGACTACGGTGAGTACTAGGAAAGCATTGGCAGTTGAAAAGAAATATTTTTGATTATATGTTATATAGACTTTTCACCTGGATATATCACCACGATGTGAGATTGCAGATTGCACAGAATTGAGAATCGAAGAATGGTCATGACAGTGGAGTGAATGCATGGAGATGCGAGCCCTACCAGTACGACGGTGTGGACTGAAAGATAGATATGGAAATAATGACAATGGAAACTGCATCGTCTGGAAGACAATTTAGTGGTTAAAGTAGTTATGTTAATCTTTCATAATTCCAGTGCTGAGGTATATCCCTCAAGATCCTCTTATTTTCAACTAGCTAACTAAGACCTTAAGCTCTCCGCGTTGGTGCAATGCTGAATTATGGACTGCTAATGATACCTTTGTGGTCAATGCGTGGACAGTGATCAGGACTGTTGGCGTAGCGTTCTTTCTGACGTAGTAGAACGTGTTTTAATTTGACTTAAGTTAAAAAACATGTTAGTTGATTCACCCGCGGTCGATATTCAAACTTTGTACATTTTAATTCAGCGGCGAGGCTCCCACTCGGTCATTGCCTCACAGCGATGGAGTAGATAAATGTGTGCTGCAATTGTATGAGAAAGTAGACAGAATGAAAGAAAGCAGATTAATGTAAAATATGATTAGCTTTCGAATGTTAAAAAACTAAATTTAATTTATCATCCGTTAATATTGTGATTAAAGATTAATTAAATAGAAAAGACAAAGATATGATAGACTTTATGATTGTGATTGACCGGTTTAAAAAATGCAATCGTGGATACGAGAGCTTACCCTGGCGCCAACATTAACACGGATCACTTCTTACTGGCAAACTATAACTTCATGTCAGCGTTGGCGACAGCGTGCGAAAGTAGCTGTTACTGGTCCGAAACGAATAAAAGTTAGTAAGCTTCAGGATTAAAATCTGAAAGATAAGTTCATAGAATAGTTTTATTCAAAGACATCTTAACTGAAATCATACACTATGGACGTCTAGAGATAAAAATACGTGTGTGATTTGTTTACAAAATCAATGAATTTTGTTTGTGTGGGATTATTTCTGAAATTCTTATTTATGACAATGTTATCTGTTTTATTTCGTAACGAAATATAAAAGTTTTTACACCAGAAAACAAAAATCCAAAATATTTATAACAATAAGAGAACAATTGAAATAAATGACCAATGACCATAAAGAATTATTTGTTATCTCTTACAAAGCGGGCTGTATTTGTATAACGTTCGAGGTTACTAGAGATCGACTTAACTTAGACATTCATAATCATCTTAGTCACTCTTTTTGTTCTTTGATAAGCAACTTAACTTCTCGTTCCGTCTCTGTTTCCTTTATTTATAAGCATCTCCTATAAGTAACTAACCATAGAGACATTTTAAAGTAAAATAGGGATGTTATTTTTTGATAAGTTCTGTACATTATAGTACGTAAAGACATATGTAATGTATTTATTTTTAATGAAACGTCTGTTATTGGATCTTCATTAAAAAATAATTACCTTCTCGTTTAGAGAAGTTACGAGAAATGCTGATCACGAACAGGCCCTACGGACGACAGGAGTACAACTTGGACACCTTCATGAACACTGTAGTGAGGGAGGCACTGGGGATAATACCTCAGAACGTCACGTGGGGCTCGCAGTCCGACGACGTATTCGACACGCTGAGAGGCGATTTCATGAAACCTGTAACCGAAGGGAGTAAGTAGTGTAGCATATTTTATGCTCGTTTATGCTATATATAATATGTTCATTTTATTACTATTAATGATTTGAAAGACGGCAAATTAAATACATTTGTTGTTATAATATTCCATAGTCCGACAAAGTTAAAAAAATTTAATCGCTCATTAAGTTATAATTCTTACCAAATCGCAAGCTATTCGCATAAAAATATTATATATGTATATTCGCAATTATCATTAAAATCTCTAGATTGATGGTCCGTGGTGAAGTAGGCACTGATTTTTCAATCTTTGTAAATTGTTAACCAGATTATTTATAGTAGCTTGGATTATGATGATTTCAGATACAACCTAAAAACATTCATTTGTAAATTAAGTCACTTTTCAACAATCCCTTACTAATAGAACTTTAATTTAGTGCTACGTTATAGATTATTCTTGTTTTCTATTTTGTTCGAATACTAATGTCTGTTTTATTGAAGTCCAAAATATACTATAAATTAATATTTTTCTTATTGAAGAATGATTTAAAACGTATTAACATACGAAAAAGTAATTTACTAAACAAATATTTTAAATCTGTTTCAGTTGAAAAGTTACTAAACGAGACCGATATAATCCTGACCAAGTATAATGGGAACCTAGATTTAATATGTGATACGCCGGGTGAGTTTTTGAAATTTTAAGCTGTCTATAAATTAGAGGTGTAGCAAAGTGTTTTTGTATATTGGGTATTTTCCCCAGTAATCGTCATACTTTTTAATAACCTTTTTAAAAATTATCGTGTCTGTCCGTTTATTTACATATTTTTCTGAATAAGTCCTCCCAAGATGTAATATATTTTTTAATCCTCTCCAACTTTAAAAAAAACTCTTCTTTAATCTAAGCTGTAATTTAGAAACAAAATAGTTTCATGATGAAAAATATTTTATTATTTCTCGTTATACATGTAGCCCAAATAACTTTATATTTCTATTTATTAATATCAACATAATTACACAAGAAAAATAATTGAATCGGGTGAATGGAATTATGAATAAATTATTTAATATAAATATTGAGCGTTCTATATTTATATTGAAGAGTATTAACAAAGCGATATTGTAATCTACTAATATTTAAGCTAAAAGCGAGCACTTAATATAAAAATCTATCCATTGGTCTTTCGGAAAAGAAATATGTAGGTATTTTTATATATATTCCTTCCTCTATTTATTTACTTGTATATATTTCTATGTATAAAACGACTACTCGTTCTATACATAGACATCTACGTACTGACGTGATAGAAACATTATCCTCCAACGATCGTGAGCCTAATCATGGCGGCTAATTGATGACATCGACGCCAGTTTGTATCAATATTGCACAGTAACGCACATTTTTCTTTTCTTAAATTATACCTAAAATGAATCTATAATAAATATACATATATTAATTTTTACAGTTATTAAATAAATTATATACAAATATTAATACATTGCGTGTTTTCCAGACAAAAACTTAATTTAAAAATTCACGTTTAATTTATTTAAACGGTTAATTCTAAAGCTACTTATGATTATAATGTGGCAACGTATGATGAGAAATGTAAGTTCGACATTAAGCAAGAGTTCGACAAGTGTTAATTTATATTTTGTTACAAAATAATTTAGGTTTCTAGGTTTAATTTTAGGTTTCACAAAAAAAAAATAGAATCGTTGGACACTCTAAAGATATCTCTTACGCTTAAAGTGGCTCTCCTGGAGGTCGGGCAAAAAGAAACACTTTATTGAAGACCGACGGTTTTATTATGTTTGTCTTTTTTTTTTCGATTAAAGCAGAAGAACGAAATGAATTTTTCGAACAGTTTCATTGAGTTTCCTGATTAAATAACGGGCCGATGAAACGCGCACGAGGGCCTTTACCGGGTATCAATTTCATCGTTGGAATGAAGCGTTCAGATTATTTAATCAAAGGAAAAATTAGAACAGTCGGGCTCGCAATTCCGTCCGCATTATTAATGTCTCGTCGAAATATGAGAATAGGGACCCGGCGAGCTTTTACATTTTTATGACATGTTTGCGATTTTACGTCGTACAATCGGCACGTTGTTACGCTACCGCGTCTGTTTTTCTGGAATATTTCAGTATTTTTCCGTTTCAGGTCAGATACTGTGGGTGGATCGTTTGAGATGGTCCGGCGCCGAGGGATACCGTAACGCGCCGCGACTTCCCATATGGGAGAACGATCGGCTAGAAGGATACTACAAGTCTTACGGCAACTTCAGATTCTTCTGGATCAATGTAGCAGGACACAGTGTTAGTGTTTAATATTCACCTACACTAAAGAACTACTGTCGAGTCTCGAAGACTTTCGATCGTATCTCGATAGGCTAGTGAGCTACTAATCTACAAATATTTTATTATATTATGATCATATTTATAATACGTTTGTAAAGGAAAATGAATGCCGAACAAGGATGTAAAATGTCAACAATGATGATATTAATTGTTCACGATATCGTGGCACAGATATAGTTTTTTGGAAAATTACAGTACAAGTACCCAAAAGCATATTAATTTTCGAAAGCTAGTGAAAAACGTAAAAGAGTACGTTGATGTGGTTTAGCCATCTTGGAAGGATTAATGGAAGTGGAATGACGAAAGGAGTTGTAAGACGAATGTGTTTAATGGAAGAGTCGGCAAGGGTTGCTCTGGATAATTTTATGCAGATCAATTTGATGGCACATCAAAGAACGTACATATTTTAAGAACCCGAAGCCTAAAAACTCACGTGCAACGACGGATGGATGTCAGCGAAGCAAGAGCGATATTATAAGAAGCATGCCGTTTCAAGATCCACGGGCTCTGCCTACCCTTCTTGACAATAAGCTTGAGCATACGAACAAACTCCGTACTCGAGCACTACGTCGTATTCCGTTTACTTGCGTCGATACATTGCGAAAACGCGTAACGTCTGACAGCGGCTGAAACGCTATTGCTTTCTGTGCAGGTGCCGAGGGACAACCCGGCTGGAAGCAACGCGTTCCTGCGCGACATGACGTCGTTCGGTTGAAATGGGGAAGCGTTTCGTCGCTCCCCGTAAATATATGCCGCGCCTCACGAAATAAATCATTTTATACGACAGCATTTTATTTTATCAGCCTTATCCGATCGCCGATTTCGGTCTTCGGGTGTTCGCGTGTCCAGGTCTATTGAGGCTGTTGGACGAATATTTTAAAAGTAGGTTAGTATTTTCCCTATAACGCACGGTTTAATTATTAAGTAACCCAATTAGGTAATTCGTATGTATTAAAAGTCGTAAATAAGACCATAAGCTACTCATGAATCACGTAGAGAATTTTGATATAATTTCAATTAATTTCTTGAATAAAATTTAAATAGTTTTACATGGAACTGTAGGTTTTTCTCTTTATATCTGAAAATAGCAAACTTGCATACTTGGTACACACAAGTATATCAAAAATCAGTTAGAAATCATGAGAATTCCTTATCCAGTAAAGATTTCTTTGGTAACACCGGCTCAATCAAACCAGATCTGACTTGAATGCCAACCTAATAAATAACTTGAATGCAGTTTTGCAAAATACAAAGCATAATACAATAAAATACTTTTTGATCAAGTATTTTGCGCTACACAACACAGGGAAAACATAACAGATTTATTAAGGTGAGGTAGGCCCAAACCATGTTTGAAGCTTAGAGAAAAGTAAGGGTGACCAAAAAAATTATGTACAGTTAGTATGACAACCGTTAATAGAAAAATTTATAATAAACACTAGTCAGTCTATTGAGTCAATGGGACACACTCGGACATACCTAGTATAGATTACATTGCGTTATATACCTTACGTAAATTTGAGTACGTTAAAGTCTGAATTATATTTCATTGACACTGCTCTGCATAAAAAAGGGGCGCGCGTTGACTGCCCGTGGTGGGCAATTAGTCCGGGCTGGTCCGCTCGCCCCGTGTCCTCGATATGCCGCACCCCAAATTCGACCGCCCTAGGCCATTCTAGGCTACCCATGACATATTGACCGTTTTAATAATTAATTTATTAGGTTGTATTGAATACAGACTTTTTTTTTCATACGCTGAAAAATTCAGTACGTCAGGTAATACTGGTTTAAGATCTAATTGAAACACTTAAATATTCAATATGGTTTTTGTTGCGTTTTGCTTTTTGGAAAACCCTAATGATTTAGTCATATTCCATTATGGTTTTAGTGAACGAATACTTTTTTATAAATGGCCGTGTATTGCTACATAAATCTCGTAGTAATATATGCTTGAAGTCAATAGGCATGAAGTAACTACTACACGGCAGTGAAGGAGGCAAGTGGGAACGTATTGAACGACCGCACTTGGAATGGTCTACAGTAGCTGTTTCATGCATTGTGTTCGACCATGTCTTTACAAGATTGAGACGCACTCATCACCATGAGAATTAACTCTCAAAGCCTAACCCTAAAGTCTTCATGACCTTTAATAATTAATCCACCTTCATGCTGATCAATGTTATTGAAAAAAATACGACGAAACCCGGTCAAAATCAATATGGCTATCACATTGGAACACGTCAGAACGGGGCCCTCATCGACTTCAATGATCTCAAGATTTTGATTATTTGGATACTTTATGTTCGGACGAGAGTCTCAAAGAATTCCAATCACTGCAACAAATGAAAGGAATTCTATACTGAAATGATATTAACTTTTTACAAATAAAGTTTTATTAGAATTTGTCGTGGTTAAAATCAGATTTTTCTCTTTAGCGTCATTCCTATGAATTACGTAGCTTAGTTTGTGATGAAATTGGATTATACAGCTAATCTTAAGCTTTTTCGGTGTTGTTTTTCAATTCATTCTGTCCTAAGTTCCTCTTCACATTATCGAAAAGACGACCGAAATCGATAAATCACATTTGATTTATAAGCAAATAAATTGTTGTTACTGTGTCTTAATATTGATTTATAATAATTACGGGTTTCAATCACCTCACTAATAAAGCATACCTTCCTCCAACCTGTCTATTTCCGATCGAGAGTCTTATGGGTCATATTAATAAACGTCACTCAAGTGGTGCGCCATTTCAAGAAGTAACATGGGAGGGAGATATATTATTTTCTATAGCGAAGCATAGCATAGAGCTATAGAGCTCTCTTGCACTTTCAAGATGGAATGCCGCACTAAGTGCGCTTTATTAATACGACCCTCAGAACTTAAGCACTCCCCGCTGGCTCAGTACGGGTCGAGAGCTACTGACCACCGTTTTCACCAATACGATGACATCCGGAACCAGCAGCTTAACGCCTAAAGCTAGAACTTTAAGTCGATTTAACTTAAAAGCTTGTCGGTCAATTTGTCCGTACCCCATATCGAATCCAGTAACTTCTGGTCGAAACCTAAGCTCTAAATGCTTTAATATCTGAAAAACCTTCCATTATTTCAAAAATAAAAATGAAAAACCTTACATTCTTTTCCTTTCACTTAATAATTGCTAGTAATCAAGAATGAAAAACCTTCCATTATTTCAAAAATGAAAATGAAAACCTTATATTATTTTCCTTTCACTTAATAATTGCTAGTAATCAAGATTGAAAACCTTCCATTATTTCAAAAATAAAATGAAAACCTTATATTATTTTTTTCACTTAATAATTGCTAGTAATCAAGATTGAAAAACCTTCCATTATTTCAAAATGAAAATGAAAACCTTATATTATTTTCCTTTCACTTAATAATTGCTAGTAATCAAGATTGAAAACCTTCCATTATTTCAAAAATAAAAATGAAAAACCTTATATTATTTTCCTTTCACTTAATAATTGCTAGTAATCAAGATTGAAAACCTTCCATTATTTCAAAAATAAAATGAAAACCTTATATTATTTTCCTTTCACTTAATAATTGCTAGTAATCAAGATTGAAAAACCTTCCATTATTTCAAAAATAAAATGAAAACCTTATATTATTTTCCTTTCACTTAATAATTGCTAGTAATCAAGATTGAAAACCTTCCATTATTTCAAAATGAAAATGAAAAACCTTATATTATTTTCCTTTCACTTAATAATTGCTAGTAATCAAGATTGAAAAACCTTCCATTATTTCAAAATAAAATGAAAAACCTTATATTATTTTCCTTTCACTTAATAATTGCTAGTAATCAAGATTGAAAAACCTTCCATTATTTCAAAAATAAAAATGAAAAACCTTATATTATTTTCCTTTCACTTAATAATTGCTAGTAATCAAGATTGAAAAACCTTCCATTATTTCAAAAATGAAAATGAAAAACCTTATATTATTTTCCTTTCACTTAATAATTGCTAGTAATCAAGATTGAAAAACCTTCCATTATTTCAAAAATAAAAATGAAAAACCTTATATTATTTTCCTTTCACTTAATAATTGCTAGTAATCAAGATTGAAAAACCTTCCATTATTTCAAAAATGAAAATGAAAAACCTTATATTATTTTCCTTTCACTTAATAATTGCTAGTAATCAAGATTGAAAAACCTTCCATTATTTCAAAAATAAAAATGAAAAACCTTACATTCTTTTCCTTTCACTTAATAATTGCTAGTAATCAAGAACAATCTACAGTCCTTAAGCATTATTTAATTCCAAGCACTACGTAAAAATCCATACTATATTTCACATCTAGATATAAGAAAATCGGCCAAGTGTGAGTCGGACTCGCGCACCAAGGATCCGTACAAACCTGTGTATAAGTAAAAGTTCACCCATCACGACAATCGAGTCATAGTTATGGTACTTTTATTGCAAAATAAAATTCATAACATTACAATGTGGAAATCTGGAGGAGCATAAATTTAAGACAAAGGTCTCTTTATCGTTTTAGTAATCCTTTATCTTATATTAACACATATCATTTATTTTATAATATGACTGAAATACCTACACTAGCCTTGCAGCAGTCTTGCAAAAGTTCTTTTATCAAAATTACTTATTTACAAAATCTTTTAGTCTCTATTTAGAAATTTGTTTCAAAAACACTAATTAAATATCTAATTGAACTAGATCTGTAAATGGTGACTGAAAAAGGTATGAATAGTGCCACATTGAACATTGGAGTTCGAAAAAATGTTATCTATAGTTGCACTACTTGTGGTGTTAGCTAGTGTTTATTAACAGAAACATAATTATGGATGAAAAACATGTGGAAATTCCATTTTGGGGATTCATTCTAAAATCGATATTTAAATCTCCCGCAACAATCAGACGAGAAACATGAAGTATACCTATTGAGATTGCTGCCGTATATTTTTGTATTTATGCATTCTATTGCAACATTAATTTGACATTGTGGTGATCTATATACAGTTATCTCTCTGACATTAAACATTTCAAAATGAAAGCATTCACAATGGCCGTTCGCAGCGCCCGCGTTACTTAAATAATATCTTTTACATGATCCATCTGTCACGGCATCCTTAAGATTGCGACGTGCATACGCGATGAAATGTTGTCCCCTCTCTATACATAGAGATAAGTCGCGGTCAATGCGGTAACTACAGTTATGTCCATTTTTTTTTCACCCAGCTTAAAGGCAACTAGACCACTTAGGTCTAAGTTGAAATTCATATCAAATACTTATTTGATATGAATTTCAACTTGATACTCCTACGCGTTCATGATGGAAAAGGTAATAAATTTAAAATAAATAAAAAAATAAAAATTGGTTGCCTGTAAAGTCGGTATACGGGCGAAAGTTTTACGTGACAACGACTTTGAATGGTAAAATCATTTTAATGTGAATATTCATTCGTATAGTAGGAAGAAGGATGAAATAATAGTAACAATTTAAAACATTTATTTATACAAAGAATTATATTTAAAACATTAATTTATACAAAGAATCTCGCACTGAATTTCATATTAACAAAATTTTATTTTTACCTTTACACATACATACGTATTTATATACAAATATACATACAATAACTTGCAATACATTTGCAAGCTATGCACTAATTCTCTAGTGCTGCGCGCGCGGCAGACCGATCATAGTTGAGTGGGAGAGAGACGCAAGGCATTCGGCGGGCCTCTCTCTCGTTCGGTGACTCATCGTAACGTTACCGAGCGTTACACTTTTTCATAAGTGACTCCCAGCCGCAACCTAATTTAAGACGTTGTCACGTCAAAAAAAGATTATGTGATGTTGCTAAAAATTTAATGATTTCGGAACTTTCCCTTTATGTATGCTATAAAAAGTTGCTTCATGCCAAACTTCAAGATTCTAGGTCGACTGGAAGTGCCCTTTAGGTTTTGATTCCCTAGCGAGCAGAGACAGCGTAAGGTGTGGGCGGTGTGGCCCACCGCCCACGGCCTCGCGGTGCAAAGAGCCTCGCGCCTCACAGCCAAAAATGAATTTGTGAAAGTATGTAAAATCCATTAATTTATATGTTTCACTAGAGAAAACACCTCAAGTCGATTCTTTCATCCATATAAGATTGGTTACGTGACATATCTTCACTTAGTCTATAGCAAACGCTTGCCGAAACTAGACGTGGTTTTATACGATTTTTCAATGGTCAATAATGCCTACCTGCGTTGTGCGATATTGCTTAAACAATTGCTAAAAAATGTAATTTTTTCACAAATAAGTATATCGATGTCTTCTTTAAAACATACGTAATCCATTTTAATTTCATAAATTTCTCGGTGTGTAATGGCGGCTATATTTTTTTGTCTTTATCGAAGAGTACGGAACTAATCTTTACGCAGACATGCCACTTCAATTACAAATACCTACAAAACGCTCAAACTTGTTATTCATTATCTTCATTTTGGAATATTTAAAAAAACGTGTTTTTGAAAAAAATGTAAATTATATTATATTCTCTACTTCACACTTTTTTACTACAGCTTTTTTCATTTGTCTAATGTTTTAAAAGATTATATTAAAAATAGTACCATTCAAATCGTCTTTTTATTTATTCCCTATACACACACATACAATATCAAATTGGCATTTCTATATTCTTCCATCTTATTTCGTAACAATATTTTGTAGGTACAATATTTCAATATGTCGCATCTGCGCGCAAACGCTGTAGTCTATTTTTCATTGACAACCAAAACGTGTGACATTCTTTGTTCCTAATGTCTTCAGTGAAACATATAACTCAATGGAAAAATCCAAAAGTACGCACTACAAAAATTTTTCTTATATAAAATACATTATAATTTATTTTCATCTTAAAGATATTCCACTCTTTGGCGCACGAAATGAATGTGAATGAAATGATTGTTATTTGTAATAAAATAAATATGTATTATGGTTAAATAAATAAAAAAATATATATCATTGGTGCAATTTGTTTGAGAGATTAATTGATGTCATAAACTTCTTAGCCTCTCATAATCTGGCATTTAGAGGTCACAGAGAATCTCTCAAAACAGACGAAAACACTAAGAAATCTAGAAACTTCATAAACTTATTTAAATTGATATCTAAATATGATCGTACATTACAGAAACACATAAATCGCATTAATAATAAATAACTGGCACACCATTATCTAAAGCACGATATTCGAAATGATTTGATCACATTGATGTCAAACGGTTGTCAGTGAAGTGATTGGTACGATAAAAGAAGCGAATTATTATTTTTTTTACGCGACTGCACTAGAGAGTGTAGTAGAGTTGAACAATTGTCGGTTATCTTAAGATATTATAATACTGGAAATATAGAAGAAAACTTTATCGGATTTTTTTGTTGTCGCTGAAACAACTGGAAAATATTTGACTAATGCAATTCTGGGAGAGCTAGAAAAAAATGATTTAGATATTCCGAACTGTCGTGGCCAAGGATATGACAATAGTGCAAATATGGTAGGCATAAATAGTGGAGTTAAAACTCGAATTTTAAATATAAATCCCAAGGCATTTTTCACACCTTGCGGTTTTCATAGCTAGAATCTGTCGTTGGTAGACGTAGCTAATTCTTCGATGGCAGCAAAAATATTTTTTGGTTTGATTCAGAAGATTTTTTTGCTGTTTTCAAGTTTTAGCAAACGCTGGAAAATAATTAACGATAAATTAAAAGTAACTATGAAGCCTTTATCGGACACCTGGTGGGAAAGCAGAATCCAGGCGGTGAAGGTCGTATTATTGCAATTTGATGATGTTGTTGAATGCATAGAAAAACTTAAAATGCCCAATGGAACAATCGGACACGCTTAGCGATTGCGATTCCATTGTAAATGTTCAGTTTGGAATTTATCATAGCATTACATATATGGTATGAGTTATTAACGCGAGTCAATACCATAAGCAAATTATGGCAATCTGTGCAAGTCCATTTAACCATTACTCTCGAACATTTGCGTACGTTTTGTGACTGGATCAAAGAATATCGACAAACTGGATTCGAAAAATGCTTGTCTGACGCTCGTCAGTTTATTGAGAAAAGCAGTTATGATTTGCCAATAGATTTTAAAAATAAAAGAATAGCCAAAAAGAAAAGGATGTTTGATTGTGAAGGCAGCGATCAACCTATAAAGTCTGCTAAAAACCAGTATGAAACAGATTTTTTTAATACCAAAGATTAATACTGTGATAAGTCACATGGAATCGAGATTTAAGTTTTTAAATCAACATTTTGAAAATTTTGGTTTTCACTATAATTTAAATAAGTTAAAAAAACTCTAAAAGAGCAAATACTAAAAAACTGTCAGAATTTACACACAGTCTTGCAAGTAGGTGAAAGCAGCGGCTTCCAATCTTATGAGATGTATGAGGAGTTACAAAATATGATCACAAATTTACCCAACTCTATTATAGACGCGAAATATCTGCTCCAATATATCATAGAGAACGATTTAAAAGACATTTACCCAAATGTTTACATTGTCATTAGAATTTTGTTAACAATACCTGTAAGTACTGCTTCCGCTGAAAGGAGTTTTTCAAAATTAAAACTAATAAAAAAATATTTAAAAAATGCTATGGGTCAAGAAAGAGTTTCAGCTTTAGCAGTTTTATCTATTGAAGCAGATATAGCATCTAAGATAAATTACGTATCAGTCATTAAGGAGTTCAGTAAAATCAAGAGTAGAAAATGTCTGCTTATGTAATTTTTTCATTTTTGTATAATATTCCAAAGAAAGATAAATAAAAATTTAGGTTTGTTATTTAATGAATAAAAAACTTAATTTTATGTCATTTTCTATTTCATGTTCCCTTCTTTATGCACCATCAGAAGGCCTCGCGAAATGTACCTTGCCAACATTAAGTTTAGGTCATGCGCCGCCAGTGCTTGCGATTAGTTGCGAGTTTCAAAATATGCGGCTTAAATTGCTGTTTCTTTCGATTGCGATAGCACAGAAGTTTGATTTTGCTACAGCTTAAAGGTATATAAGGTACATAAACTTGAGTATTTAATAAATTTCAATTTAATACTTCTACGCGTTCATGAGGAAAGGTGTAATAATTTTAAAATTATTAATAATATTTTTATTATATGATGTTACTAAAAATTTGTTGTTTTCGCAATTTTTCCTTTATCTGTGCTATACGACGTTGCTTTATGCCAAATTTCAAGATTCTGAGCTCACGGAAAGTACCCTGTAGGTTTTGATTCCCTTGCGAGTGTCAAAAATTCGCCAATAGACCTTAGTATTTGATATGAGTTTCAGCTTGATACCTTCACGATTTCCTGAGTAAAAGGGTCTTGACAGACAGACGGAATGGGGAACAAAGTGATCCTGTAAGGGTTCCGTTTTTTCATTTTGAGGTACGGAACTCTAAAAAAATATTCAAGAGCGACTGTGACCGCGCATTTACCACAAAACGAACGCGTTTTTAACACGATCTAAACAAATCCGTAAAAGAATCGACATCGAGTCGCGAAACGATCGAGATAATCCAGAAACAACGAACAGCTTAAAATGTAAATGAGGTGGCGGGCGACGGGCGGCGGGCGGCGGGCGGGCGCCGGCCCGCGCCCTGTTTACCAAAAACGTCGATACATTTATTCAATACGATACCGATTTCTTTTTTTGATGCTCCTCAAAGGAGGAAACCTTTTGTCTGGGCCGCGGCGCGCGGTCCGCGTTCACAGCGAACGCGGAGAATTTTCAAAACGTGACCACGTTGCAAATCCGCCCCGACGCCGCGTAAATCCGTCGGATGGCCGATATCGGGTCACGAGTGTCGACTTAAAAAAAAGAAAGTCGGCTCTGGCGCACGTTCAGAATTTACTCGTTGTATTCAAAATATACATTCTTTTAAACAACGTTAGCTCTTGTGACCGACGTGAACGCCGAAGTTTTGCCTGCCCGTTTACGTTGGTGACGTTACGTACCATTACGTGAATGTTATTGCGCCCTAGTGATTAATACACCCGCTTGCGAAGTGGGGAATGTCAATTCAAAACCTTGATAACCTGCACCACAAAGTATTTTTGTGATTTAATTTTACTAACGAAGATTAAGAACTTCCAAAAATATTTCACTTGATATTGAAGTAAAAGATAATAAAACCTGCCAGTTAGAGAACTTTAAGCAGTTTTTTTTTTGTATCGGTTAAGTTCTCAATACGCATCATGTCATCTTACTTAGTGCCTCTTAATATAATGTAACCTTCTTTGAAGACACCAGAGTGTTGAATGTTAAAAGCTCGCTACGTAGATATTATCAAAAGGAAAAAAGTTGAAGACTTTTGTGGAAAAGTGTTTCCCAAGACTTGCGTGTAGAGAATATGCGCAAGCTATAGATGTCCGCATAAAATTATAACAGGGACAGAGCGTGAATAAAAACTCCCAAATACTTCGCTCACGAGTTAATATTGTAGTGAAATATATATTACAAAATAAAAACAACAATTATTTCATTTTATTTTAAGTTAATGTGATTGAAATTACAAGACAAAGAATTCGTCCGATTAACAATGATCGACATTGAGGCCAAAATACTTAAAAATACCAAAAGCTCTTCGTGTCGGATCATGCTTTTTGTTTTTGACATTATGCAAAAATTTTGCCACGAAGAAAAAGCAGTGATAAATGACAGAATTATTGTTCAGTCAAAGATTTTAAAAGTATAAGCTGTTATTATAACAGTATATTTTCAATTTTCTGAATCAGTTGTTATTGTATTTAGGCATGACCTGTTTTTTTTCCCAGTTCTAATAAAAACTCTTTTTTCAGTTTGACTTCATGATAAACATCAAAAGTGCAGTTTGCTAATGTAAGGCAAGTCTATCTGAAAAAGGTAAACACGCTCTGCCTTCGTTTATTATTTCAGCACAAAATGTTGAATAAAAGTAAATGTCGAATGAAAAAGTAGTCACGCAAGCACGCTGGTGTTTTTCTTGAGCTTTTTTAACCGAGTTTTTGTGTGTATTTTAGTGGAGAAATCTGGAACTTATAGAGGATTTTTAGATTTTCTTTTATGCTCATAAAGATAGTGCTGCATATTATACTATTTTCAGGTGGGAGTCAGTTATTTGGAAATGCATTAAAAGAAAAAATGATTAAAGTACGTGCATGAAAATTATTTTTAATGGATTAACTTAATGTAATACTTTCTGAATATTTTAAGAGTTCATACAGTATTTATACATTTATTTCCTTTTCCATTCAGCCACAGCAAATGAACATTTTGAGTAAAAAAATAATAAAATTTTTAATCATCCGCTTATGTTTATTCTTCTTAGATTTATTGGAGCATCTAGAAATACAATTACACATTATTTGTAAAATATTTTTTGACTTTTCCCGTAACTTAACTCTCGACAACACAAAGTATTTATTGACGATTACAATATATGATAAACCAAAAATTTTGGCTTTTTGCCACTATACGACGAACCTTCACCGACTATCTTCCCTACAGTAATATAGTTAAGGACGCGCGATGCTGGGACGAAAGTATCTAAAGTAAAGTTTGATTTCATGATGACCTATTGATAAGGTTTAAAATATATATATATATAATATTTTGAAACAAATAAAATGTTCAATTGTCACTTCGAAGCTATTGAAATCGACACATAGATGTTATTGATTTCAGTTGATTCTTTTTCGAGATAAAATTTTATTCTTAATTTACATTTTAATATCTATTGTAATGTGAGCTCACAAGTATTGTTTTTCATGAAGGTCGTGTTTGATATTCAACACCGTAAAAGTAATTTGCACAGGACAGAAGTTATATTTATTATGTAATGTTGAAACGAATGAAGATGCGTGTGGAAAGTCAATATAATAGAAGTAAAAATAAATGATAAATTTCGAATCAATAAAATCTTTAAGTCGCCTTCTGCTCCAAGTAATATAAAGGCTATTGAAATTGAAAACTAACAAAAAAATTACCTTTAATTATTTGTAAACTCTAACTAGTGTTAGATTACACAATTTTTAATACAAGGAGAAAAATCGTTGTTGATTGGCGTACTCATATAAATGGATCAGTATAAGGGTGCTCATTTAGTTAGTACATTTACTAACGTCATGCGGGTTCCTTTGGCTTCCGGCTTTAATAATTAAACGAAGGCCCGGCCCTACCCTATTTTATTTGATGAATGTCAAGCGTTTTTGTATTAAATTTCTTTTTTGTATTTACGCTCCTATCGTACGGTGTCCATAAACCTTTTTAATTTTAGTTCCATCGCTGTCTTTTGTCTGAAACTATTATCTTTTTGTAGGATATTATTTTCATTGTTCATTGCCTCCTTTTTTACCTCAGCGTGTAGTTCTTTTCTATACTATGTTATGCTTTGTTTTTAATTTTTTCGTATCTTTTTTTCAATAACGATTCCATTATAATCGTTACGGGTATCTCACTTATATTTTTGTACCATGATATTGGTTATGAAAAAGAAATATTTATTATTTCTTATTATGCATTCGTGTTTTCGTTGGTGTATTAAGCTTGTAACATGCGACATCAGGGATATTACCCTCACACAATATTGATTTGCAGTCGAACGACTTAAATCATTACCGTTTTAAATTAAACAATGCAAAGTATAAAGGGAATTCTTTACATAAGAAACTACATCTGCAAGTTATGAATTTTTTAATACATTAGATCTCTTTCGTGATACCAAGTTGATTATAATACTCGATGTAATACTGCAGAATAAGTACTAATTATAAATTTGAAATTGATAATTTAACACAATAGGTATGATGTAATACAAACCTTCAATTAAAATGAATTTAGAAATGAAAAATAAAGATTGACATCGAAAACTCAATTAACAAGTTATTAATAGTCATTTATAAAGCAGGTTATAGAAATTGAAACTTAAAATTATTGTTAACAAAATGTTCACAATACCTACTTATTGAATTTTTGTTTTAGAGTCAGTGCCAGCCAACGCAAGTTTATTTGTGCACCTTCCCTTCTTACGCTCTGTCGTCTTCAACCGCTTTCAGAATACAAAAAGTTGCGTTTGACATTTTAGTAAGTAGATATGGTAAATCATACAACAAATGTTTCATGTTAAATATAACTTGTTTTGGGTGACATCGGCTGCCATTGAAGACCTTAAAAGCCTACAATAGAAATTTAAATTATTGTTAATAACTCGAAGTCGCTTTTATTTTTATTAATATTTCTTGCTCTTTTGTCGGTCGTTTTGTAATTTATCTAACTCACAATACCCTAATGTTTTCGTTATTGTAGCCTGTCGTCTTTCAAAAAATATTGCTTTTCTGAATCTAGGGATGTTAATTGTTGAAGAGTTCTCCACGTACTTCACCATAAGCATTGCGATGAGCATAAATTACTTAGCAACCATAATAAAGTAATTTAATCGCAAGCCGAAAAATACTTATTACAGAGTAGTTTCGCTAACCGTCTGTGGCCTGTGGTAGGCATCAATTGCACTTTCACTGAATATTGTTTTCCGAAAACAAATCCACGAATTACTATAATAAATACCCAATTCGTTGATGTGCTTATGATATTTGAAGATTCTCGATTTCTCTAAGGCTTCATCATCAGATCCTAACCTGATAGATAATTGAAACACTTGAAATGTATATTCTTTCAAATGAAAAAAGAATTTTCCTAATCGGTTCAGCTGTCTCCGACTAATGGGAGTACATACTTGAAAAAAAGATTTCGTCAAATTCAGACCTCCCTCTTTTTTGAAATTGGTTAATTAAGCACTTCGATAAAACAAAGCACTAGACTAACATATACAAAAGTATGCCTTAAGATATTATATTCATAAAGATATAGTACTTACAATATAAATAATGTATAAAACGTGCACTTGGCATTCACAATCTTTTTCATCAATATCATCATTTTATCGGATACCCGATGAGTTTAACTAAATGTAGAAGAACGAACAGATATGCATCGTCACTTTTCATACTGCCGTGAAACGAAATGTGATTCTAAAGACGTATCATTTTCTTGATAAATATGTATGGTTTGTTTTTTAACGTTATCGTCTCAGCGTATTAGAAAATTCTTCCCTTCCCCAGACATACATCACGAAACGAGCGTCTCAATAGAGATATCTTGCATATCAAATTGAATATCTAATTGGCAATGAAATACGACACGGTCTAGAGCGAAATCGCATCTATATTTCAGATTCATCCCTCGCGGCGAGGCCTTATGTGAACACACGGCGGCAATACAAATGACGACAGCAAACAGTGGGGACCCTAACGCCTGCGCTGGTATCACGTACCGTGCATTAAATTATTATCGCGGGCTCGACCCCGGGCCAACAATGGCCCGTTGTACACCATACGACCGGCCGAAACTTAAATGGCCATGCTAACATAAATCTTGAACGTTTCCAGAGATCTGATACCGGGCAAATTAACCATAAAGCGGCATGCTGCTCATAGCAAAATACGAAATTACTGCCGCCCCAGCGTTTTGATCAGAAGTAATCGCATATCCGTGTATCGTAGTTTGATGAACTACAGTTTTCAGCGATATGACTCGGATGGTGATACGAACGTCGAACCGTAATGAGCCGTGTTGCTAATTAGAACAACAATTTTCGCTAAGATGTCTTTGCGCACTAAGACTAGGAATCCTATTGAGATATTTATTATATGTGTTGTTCCATTTTGATTTTCTTTGCATTCGCATATTCGACGCAGTTATTTAAGCAAAGAAAGTTGACCGATACCAAACATCAATTCACCGCGAACTTGAGAAGTTATTTGGAAAAAAGTACTAACTATTTGTTGGGAGAAGATCAAAGTAAGTTCCTCTCGCCGATCGAATGTTGACTCGATAAGAGATCAACCTAAGAGATGCGTACTAAATAACCTCAGAAATTACTTTCATATTACTTTGAAAATTAGCATCAGTTCCCTGCTCTCAATCTCATCTACATGTTTATCAGTTTTGTGATACGAAATTATTTAATTGTTATTGCCGCTATTATTGACTTCCAATATATACAAAAAAAAAATTATGCATGTTCCGGTACACGTAACCGCAAAATGATTCAAATACCATACTATAAGCACATCTTATTCCAAAAAATATAATAATTCGGACTTGAAAAATAATGCATATAATAGGTCTCTAGCAATACTTTTCCCATTGTTTAAATTTGGGTGAAATTTCTACCACAAATTTTTAAATCACGTAGAAGAAACCGGTTGATTAGCAGCCTTCAATACAGTTTTCATCGAGGCCGCTCGGCCGCTGACCTATTTTATTCGACTCACAAGCGAGCTTGAGCTATAGAGGACAGAGGTGAGGCTTTAATCGATAGTTTTAATATAGGTGAAGCTTTCGATGTAATTTGATGCAAACTGACAAATCTTTCGCCGTTTGCACTTCCTGAAGAAAACTCGATTGTCAGTTTTCTCATAGAGCGGTTTATTGAAGTGGTTGTCGATGGTTCGAAATTCACGAACGTGAATGGTCGTATATGGCCCTACATAGCCCTCTTGCAAAATCATTTCATATGTTGATGATACATTATAAATCATCGGCATTCATTATTATTCTGATATTAGCATATGGCACACAGGCTAATATTTATCTCAAATGAACTATTAATCTATCTTGAGAATAAATCGATTAAGCTTTGTATGAAAACTAGATATCTGAAACAGATCTCAAAATGCAGTACTTAGTGTAATTTATTTCACCAAGACATGTACTTGGGAAAATAAAGTAAAATTTTTTAAAAGTTATTTTTCGTTTTAAGGATGCTTTTCACAATCCTAGGCTTATTATTGAAATTTTAAGCTAAACATCAAGTGATGATTTGAAAGAAATCGGTATGATACAGTAAGAGACTATATAAACAATCGGCCAAGTGCGAGTCGGATTCACGGACCGAGGGTTCCGAATAAACCTGTAGGCATATAAGTAAAAGTTCACCCATCACTACAATCGAGTCATAGTTATGGTACTTTTATTGCAAAATAAAATTCATAACATTACAATGTGGAAATCTGGAGGAGCATAAATTTAAGACAAAGGTCTCTTTATCGTTTTAGTAATCCTTTATCTTATACATATCATTTATTTTATAATATGACTGAAATACCTACACTAGCCTTGCAGCAGTCTTGCAAAAGTTCTTTTATCAAAATTACTTATTTACAAAATCTTTTAGTCTCTATTTAGAAATCTGTTTCAAAAACACTAATTAAATATCTAATTGAACTAGGTCTGTAAATGGTGAATGAAAAAGTACCACTTTGAACATTGAAGTTTGAAAAAACTTCTTGTAGTGCTAGTGTTTATTAACGGAAACATGTTTATGGATGAAAAACATGTGGAAATTCCATTTTGGGGATTCACTCTAAAACGATATTTAAGTCTCCCACAACAATCAGGTTGCTGCCGTATATTTTTGCATTCTATTGCAACATTAATTCGACATTGTGGTGAGCTATATACAGTTATCACTCTGACATTAAACATTTCAAAATGCAAGCATTCACAAAGGCCGTTTGCAGTGCCTGCGTTATTTAAATAATATCTTTTACATGATCCATCTGTCACGGCATCCTTAAGATTGCGACGTATATACGCGATGAAATGTTGTCTCCTCCCCATACATAGAGATAAGTCGCGGTCAATGCGGTAACTACAATGAAGTTTATCATTTTTTTTTTTCACGGCATAAAGGCAGTTAGACCTAAGTATTTGATATGAATTTTCACTTGATGCCTCTATGCTTTCATGAGGAAAAGGGTAATAAGTTTATAATTATTAAAAAAAATATATGTGATGTAACTAAAAATTTAAGGTATTCGGAATTTTTTCTTTATATATGATATAAAACGGTTGCTTCATGCCAAATTTGAAGATTCTAGGTTCCCTTGCGAGTAGTTGCGAATTTAAAAATATGCGGCTTAAATTGCTGATTCTTTTAATTTCATCGACATAGACCTGAGCATTTAATATGAATTTCAATTTAATACCTCTACGCGAAAGATGTAGTAAGTTTAAAACTATTAAAAATATTTTGTATTATATGATGTAACTAAAAATTTAAGATTTTCTCAATTTTTCCTTTCTCTGTGCTATAAGATATTGCTTTCTACCAAATTTGGAGATTCTGAGTCCACGGGAAGTAACCCTGTAGGTTTTGATTCCTTATGAGTTTTATTCCCATCCGCAAATTTTTATTCCCATCGAAAATTTGTGGCGTAAACGGCTGTATCTTTGATTGCGCTGGCTTAGAAGTTTGATTTTTCACAGCTCTAAGGGACAGTAAACTTGTGTATTTGATATGAATTTCAGCTTGATACCTCTACGAATTCCTGATAAAAAGGGTCTTGACAGACAGGCGGACAGATAGACAATTAAGTAATCCTATAAGGGTTCCATTTTTTTCCTTTTGAGATACAGGACCCTAACAAATAATTATTATATATTACTCTCACGTGACAATCAACGCTCCTCAAGGTGTGAAATTGTACAAAAAGAATATGTATAACGTAAAACGGAGCCTCAACCATTAAGGTTTCCTGATCATCGTTAGATAAGAAACCATAAAGCCAATATGTTCAAAATCAAAGTATATTTATGCCATAGGTATAATACTCATACATAACATTTAAAATACGTCATTAAAATACATGTTACCATTCATTCGAAAGGCAGTTCCCCTTCAAGTAGAACGAGCGAGAAAACTTAGGTTAGATTTTTTCCAAATTTAATTATGTACTATTTACAATTCCAAAATTATTACAGAAAGTAAGAACCCGATAAGAAACTATCGTGGTAAGGTATGACCTGATTAGCAAGTATTTTGTCTAACGATAACCATTAAATTATATCTTAGTACAATGATTATATGTATAAAAATATTATCTAACTTACGCACACAGAGCTCCATAAGTAAGTCCCTGACTTAATTTTATCAACTAATATGTAAATACAGTTATTTTGGTTTCTAAATTTATCTTTATCACGATTTTTCTTAAAAATGTCTTTTAAGGAAATTTTCTCAAACTGAAATGTTAGAGTTGAAATTCGAATATTCTTAAAGATTGTGCTTAGAGATTCTCAAGAGCCTAGCTTGTGAAACTCCCAAGCAGTCTATTTCTATAGCATGAAGGTTTTATTAATATTCACAGTATACGTGTTAGGAGCGAGACGCCATATGATGTCAAGCTATGATAACAGCTAAAATAAACTAATATTATGGTTTCGATACATGCAGCAGAGCTATGTAAGCCTTTTACCGACTTACTGTATGAATTGAGTTGGGAAAACTCATTCATTTGTATGTGAGAACGCGATTAAAACCCTTTATTTGCAGTAACGCCCACGGTTATAGTACTGTCGTATATTATACTAATATCGTATAGTACAGTAGTAGTAGAAAACTTAATTCCGTATTTCGGACTAAAATAATTTGAGATTTATGTTTTTCATTTTGAACTGGGAAATTTGTACATTTTGTTTTCTTTTCATTAATAAACATATTATTTACTTTTTGGTGCTTGAGATATTTACATTTTCATGAGCAAACTGTTGACATTAGTTAACTTTTAACTCTTTCAACTTTAGATAATAGAAGTCAATATAATCTACAATCCGTACTATCTTATTAACATCCCCAACGAGAATAGATAAAAGTGTTAATTTAGAGTTACAACGGAAACAGGCTAAAAATCATCCCTATGGCCACGACAGACCCCACAATTACACTACATATCTAATAGTAAGCCGGGACACCCTTAAGATATACATAGCTCAATCGGTCGATTTAGCGCTCAAAAAAAAAGGGCCCGAAATCAAACAGCTGATATTAGAAGCTTGTAAAACCGTATATATATTCCGAATTTGAAAGACGAGCCCCGTAAAAAACTTCTACTCAGAGTTCATCTAGAACAAGTGTTATCACCAGCCGCTGACGCGCATTGATCCATCATGTAGCTTTTGAGATCCAAGGTTTAGCTTTCGAATCTGAAATAAATATGTAATGAGAACGTGTGCTCACGAAATGAGGTGATAAAATATAATACATGTTTCATATTATATATCTCATATTAAAATTTACAATAAAAAAAGCCATTAGTTTCCGTTTCATTCCAATATTCTGTAAATGTTGATTGTGTACTGGAACATTAAAATATTAATTAATTCCAATCTTCCAGTAAATTGTTTACATCTACCATAGAAATGAGTAATGCTGGAGTAAATAAGTTGTATAGAGAAGATTGCATATCCTTTTGGCTTGACGTTACGACTAAGTAAAGCCGCTGATAGATATGGATCGCGAAAGCGGACACTAGAACTGGAGGGCTAGAAGCTCACGGAGAGACCTATATTCAAGGGCAAATTGCAAAGGATGTGATGATAACAGTGGTAAAGTTATCACCTATTTACACATCAACGAATTGTTATATTTACGATTGGCTCTACGTTTAGATTGGTGCACCTTATAAATACACGAAATCATTTTTTTCGCGGTATATAGGTGGTATATAGCAATAAACAGTAATAACTGTGGTGATCACAAAGTAAATCACTTACGAAAATCGACTTAATTCCAGTTCACTTTTGCTTTTTCATAAGTTGAAAAAAAAAATTATGAAAAACAGAATGAAGATATTAATTCGTTGTTAATTGTGCCAAACCTGTAAATATGCAAAATATCTGCCCCTATACCGACACGGTGTACGTCATTAAATTCAAATTAAATAGGGTAACAACGGCATAAAGATTGTTAATGTCTCCGGAATAACAATTCCGGCGTCATTTATACTGCGTACCCTGGGGCCGAAATATTATATCATTTAGGAATAGGCGTGGAAGTTTGTACAATTTGCATAAAATAACTTCAACGTGATGAAATACGAATTTTATTTAATATTTAGTCCTTGCCAGTTTATAATAAAACAATTTTTCGATGGAATTCTAAATAATACTGTTTATTTATATACAAAACAGAATTTTGTTTTCATAAATAATTTAAATATGTTTTCAGGATAAGTCAATTACTTCGTTTTCTCGTTGTTTGACTGTATGCAAATTATGCAAGTAAAATTTAAAAAATAATTAAAGACCTAATAACCATAATTTTGAAATTAACGTAATATATATAGAAATAAATTTAAAAAATTCCTTAGCCAGCAGTAAAGGACGAAATCCTTATAGTTTCGTCATTTTTGTTGGCCCTCCATCTATCCGTATGTCGCAGATATACATATGTGTATATACATTTAAGTTATTCTTATAACACCGCCATTTCTTCATCGATTCTAAAGAAATTGTAGAAATAGATGTCTTATGAAAACATTATGGCAATATACTAAAACGTACACAAAACTAAAAATACATCTTCCCTTCTCCTTCGCCTCTTGTACGTTAATTAGTCACACTTTCCTATATCCTTACCAATTAATTATTTGTTATTTATTCAACTAACATTGAAGTGTTTCTTAAAGGGCAAGAATCAGATTTAGTATATGTTGTAAACTTTTAGGTACACGAAGGTACACGTGCATATGTTTGAGGGATGATTTTTTTTTCCTTGCACCCCACTGCATGGAATGTATTTCAATAAATAATGAAAATATCTGAACAGCTCAAACACGTTTTCCTTTCCATATGCATTTAATCGTTCATTAAATCCTAAAATTGTTAATTTTTTATATGCCCTTTCCTAACTTTTTAAGTACATGTCTTAAGAACTAGAAAAAACAAGAACGATAGATCGTTATAAACATGTTCAAAAGTAGTTAATGTTGACAAAATTTTGTGAAAAGTTCTGTAAATATCCATAATTTTCATACCTCCTTTGTAACAACCTAATGACAGTGACCAAGGGGCATTTGAGTGCGCATATGAACTTCAGTTCAATTATTCTGATTTTTCAAACATATATTTATTTCATTAATAATTACTCATTTCCGTAGAAATGTTGAAATATAAATTATAAATCAGATCAACAGTTTTATCCAAGATCTTCTAAAATTGGTTTTTCAGTAATCCTGTAAAAGAAGAAAATTTAAAAGTTTTTAGTTGTTTTTTTTTTGTAGCAACTCTCTTAACCCGTGAAATACTGTTTATTTTTTCTCGTTAGACTAGAGTTTCCAACAATTGGCGGTACAAATAATTTTAATTCTATGACCTTTCTTTAAACCTTTCCCTATATTACCTATTATTCACCATCATAACCAGAATTTATTCTATGTAGCTTATAAAACATTATCGCGCCACATTGCATACATCTTGAATAAAACAAAATATTTTAATAGACAACAATGAATATGTCTATGTTACAAAAAAAAAATGACAAGAACCTTTAAGTCTCGAACGTTTTCTGTCAAATTACACAACTTTCAGTGATTTTCATTTTCAATTCAAGCACAAACTATCTGAGACTAGATAACTTGACATCCACTGTTTAAATTAAACGAAATATCTTTAGAGTGGCATTTGTCATATGTCAACATTCTAATTTAACTCTTACGGATGACATATTTCCATATTATTTCATATACTATATATTTCCACTAGGTTTTGTAATAACCCTTAAAAAGGGCGTCTTACGGAGACAATAAGAAAGCATTAAGTTTAGTCGTTCCACACAAGTTTTGATAATTCAATTCAAGCTGCGTAGCGAATATGGGTAGGTCACGACGTTAATTTTAATGCAATTTCGAAATACTTAATCAATTAACATTCCCCCAAACACGACAACATGAAAGTTAAAAACAACTCCAAAAGAACACGTCGCTGCGGACAGGGGCGAGGAGCGTATTGTTCTGTTGCGCGCGACGCGAGAAGTACAAGGCGTTCCTTTGTGTTTTTCAATCAAAACTTCTATATATAGGCGAACTTCGAACTCGTCGTGCCGCAGGTAATGGAAAGTGACAACGTGTTAGTACCTACTTATTTTCAATTTATATTACACTGCCATTTTTCAAGAGGATTTCTATGTAATCCTCTTGATTACAGAGATTAAATAATATATATATATACAAATTATAATAAATAATTTGTATAGCATTATATGCTATACAAATTACTAGCTTTTTGCAAACAATTTCATTCGCGTGAACATAGGATCCATTATACGTATTATACATATCAATTGATCCAGCCTTCGATCCAAATGTCGCTTCGGCTTTCAATTTTGGTCCCGTTTCTGTTCCTGATTTCAATGCAAGTTACGTTAATTGGTCTTGATTCTAGATCATTTTGATTCTAATCCCGGTTGCACAGTTAACTTTAGCCCCAATCCTCGTATTAAATTTCGGTCATTTTTGTTTGTCGATTCCGATTATGTTTATGTTTCCCCGATTATTTATGAAATTTGATATTACCATCCGTCCCGGTTTTCATTTATATTTTTTTTATCAAAATAAAATATAGGCTTCATTAATTGTGTAACTCTCAATGATTGAATTGAATTTTTTTCAGAATCGTTATTGTAGTTCCATTCCATATACACGGATAAAAACGAAGACAAATGATAGTATAGATTGCAAAAAACCTTTTTCATAAAAAAAAAACACTTAAATGTGCCAAGTTCGGGCAATGATTGATCAAATGATGTTCGAAGCTAACTTCGAACACAAATGATTTCATGTATATAATCGCCGCGTAAGCCCGCACTTCGGATTTCCCTTCACAGTCACCTCGGAGAACGGAACGTGTGTGGGCAAAATGATGGACAGCGTTTTGAGACGATCAGACTTATTTATTACAGTCGAGCTTCATATATGGCGTTATGAGTACAATCGCGACGGATGCACCAATTCCGCTGCAATTTATAGATGGCGTATCCGCCTGCACATATGAGTTGCATATATTTTCATGGAGGGGGTTAGCGATACTTTTCGTTTTTCACGCATGAGCGCCATATGCGCTCGGAACACCGATTCACGGTCGTACCGTAACGACCGCCACGGATCTTGGTATTTGATTGGTCTCCCCGCCAAGGCAGAATTTCATATGCAACTCATATGCACATTATAACAATTTCGTATTTACAATTAAATAGGTCAAAACATGACACACACAATAAAATAAACAAGACTAGATAAAGATACTAAGCACAATAAACAAAACAAGAAATTCCATTAAAACTTAATAAATATACAAAATGAGGCAAAATAGATAAATAGCACACAATTAACAATTCCTCACAATTAATCCCTACTCGGGTAATAAAATACATCTATTCAAATTATTTAATAGACACATACACAAATACAAAGTTACAATAAAAAGGTTTTTCTTCACCTAAATCCGTTCGTATAAACCGTAATAATATATATTGTCCAATTAAACACTAAGAGCGGGGCTATCCGTAACATTAATTTTACTTTACTAAAAGTGCATGCCTGTAATAATATTTATAATGAAATTAATGAGAGAACCTTCCGGGTGTAAGACTATTTCGTTATCTAAAATAATAAAGTCAATTTGTGATAGCAATGTTTACTATATTGCTCTTAAAACATTTGTGTTTATTTTAGAAAGACAGTACTTAGGTATGTGTTTATGTCGTGTCCAAATTGTACAACCTACCGCACTAAAATATTATTAGTCGCATTGCAAAATGGTTCTGTTCTGCAAAACGGCTGATTAACGTATGGCCGGAATGTTGAATATTTGCAATGAGGATTGTTAATGACCAAGCTATTTGACTTTGGAATGCTCGACACTTGCGTTATACGCTACTAGGAACATAATTACAGTGAAGAATTTATATTACCTGCAATATAAAATAAGCCGTTAATATTGTTGTTACTTATCCCTAAAACTCTAATTGTTACGTTATTAACATTTGTATCGTTTAAAATAATAATTGAACTACGTGTTTCGGATGAAGCTTCGAACTGTTAATTATCAGTAGGCATTCGTAAACAGTAAGCATAAATGAAAAAAAAATAATATATGGAATTAATACATTAATGAAACTGATATATGAAGGGAGTCTAATAAGACCGGGGAAAATAGGGTGTATTTTTAAATCATTAGTCGTTGGAAGTGTCTGTGAAAAAGTACCGTGTACTGTACTGTGCGAGGTATTTGTCAGGGCTTTCAATTTTTACGCCGTGGCTGCCAAGCTCATCGTGAACATTGTTAACCTCTTGCTTCCATTCTGGCTATATCTTCACGTTTTCTTGAGGTCGAAACCGCTCATTATGTCGGGGAGCCTGCTCTTGATGTCGGCGAGTTTGCGCGAGAACCTGTTCTTCCAGTTGACAAACCTGCTTTTCTTGTTGGTGGGTTTTTTCTTAGCCGGTTTTTTGTTGATGTGCCTGTTTCCAGATCTCCATTATCAGGCTGCACAAATCAAGAGCCGGAGGAGCCGAGACCATCGGAGGAGCAGCAGCTACTACCATCTCTCCATTATCCACCTAATGAGCCACAATATGACTCCGCATCACCCTCCCGTCCTATTTACCTTTCGGCATCTCAATCCCATTTCTGACACCAAATGTTACGGAATGACCTTATCAGGAGTTCGAAGATTGAGATCAGGTGAACTAAACACAGAATAGCAGAAAGTGTATATTCAAAATTACGTGCCACAATATATCGCGACGGAACCAGTTGATCGCTAGTTGTTGATTGCATTTGATTTGTGAACATTCCGAGCGGAGATATAAAACTCAACTCCTGCTCACCGCATTTCACTATTTATACCCGCTAACTAGCTTTCCAAAAAGCTTTTGATCACCCAGATTTAACAAGTCGTAAATATGTCACGTCTGACACAGACAAAAAGATTTATGACCTCTAAAAATATCACCCCACAAAATAAATCCATTTGAAATAATTTTTTTTTCGATAATTTTGATTGCTTCAAATTTGACCCTTTTTTAATACGCTACCAACTTAATTTTATGTTGTACACTTAACTTCTAGTAAGTATCAAAACATAGATTCTTTCTTTTCTTTTGGGTGGTTATTAATAAATGACAATAAACATGATAGCGATATTGAAAGAAGCGTAAATGCAGAAAAAAAAGGGAATGAGGCCTTATTTGCTGTTATAAACAGTAAAAATGTCTCATGACTTTTGTTTGTTTGTTTATTCATAATGAACTTCTGGTCTCTATGTTTATGTCCCGATGTGAAAGTGTATGGCAAAAGAAAGATGAAAGTAGAATCAATGCAATGGAGATACAATCTCTGCAAAGTATATGTAAAACGTCTTTAAGAGATAGATACAGAAATAGTGACACTAAAAAACGGTGTAATTTGAAAGAATATGTAATGACTTGAGTATAAAAAACATGTTTCAGTTACTTCGCAATCTGGAAAGGATGTATGAACTGAAAAAAAAACTATAGAATGAATGTATGTAATGGAAGAAGCGTCAAGAGGATCTGTAACATCTTATACAGAACAAATTGGTTGCATATCAAAGAAAGGCTAAATGTTAAGCACCCAAAACTGAGAAATTTACATGAAATCATTGACGAATATCAATGAAGCGAAAGAGATGTGCAATGGTCGTACCTTGAGAAAATCGATAATCTTTTTGATATTATTATAATGCTATGTATATTTAATATAAACAATAAAAAATATATACTCAAATTTTCAATATACTGTTAAGTAGTAAATTGTTTTTTAAAAATTACCAAAAAAGAATTTTTCCAATCCAATAAGTATCATAAAAATACAATGAACGCTTTTCCAAATTTAACCGGACTTAAGATCAGAATTGTGATGAATTCAAAACGACAGTAGTTATTGTTGGACATGTTGATGACAACGTGTCTGACCCAACTCACTATTCCAGCAAAAGAGACATAAAAGCATCATAAATAGTTCCACTCCTTTCAAGAACCTTTAAAACACATTCTATTTAGTTGAAACTGTGTTAAGGGTTGTCAGTTTAACTACACAAAGCGCAATTGCGTTAAACCTCAAATATATTCAATTATTTTTTTTTAATAATACCTACCTCACATATTAATGGTTAACTAATAAAAATAAACTGATTAAAGTGTAATTGTTCTATTTACTAATTTTCCACTAAGGGCTTTTTGAGACAACTCCATAAATTTTTTCTCTATAAAATAACTAACATTTTCGCTAATACCTTAAGAAGTAAAAACAGCTAACACTTATTACTTTTTTTTATTTAGACCGTTGTGAAATTTAAATGTGGTTTTAAATTACCCTATTTAATTTACTTTCAGGATTATAAAGAAAATAAAAATACAGTAATCAAAGTTTTATTCAATGAGTTAAAGCCAATTTTTCCTGTTTAAGGAAAACCAGTTATTGACCTTCCTATGTTTTTTCCATTTTTTTTTTTCTTAATAGCACCGTATATTTAATTTTTTAAATATTTTAATCAATAAGTGAATATTATCTTGGTAATAATTGTATATTTTTGTATTTATAGATACAAGATCCAAAAACTTTTTTAAGTAAAACCCTATCTTATTTTGAGTTAGTCATATTGCACTAAGTCAAATCAAGATTTCAAAATTTCAGTAAGAGATATAACCGATTTTACCTCCAAAGGGATGATATAACAATAATGACATTTTTATTGTATCTAGTAAGTTTGAGTCCCTTTTAACTTTCTATAAAGTTCTAAGTTAAAGTTCTGTGAAGAGTGCAAATATTTTACTTTCTTGTAATGATACTGTCTGTGTTGATTGACGGAGCAAGACGTTTTGATAATAAAACATATTTAGTGCGATATATACGAAATCCAAGTATTGTTATGATATTATTGGAATCAAAAGGTAAGGTCTCCTTTAATTTTATATAAAGAAAATATATAAAATTAAAGGAGAAAATACATCAAAGAGCAAACAGCACAGACTTGATTTGATTATATTAATAGTGGATATTTGAGGCTGGTAGATCGTTCGTATTGTTACTTGCGATAAAAAATGGCTTTATCTAAACAATCCAAACATGTAAAATCAATGGTTAGACAAAGGACAATTATCTGAACCCTTCGTGTGACCCGTCCTGAAGAGAGGTCGATTCGAGCCGAAAGTCTTGTTATGTGTCTCTTGTTATGTCGTATCTTGTTATGTGGGTGCAATTATGTGGCTTTAGTGTACTTTGAAATAATTTTAGATGGTCGAGCTATCACTGCCGAAATATAATCGAACAGCTGACTCGAATGTATGAGGTTTTTTGGTAGAAATATCCAGGTTTAGTAAATGGAAAATAGGTGCTCTTACAACGTGATGATGCTGTATCATGTTGCAAAATGCGAAAATTACGCGGAATAAGATTGAAGAACTTATATCACATTCAGCAATTATTTCAAACCTTGCACCGTCAGACTACTTTTTATTTGATCTACTGTACTATTCTTTGGTGGAAAAAAAATTGAGTCTGAAGATGTTAAAAATGCAGTGTGGCAATTCTTTGGATCTAAGCCCAAAAAATGACCTTGTTAAAGTCTCAGAGAGCTCGCTGAACATTGGATTAAGACTTGTGGAGTACAATAGATTTTAGTTTGAATATTAAGATTTTCTTTTTGTATGATTATTTAATAAATAATATGCAAATTATAAATGGACTTTGTTTTTGAAATTAATCTTAATCTTAATTTTTGGCAATAAAGGCGAGATTCTACCTGAACATTTCAAATTTTTAACTGTTTTAGACATAATAGTATGTATTTTTATGCGAAATCAACTTTTTTTAACTTCTCGCTAAAAAAATTAAAAAAAATTGGAAAGTTACTTTTGGTCAGAATGATCTTCAAAAATCTAGTTGTCATCAGATCTTGGCATTTTTGGAGTTCTAGGAGTCTATTTACACCATTATCCGAGTGATTTATATTTGTATATGTGTTCCTCTCTTTCTCTTTCTTTCTCTATGCGTGCGTGTATATATGTGTGTGTGTTGTTTGTGTGTGTGTGTATGTGTGCGCGAGCGCACGCGCACGTGTGTGTGTGTGTGTGTGTGTGCGTGCGTGCTGCCGCATGCACGCAGGGCGTGCGTGCGGACGTGTGTGGATCTTTCAAATCAATTAACCGATTAACAAGTGACTTGCATTATACAAAAGGAGTCTACACAACATAGGCTTTGTGAAAATTTAAATCAATTTGGCTAATTATATTTTGAGATATCTTGAATATAGAATTTTTATAAAAATGTTTTTTTGAAAAGCTTTTAGGCTCTTTTAGTAGCCTATAACAAAATGTTTTCAACTCCTGTCCCTAAAAAAAATTGCTTCAATTGGCATACACTCCATAGTGAATCTGTTTGTTCAAAATATATCCTAAGAGGAAATTTTCCAAGTAAAATATTTTTTTTTCAAAAATTTGAAAAGAAAAATGTATTGGAATAGATTCTTAGGTCTACAAATAAAAATACTAAATATATTTCGAGTTTATAGAAACGCTTTGTAAATTATTTCTTTAGGTGACCTTGTGCTGTTTAAAGTTATAATTAGAAAAAAAACAGACTTTTGTTTCGGACGTCTTTAATGCGATTAACGCGTTTTCTATAAGTATATAAAAAAAGAAAATAAAAGAAAAAAAATCATTGAAAGAAATACGAGTTTCGATTCACATAAATTGTCATGGACATGTGTCGTTGTTTAAAGATACGCTTGACCATTCGTAAAAAAATAGAAAGGGAACGTACATAGTACGTCTTATAAGAAATCGGGCCTGATGCGGCTGTCCAAAAGTGTTAAATTTGAAATTTTATTATAAGTTTATATTATATTCCACTACACCTATTGTGTTATCATGTTTTGTTCGCATCTTGATATAGGGATAATTTATTATGAATATCATAAGTTATATTATTGAATACGATTATGATAGACTTTATGGTTCGAATTAGGTGTACTTTCATTTAGATAATTAGGTGAATTATCGATGATTTAATTGGTTAGGAATGAGTTGATGATAGATTTATTTATAACTAATTAAGTGAGATATGAATTATCGCTTGATTTAACTGTTTATGTTAATGGTTGATTTACTTGATTGATTAATTGATATTCATTGGTAGGTGATTTGATGTAATTTAATTATTTTATCAAAATTGATTATTTCAATTTATAACGTGAATTGGGATACTATTGTTTATATATTTATTTTGTAAGTTTCAGTTATGTTGCGTATGTATGAGTCTATACATAAATGTTACAGCAAACGGCAATGTCCGCTCCTTTTGCGTCAGTGCCTCTAGGCAAAAAAAAAGGAGAAAGCGGCATTTGTCTTTACGAAAACAATTGAAGGGAAGGCGAACAGTTGGGCGATGTTGTGATTCGTGGACGCTGGGCGCGCGGGAGAGACAGTTGTTTTGGGACACATGAAAGGAGAGTCGATCCTTGAACTAGGAAAAACTAGGTCGGGGTTTGAGGAACATCAGTTGGCTTGGGGCTCACCCTGGACTCCGCGATCTAACCTGACCTCGGCGGGAACGCGGGGAATCAAGACGAGCGAGCTTCTAAGTCGAAGAGCTTTCTAGAATCCGACAAAGACGACACAGACGGTGGCTGACAGGAAAGAAACATTTTTTACTACTATTTCATTATTGTCTTTCATGTGTGCAGATTCCCAAATAAATAGTTATCTTTCAGGCTGGCAGTTCATTCACCTGAATGAGCAATGGCTCCAGGAACTATCCCTAATATTTAAACAAAGTTTGTTAACCGATAAATTAAATTTTTCCTTTTGCATTTGATCTGTCTTTGATGTCATATTTAAAAGTATCAGAGGTAGATGAGCGGGTTTGATATGCATCAGAACTGTTCGTCGAGGGTTGTATGGGTCCTCAAGCGTCAAGTGTCAAGGTTCAACTCCTGGCTTCATAGCAAATTGTACTCCTATTCCAAGAAAAGGTTCTGGTACACAAAAATCAAACAATGTAAAAAAGCCACGTAATAAATAATTTCTAAAATAAATACGGTTAAATATAATAAATCTTGCACAATAATATAGTGATAGTTATATTTCAAATCCTTAACTATAATATTTTACTGCCTACATTTGATTTTAATTTATTTTCTTTAATTTTATTTTATTTTATATTGTTTTATTTCACAGTGTATTGTGTAGAATGTATTATTTGCCTATTGTATTTTAATTTTAAAGTGGAATTTACTTGTAGAAATTTATACTAATACTAATTATAAAACTGTCTATTATTACAGTACGTTATAAATCATCATTTTGAGGCGATCGCTTAGCTTTTTTATGTAAATTAGTCCAATTTCTCATGCAGCGAACAGGGCCCGGAGTTATCCATGGTTTGAAAATTTATTTTCGCTTGAAGATGGCTATAGTTGTGATATTGATGTTAATTGGTTGTTGTATTAAAGAAATAAAAATAGAGGTCGCAATATTAACGTCCGATTTATTGTAAATTATACTAAAATCGGTATTGTTGATGTCAGATGCCAGTCTCTCTGGGTTGATTCTACATGTTGTTTGATTTATTGATTTGTTAAATTTTGTGCACGGAAAACTAAGCATCACCGAACAATGATCAGTGACAATGCATTCAGCAACTAATGCCTTCTTCAAAAATTTTGACTTAATAATAAAGTAGTCCAGGCAAATTTTGCCATGAGTATTTGCCGGAAGAAGCCCATGAAAAGCTAATAGAACTAAATATAGAGAAAAATATTCATCGGAATTTTCAGAATGTATTTCGATATTGATATCTCCGCAAAGTATTACATTAACAAAGAACGATGATTGTGTTAAGAAGTCATTTAGCGAGTTTAGGAAATTTATTACATTTCTTTGCACCAGTGGTCGATAAATGGATACAATCAATGTATAATTATTGATATTAATTGCCAGACATTTTACATCATATATTGTTACTTCTAGGATTTGTGCTTGTAACATGTTTTTGATGAATATAACAACACCTTCGTTTTGGGTGAGATTTTTAGTAAAAGAGACACTATTACATCCATTTACGTTTATAATATTATAAAAATGAACTAGCCACGATTTTATTAAAACAAGAACATCCCAATACACCCCAATACGGTATCAGCTCGTCTTAAAACTCGGAAAATTACTATTTATACTTTTAATATTTTGATGTATGATTTTTAGGTGTTTTTTTTTAATTCTGCGTAAGTGATGATTCAGCTACTGAGAATTTTATTATTTCCTTAAATAATATATCTATTTTTGTATAAATTTATGTAGTACAAGGTGCAGAACAGTCATTTTGTAGATTGTAAGAAGTTTTGCAGATTATAATAATTTAATACGAAGTAGAGAGAGGTAAGTGTCCAAAAAGCATTTGAAATTTCATTAGAGTGGTATAAAAATTACAACTTTGTTATATAATACTTAAATACCCTAACGTTTTAATTTTACATGTGCTGTCATCCAGCGACAGATATATTATTAATATGTAATTATATAACACAATGTTTGTGCATACGCTCAATCACGTGAATTTAGAGAATGCAGTAGGCGGTTCATTCAATCTACAAATGTCTATTGATTGATGAGTAGTTCTATTGAAGTATAATGATGGGTGCATCATACGTTTTTTTATTTGAAATCTCAATCAGTAGGGTACGTTTGTGGTATTCGATATTCATGTAGAATATCGAATAGAAATTCATAAAAATACGATGTGCATAGTAGAGGAAATTTTAGCCAATATAATGTTGTAACTAGTTAAGTGGGTTATACAAGTTTAGAAAATAGTGCAGATAAAACAAGTAAATAATATAATCCTGCCTTCTTCTGTAGAAGTGATAATCTTTCTTCATTATTAATTCGTACTATTGGATCTCCTTTGTTTTCGTGTTTATAAATTTTTTCGTTTAGAATCCAGCAGTGGTCATAGATATATTATTTAGAAAGTCTGCGAATTAGGTAAAACAAACGAGAGGTTTTATTTGTAAATTGTTCAGTGACAAAAACCGCAATGGGGGCCCAGCTATGTCCAGATGATTAGTATTCAACTTTGTTGTATTATTCTTGTTGAAATCAAGCGTCAATATCAATGAGTCATCTTTAATGGGGACTGTGGTGAACACCACTATAATTTAACTTGGTGTTGAATTTTAGGATTAGTACAACAATATAGGAATACTGACTCACACGCCTTACAGCCCCGACCTTGAACCATGCGGGTTTAGTATTTCCTAAAATAAAAGAACGGATGCCGAGGAAGCAAGGGCTAATATGAAAAGGCCGACGAAACGACTCCTAAGTTCGAGTGGGCAAAGTGTTTCTCTCAGTGGTGCCATTGAATGTAGTGATATATTAATCTCAACGCACACTACTTTGAAAAACAATGATAATAACAATAACTTGCTGGTTTGCTCAGTTTTTATTTCTTATGGATTTTCAGTTTGACCAACTTGCAAACGATAATGTTAACGACTACATGTTGATTTATAATACGTAAAAAATGTAAATGCTTTGTAAAACAATCATTTCAAATTGTAGATTTAATGTATCCGTTTTGTCAGCAAACTATCAAGTTGTTTAACTTGTGAGTTGACTATTTGGACTTTATAAATTTTCAATATTATTAAAATAAAGTTTCGTAATTGATTTAGCCCCATATTATTGCCTTAAGAATGGATTAATTTATGTACCATTTGCATGTTTTAGTATTTATTCTATTTATTTATAAACCCGTGCCTATTTCCAAGAAGGATAAGCAGAAATCACAAATATTCAATAATGAAGAATTTTATTTTACGAGACGAAATTTAAATGTACTATTAAATTTCTAAATTACATTTTTTGTCAGTATCATTGAATAGATGTGCTTGTCCGTCCATAAATATCGATGCGTTGACATTACTGCGATACATTTCATGTCGTGATATTTATTTACTTCCACTGTTGCTCGTATCCATAATTTCCATAAAGCAAAACTTCAGCCAGTCCAATTAACAATTCTATTGAAAAAGAAACAACATTTGATCATTCATATGTAATTTTTCCCGGTGAAAATTGTACGAAACATGAGCTTTCCGAGTTGCAAACAAATGTCGAACGTTTACAAAACATCAATGTTTATAAATGAACTTCGTAACACGTCGCTCGCCGGGTCTCGTGTACGATCGTGGTCCGATATGTGTTTATGGGTATCGGTAGGTTGTTACTAATGCCGTAATATATTATAAACGAGTAATAAATTCGGTTTTTATAGAAGAAGAAACTGAGAAATAGAAAGAGTGAGATAAACCTTTCGATTGTCAAAAATTTACAGAACATAGATTTTTGACAACTGAATAAAAAAGTTATTGCAGACGCTTGATCAGTCTTGGTTTTAATAGATTTAATCATGGAGAAGCAAAATATTTTACAAGCTTATACTGTGTTCCGAGATAATGGCAAATGATGAAAGCAAAGAATAGACAGATATTGAGTAACATTTATAACACCGGTTCGAAACAAGTAGGTGAGTTTCTAAACAATAATATACACGATCTTGACAAGAATGAAATACAGAAATGTTATATGATAATAACTAACAAGTTATCATCATATAACATATTACCATTATATCATCATATAACAGTGACTTACTAACATGTTATCAGTTTATACTAACAAGTATAAACTGATAACATGTTAGTAAATCACGTGAGTCCCATGGCGATTGGTTATAGACGGTTTTAGATAGGTTTACAAACGTAAAACTTAAGATTAAATCGTCAAAATTATGATTTAGTATTACGTTAATAATAATGTTGAGATATAAAGTAAGTGAACAAAGAATATTATTCGCTAAGATTCAACAAAATCTGTTTTAAATGTCAAAATCCACACAAGCTAAAGAATTGAAAATAACTTTTACAATTCACTTCATATTTATTTATCACGTATCTTTAAAATTATACAAACGTAGATGGTTTTGACAAAAATTATGAGGAAAAATACTTCTACATTTGTTGGCACAGAAGAAAAGCAAAAACGATTGATATAATGAACAATTATTGGCAGAAATTTCCTCTTTGAAAATGTTCCAAAAATAACGATCACATCCCGCACACAATATTGTTTGTAGATGCGAGTGAGCTAGCATTAGGACCATCTTTGACGCAGGAGTAGCTGGAATACATCCGGTAGCATATGCTTCGCGGAAATTGACAGATTTAGAAAGGAAATACACGACGACGGAACGAATCTGTTAAACTTTACTGATGTATAAGTCTTATATGAGAAATTATATACGGGAATGTGATGTTGAACTTATGACAAGTTTCAGATGATGAATGACTTGTATTGCTGGGAAGTTTACCTAAATGAATGGAATCTGTTAAGAAAAGAATTATGAAAAATAAATGTCTACAAGACTAAAGTCGTGTTATTTGAAAGAAGCGAAAATTTTACTGCATGTGATATATGTATAGAAAATGAGAGTGTTGAAAAAGTGAAGGACTTTGTGTACTTGGATAGATTGCTTACAAATAATAATAAATGTCATGAAAAAAAAAAGGTAAATGCGGTTAAGAAACGAATGAGGCCTTGTTTGCAGTTATGAGTAGTTAGCGTCTCAAGAAGTCAAAGAAATTGGCATAATTGTCTCTGATCCTTACGTTTTTGTACGGTAGTGAAATCTTTCATGATATGTGTGAAGGGTTTTGAAAGATACATATAGTAGTAGTGATGTCATACAGTGTTGTTTGAAAGACAATGTAGTGATTAGAGTACGAATAAAGATGTTGAGGTGATTTGGTCATCTGGAAAGGATCAATAAAATATATTAATAAATAAATTTTAAAAATAAGAAATAAAAAAATAATTTTAAAAAATAATTGCCAACGTAGCTTGTGGCTTCTTTTATTGTCTCACAAAATACGAGAAATGTGCTAGCAAATTTGAGAAACGTAGATGCTTACGCGATCGAAACTATTAAGTATGTTGTAGAGAGCCTAGCCCCCTAACGGTAGAGGAAGGTGCCTATTCTGCATGTCATCGCTGCTCTTAGTATATGAACGATACCTCAAAACACTGGAGATTTGGCCTACCTTGTACTTTTTAGCGGCAAGGTTTATGGTCCTTGGGTACATGTTGAGATCGGTAACTTAACAGGGATTGGCTGGTGATTGAAAGTTTATGAAAAAGAACACAAATAATCCAAGGGCATTGATTACAGAACTAATTTCTTTGAGGTGACGGTATAGCAAGTGTATCGTGAGTAATACGGTACGCATCCGAAACCATGGTAGATTTCATTTTATTTTCATATGTAATTCATATGAAATATGTAATTTTAGAATTTTCAAAATTTTAAAATTCTGTAATCTCTAAACTAGTTGACCGGTTTGGCTCACTTTTGTAATCGTTCATAGAATACGTATGTTGGATTTCATTATATGTTGGATTTCATATCTCTAAAGAATTATAGACGCTATCGTGCTGACAAGCCCCGCATTATATCGTATACATATACATACATGTATAATCTTTACAACCATATGTACTTTCTGACACAGGTCGTCGAGTTAAGTTGGAAAACAGCAAAATTTTTCAAAAGTTGCATCATAAGGATAAATACAATAGTTAGAATTTTATGAAATCTCCTAAAAAGGAGATGTATTCCCCTTGGTAGGCGTTTTATATGTACGATATGAAAAATGCCAATATAAAAAAAAACAAATGAAATTTCTTTTTTTTTTATTTAACTAAATATTGTGAAGGATATGCCTTGCTCATTAATTGCAAATTGAAAACTAATCATTTTTTAATTCAATTCCATACAACGATAATATATAAGTCCATGGATAATTCTAAGAAATATCTCATATAAGTAGATAGTAAAAAAAATGCTTATATCTATTAATTAAATCTTTAAACAAAAGCATGCAGTTAGGTATCAACAATAATACACAGATAACCAATAATTATGTAATTTGAAAACAGTCACACAGAATAGAATGTCATTTGTAAAAAGTGAATAATAACGAAGTATTTCCCTACACCAATATTCGATTTATATAATTTCCTCAGTATAGGGAATCCTCGGGGAAAATATGCAGATGAGGCCGAAATATAACAAAAAAAATTAAATCATCCGAACGTACCTCCGATAAGATAGATACAAATTAAACGTCACAAATAATAATCATTTTCATTTAAACGTGTGTTTATTTTCAAGTTACGTAGAAAATGTTGGAATTTTTTTTCTTATGAATACAAAGTGCTAAAATATATTAATAAGAATTATAACAATTATAGTCATACTTTTTTATAAAATGTATATAATTAAAAATGCAATTGGCGCCCGGCAAGTGGACGTGGTAATAATTTTATTTTCTCTTCATGACAATTTCAAGTGCTCAAGATCGATAGCTATACGTCAAACGAAATGCAAAAGTCATACCAAGTAGAAAAATGCGTGAGCTCATTTCCATGTAATAAATAAAAATTAGAACGCATATAATGTTAATTAAAATAAAAAAAAAATATATATATCCATAAACGAAAAGTTTGACTTTAAACATTCATGTCGAATGGATAATTTAATGTGGATGTCTCATAAGCGTATATAAATTTATTTTGTGAAATTATGTCACAGCCACATCTTTTTTGTTACTTCGCACCGAGTAGACAGAATTACGTTAGTGTCCCATAATATCGTGTACAGTTTACGAGAGCGACGACCCCCTGTAGTTCCGAACTGTAAGGGCAGGGTATTATATAACCTTTTACCTTTACCTGGTCATGAATGTTGAAGACCCCTTTTTGTCGGACACAAAGACCGTATAATATATTGTTAGACAAAAAGCCTCCAGTCCATTATACGTGTGACTATGCTGTACCCTTGATTATTTAACATTTGATCTTGTTTTTCACAATTTATACATAGTAAACACAAGCTTTTCAAAAATTCAAATAAATATTATAAACTGAATTGTATATAACGAGTTAGACGTCTTTTCTTGGTATCATGAATATTTGGAAAATTGGAATAAAAAAAAAAATATATATATATATATATTTGTTGGTTTACGAGTAACAACGAGTTTTAGTTTTATTATACGTATATATATTAAAATTATGACATATTTATTGAACTCAAATTATTTTGTAAGATAATACAAAATGTTAGGTGATACTAAAATTAATAAGGTGATACACATTTTATATCATTAAGGCTATAGCTACAAATTTTTGTGCATCAACAAAATATAGGACGTCGGCTGCCGCTTTACTTACGATTATCATAAAAAAAGGCGACAAAGAAAAAAAAAAGCAAAAGACAAAAGATATACGACTCCGAAGTGAAGCCATAACAGTAAAAATTTGTGTCGACGGAAGCCTTCGGAATCGTTTTTGCCCGTTGATGATACGGTGAGCGACGGCGGTCGGGCCGGCGGGCACGGCGCGGCCACTGCGCGTGCGCGGCCGCTCCGCGCTCGCTCGTCGCGCCTTTTGCCGCAGTCCGAGCCGCAAGCCGTCGGGGCGCCGCGTCCTTCGCCCTTCGCGCTCGCTCGAAACTGCCGCCAAAACTCGACGAACTTATCGGAGACGTATAAGCGAGCGATTCTCGTGATCGGCAACGTCGGGCGTCGACGAAAATGAGACCCCCCGTCGGCGGGCGTTCGAGAAAACGTTGATGTCGAGGTGATAAAAAAAAAAAGTGATAAAATACCTAGTGAACCGTCACCGCCGGAGCCGTGCTCAAGATGTGTTTATTTATCCTTCTGCTGCTGCAAGGTATTCCTTAGCATATCGCCGCGTTTCCGATGTATGACATCTCGGGCAAAGATTACAAAACGTAGCACTTCTGAAATTGGCATATCTGACATCGTTTATAGTCACAATAAAACCTGGTTTATCGGTCGGAAAACTGTTTAATTTCGTAGACGGCGTTATATATAAATAACATTTTTTTTTTGAAATGTAAATAAGGCATACATTTCTAAAGTGTAGAGGCACTCTAGTATTTAACCCTCGTATAAGATTTACGTTTTAACGATGAAGTCGTTCAACGTCTGCATTTAAAATTTAACGAGTCGCCTTCGCTCCCGAAGAAAGTTCCCTACCATTGCGAATTTATAGGAACTCCACTCGGGGACATTTTTATGTGAATAGAAAATGGAATTAAATTCAGTGTTTTATACGATCTTTCTCGCATTAAATTAAGGGCACCGCAATATTGAATTGAAAAATACATTTAATTTTCGTGAAAAATAAACATTTAGAAGTTGCAAGATTTAAAATCAATTACAATTCGCACTCTTTTGGATTTGAAATTATGATATCTTGCTTTTTTACTTTTGTATTTAGTTTGAAAAGACATTCCCTATCCATTTTTCTACATCGGTATGTTAATAATTTCTCTCCATATTTAACCATATATTTTTCATTATGCGATTCTGTTTATTTAATCAAATTTAACGATTGATATTTTAGAAATATAAAAATAGCAATCTTTATGATAATACTGTATAAGATTTATGATAGCCTTACAATGATGTGTTAAAAGTTATTGAGTTCTAAGCAAGACTATTATAATAAATTTGTTGTGCACATAATTTAACATCTGACGTATTAAAATTAAGGCTCTATAAATAACTAAAACGAATTTTATGAATTTAATTTTTTTAATGGCTAAATTATGATATTTCAACAAATTATTATGTTTTTTTTTTTATGTTGTCTGACCGTTAAATATATCGATGACTGGTGTCGATTCGATGGATATCAAATTTCAAAATACAAAAGTTGTAGAGTTAAAATGGAAAACTTATCGTTGTCGCACTTTATCGGTTGAAGTTATTGACAAAATTAAAAGAATATCGGTAATTGAGTACATACATACCGCTAAAAATATATATTTTTTAAATGTGTTAGCCTGTTTAAACTGATTAATGATCATTTCATTTTATTTACTTTGGTTTTATATTTCACATCAAATCATCAGTTTTTCGATGCGTGACGTCACTGTCGTGTATGTAGTATAGCGGCATTGAACGGGACAAAATGGGCATTTGTTATTTACGACCCGGCGGCTATGAAGGTGACATCTTTGGGTTTAATCTTTGTGTTGTGGTACTACTCGTCTATAGGCACCGCTTTTTTATTACATTTCAAAAAAATTAAATATTTGGTTAAATATTTTTATTGCGTCTATACAGTTTTTACTCTAACGCAGGGGCAATTTCATGCTTACGATTGTCGGGAATCAGTCGCCGGTTGATAGGAAGTATTGTCCCCATCTAAGTAGGTTCGGCAACAAAATGAGATGTCACCTCAAAGGTGATGTAACGCGTTTGCGTAACCTGAAACTCGTAGGGGGAAACGAGGATTTATTTATGTGTTTACGTTTCGATCACACCAAATATTTTTACAAAGTTATATATTTTATTTCCCTTTTATTCCCTTATTATTTGTCCCTATTTATAAATAGGGACAAATGGAAGGAATTAGAGGAGGCTTTTACCCGAAAGGTGTTCGTATAAAAGTAACAGCTAGAAATATATTAAATAGCAAACATAATTATAAACTAAGCTAGCCTAAGTAATCTACTAACACTTTGAAATGTAAACATACCTTTATACTGAAATAAAAAGCTTTATTATTATTATATTATTATACATTTTATTTTGTTTACTACCGAATATCTTAGTCGGCCGTATTGAAAATATGACCTTTTTGTGTATAAAATTTGTTAGTTTCAAATATAATATTTACAATTAATGATAAATTAGAATCGATTTAGTTTCAATGTTGCCCTATTCAGGATAACCAGAGTTAGTACCTTCGATGTTAAGGTTGTCGTGTTAGTTTCATAGTTAGTGCGAATCCAACCCGAGAGCCTGCGCACATATCTTTGTGCACTAATTTAAAGCCCCACAAGTGAAGATAAATAAGGTGCACTTTTAAAACATAGAAAACTTTGCTTTGATGTATATTTCAATTGTCGATATCAGCTTCATGAGTTAATCGTACCGTTATATATTTCTACAATCAATCGTCACAAACAATCATCAATATCATCAAACGTCACAAAAAGAAAACTCAAAACATTTTCCTATCAACAGATAGCAAAGCCACGTTCATAATAACTTAGATTTGGTACTTTAGCAGTTATAATTGTTAATCTGAAAATTTTCATGATCAATACGACTAATGTTGTTACTACTGACAATGTTTGAGAGTAAAACAGATATGGTTTACTGATGCAATCTGATGTGTAAATCAGACAAAATCGATTTCCCGGGGTTCCGACGACAGAAGTTCGACTGTTATGGTTTCATTTTGGAGCCATATATTTTTTGTATTAATTTTTCTACTCTCTCTTATAATAATCGCAAGACAGAAGCTAACGTCTTATACATTGTAGATGCACTTGAAAATATTTTTGTTATGATATTAAATACATTGATACAAAAAACATTGACTATCCCAAATTTTGTTTTATAAACATAATGTTACGTTTTATGATGGAAAAAATAGATACAATCTAGTGCGAATGGCCAACTTTCCTTTTTAGTGGCTAGATTGGTATAGAGGAATTGTCAAGTTCCATTCTTCAATGTTTCATATCTTCTAAAACGCATATCGATTTTGAATTATGCAAGGTGATTACATCTTACAATTATATATATATATATATATATATATATATATATATATATATATATATATATATACATATTTATTATTATTTTTTTCTGAAATCGAATACTCTTTTATCAGCTTATTTTTCTATATTGTTGGTTGGAATCGTTTCAGAATTTGACAGGATTTTCACAGCAGTATGCTTCAAACACATCAAAACACGTTGTTTTAACTTCACAAGCGGCAGTTGACTAAGTTAGTCTTAAAGATATTGACATTTGTTACATTAAATTAATGTCACAAATGCCTATATCTCTAATATTATCCAAATTTAGTTCTTAACTCTAACAGTTAGCAGTTAACTATTGCAAATGAGAGTTTGAAGCACACCGCTGTTAGTCTTGTTTGAGAAAGTAAAAGTGAATTTAGATATTCGGAATGGAATTTTTAAATCCATAGTTCTGTAGATGGTGTCTATTAGGATAAAATTGTGTAGCTAAGACTACAGCATCAGTGAAACACTAATTCGCCACGTGTAAAATGAACAGTGATTGTTCAAAGACTTTTATTTACATATATTATTTTTATTGATGGATTTTTAATTGATGCGTACTTTGTCCCATACAGTAAAAATATGTGAAATTTTCAAAAAATCTAGTCTAGATGCTCTCATGCTATTCCTATAAACTTTTAAGGACAATATTTAAAAAAATATATTTCATATATATCAATACAACATTTCATACATTTAAGATATTTAATATATTTCATATATTTTTTTTATGATAAATGCAATATAAACAACGTATGAAACTAAAACGAAGTTCATTGTTAGAAACTTTTATTACGTTTTACAAATTGGTCGCACAATATTTGCTAATTTATAAATATGAATTATTTTATAATCGCAGACAGAAACTTCAATTTAATTATATGTCGAGATGTAAACGTAACCATAACACCAATCGCTTATAAAGGATATTGATGAAGCGATTAAGGTTCGGAGTGATTACATCACAAATCCCCACATCGAGGCCCTATCAATAAAGATGAAGCATGTATTTGTTTCCCGTGCAGTTGCTTCTTGGATCTTTCAATATTTTCTTTGGGTTGGTGATTAATATGACACGCTTATCTTTGTGATCTATTTGTAATAATAATTATTGGTCAGGGTTGGATTTATTAAAAGATTTATTGAAAATTATTAAAATAACTTTGCGGCATTAGGTACTTATGCGTTTATTGAATTTCTTTAATATTGTAACTGTTGATTGATTATTGTATTAACATTTTTTGAATTCTACATATACTTGGAAAACCCTGGAACGTTTGTATTAAATATTTCAAACATCCAATAAAGAAAAAACTCAATATCCATTTTTTAGATAGCTAACCCGCTTGATTAAATTAATTAACTTTGACGGGTTTTACGCAAATTGGCAAGGTTTGCGAAGTATTAGAATTGATTAAATTTTTGAGTTAATCTATGGTGCAGTTTTTAAATTTATGAAAATAATAATACTTTCTTGGGTTCCGATATTGATTAATTCTATTAAACCAATAATAAATTAGTTTATGATGAATGGACTAAAATAATTACGACCGTTAAGGACGAATTTCTTCGTCATTACAGTGGTTTTTGATCTGATGTTTCATTGATAAGTACGACATGGATGCATACATATATAAATGTATATAAACATACGTACTTTCTAAAACTGTTTTGAAAATTGCGTGATAGTTTTCTAGGACAATATCATAAAGTCTATCTAAATGCAGTTTATAATTGATTTTGTAGGTTGAAATTTCTCGAATTTTTGAAAATCACTTATTTTTTAAAGGAATATTGGAAAACAAAACATATCTTTAACCTTCAAACGTTTCAAACAATTCAAACGTTTTATTTAACAAAAACATATGAAACGTCTTTTTAAAAATTTTAAAGGATGTAATAATCCTATTTTTATAAAGGTAGGTGTATTTTTATTCATGAAAGTTACATGAATGAATTGTACGTGTATGATTTAAGAAAACGATCCTTCCGTAGCTGAAGATCAAAAAGTAGTTCTTGCTGTGATGCTCGGGTGCCCGTCTTCGTCTGCACCACATGGATCCTAGATTTGCGATAACTAGGATCTAAGTATTTATCAAACCCCTAACTGATGAACTAGAGGTCTAAAGATCAGGTTCAGTTGTAGATAATATTTCGTTCTTATGCTTGGTTATTTAAACAAATGTTATCGTCTGGGATATGTTCGAAATATATTTAATATGTACACCAACTGATCCAGCAGAGTTGTTTAGTCATTCAGGTTGTTTGCTTTTTTGCAAATTTTGCACAAATTTAAGATGTTTTTGTTAGTCACGTGAATATGAAAATTAATTATAAATCACAATGAATTATTTAGGTTTATAAACATGAAATTTAATAATCATTCTACCTTCTATTGGTTTCGGATTTTGCGAATAATATTTCGTACTAAACCAACGTACATTGTGCATACAACTAGTACTGGTTCATAAAATTGTAAATTGTAAATAACTTGACCAAAGTAGACTAAACCCATCGGATTCTTGCATAGCTATAAACCATCGTCTCCATAAAGTAAATAAGTCCATTACGTGTATATAATTTCAAACAATTAAGTCATTCAGAAACTACACGATCACTAACAGATATATGAATGAGAAAGTATAACTGTAAACTAGCTTTAACTTAAATTAGATTATAAATTAGCTTTCATCCTCGGCTCTGTTGTCATAAACATGGAATGAAGTCCTTCAATTTTGATATCAATCCTGGCGACCAGGATCTTCATCCCGGTTTCCGTTCCAATTTTGCTCCTGTTCCCGCTTTAAATTCTGCTCTTTGTGTCAGCCCCGATTATATTCCTATTCTATTTTGTTCCAGTCTTGGTCCAGATGCCAATTCTGTACCGTTTTCAATTTCGCCTTCGATTCAATTCCGGTCAAATTAACCTTGAGGAACTCATATTAGTTAGTTTTTCTGAAATTTGGGCATCTAACGTACATCCATACTAAAGATTTTTTTATGCTTTCCATACTAAAGATTTTAGTGGTAAAGCCACGATGTGACCAACTTGGTTGCAGCACAATAATGAGCCGGCCGGATTAGTGAAATACCACATTCATACACTAAACTCAGACGTGAAATAACAGCTTCCGCCGTTGCATTTCGTCCAGTAAATGAGAGTTTGGTTAGCCCACTGCGTTCTCATTCGGATATCCTATTCCCTTCTAAAAGTACCAGTGGTCCATTCCTCCACCATCAGATATCCATCCTATTTCATTCAAAAAACCGGTAATGCATATATAACTCCTCTGAATTTTGAGTATGACGCTGATCGAGGATTTGTGAGTCTTCTTGCATAATATTGATCACCTGCTCCCGGTGGTATGGACGATCGCTTGTCCTTTTAAATGCCATGAAAAAATAAATAAACGAAACCGGCTAATTGTGAGTCGGACTTACGCAAAGAAGTTTCTGTATTATAAATCATTGCATTAATTCTCGGTGAAGTTAAGTAACACATTTTATACATCTTATCTCTTTATGAAAATTTACGTGTTCTGTGGGAACTTAGAGACTTAGGATTTTCATTTAGGTTTTCCTATAAGCTATCAATGAAGCCTTATATTTTTGCATTACACTTTTTTCAAATTGTTAGACTCACTACTTAGGAGATAAGAAGATGCATTGGTCATTTTCCTGTACTATCTTTATATTTTTTAAATCACAAATTTTAGAATTATAAAAGTCCACTATTTTTCGTAACAAATCCGTTCATTTGATATATGAGAATGCACTGGACCCTCAGTCTTTTTTTATAATTAGATTCGCAAACTTAAAAATAAAACCTTTTAAAACAAAATTCATTTATTATATTACATAACACTGTTTGAGTTAGGAACCCTTGACCTGTATATGGACGAAATCCTACTTTTTTTTGTACAATAGATTCATATAACACATATTGCATTAGACAGGCAGACATGAATCATACATCCATGAAACTTTAAAAAGTGTCATACGAATCAAATCAGTGATTCCTGAGTTATAAGTGCAGAAACGTGTGTGCGATACAGACAGGCAGAAATAGTAAAAAACAACATGTCTTATGTCTCATGTACCTATGATGTAAGGAGAACACACATTAATTTGAAATGGTTTCCTAATCATGTTCTATAATGTGCGAAATAATACAGTTCTCTCTACCATTTCTGGTTTCTGAAAAGCAGTTCTTAGAGGAAATAAATAAATGGGTTTGTTAACTTTTCATCTATCTTTCGTTGCTTACATTTTAAAATTTATTCGTAAAAATTTAATTGACACACATTAAATTAATACACAATTTCTCGTGCATTAATTATATTTGCACTTGTCCAGACCTTATGTTTAAATTTTCAACGTAATGAAATATTTCCTACAGTAGAAAACCACATTTTGCGAATGATAACCATTTTTCTCGGAAGAGAATTCATTTCTTTGCGAAAGACGACTATCAATTTAATACAAAGAGCCTGTTCCAGTAACAGTAATCTTTCAGTGTCCTATTATATAAGGCTTAGCTTGTATGAACAATTCTAAATTAGATTGCCAATCACTCGGGATTTTTTGTGGTGATAACACATGCCAGTGCAATATAAATCTATTTGTGAGCAACTGCTCGTATACATTACACGACAAATGGGTATTATATGTAGAAGCGATGTATTATACATATAGTTATATGTATGTATTACATGTCATAATTTTTCACTTCTTAAAAAAATCGGTGTTAATAAATGTAAGGAAGTCTCTAAATTTTGTAAGACAACGACAAAGTTTTGGACTTCGTAAAAATCTCTACTTGTAGGTTAATATTTTAAATGCTGTAACTACATATAAATGTAGACTTTTCTTTCACACGAAAATTTAAAAACTCGATGAAGATATGAATAAACAGAGGTTCGATTACAGATGTCAAGAAGAAAATAATTGTTATGTATGAGGTTTATTGCGAGGAATAAAATAAAAAGTCGTAAAAAAAATTATAAGGATATTATGCGGATTTAATTTTTAATACAATATAATAACTAGGATTTGTTACTTTTCTAACGTTTTATTTAATTATAGTTAAATGAAATTAGAAACAAAATCCAATTAAAAAAAAATCAGGATTATATAAATTTAGATATCTTCTTTATATATACATTCGTTATCCATTTAATTTTTGCAGTGCATTGTCACTTTTTTTTATGTATGTTAAATAAAATATTTCTTCCTATTACAAACAACTTACTTGCCAAAAACCGTTTGCGAGTACGATTTCCAACAAGAAATTTCAGTGTCCAACAAAAAATTCCAACATCGAATTTTGAAACAATTGAAAAATTATTGGTTCAGTTTGCAAAAACATAGCCTTCCTGGTTAACAGGTTCAGAAAAATACAGCGAACACAATAGCTGCTAGAACAATAAAAGAGATACAGCAATTGAAGTGATCAGAGTATTGCGGGCTGTGACAATGCAGATATCCACTAATGATGCAAAATAGTTCGTTACGTCATATTCCTCTCATTTTGTTTCATCATTTTGTTTTTTAAACGCCAGCAAGACAATTTTTTTTTTATGTTTCTGACCTTACTCCGTTTGAGTAAAAAAAATTACTTAAATTATGAACTGTTTATCTACGCCTGCTTTCACTAGAAAAATAAAAGGGGTATTAGGAAAAGTCCTTGAGATTCTGAATCGTGAAAAAATGATTCAAAGTACTTATTTCATATCAAAACAATGACATTTAATAAAGATGGAACTACAGATTTTCTGATGAAATCTTTATCCACGGCCCCAAATAATGTGTGGTAGCAACTTAAGTAGGTATAAGGTGAATCTAGTGAAATTAACAGGTAAGTGTGAGCCGGTGCATTTTCTTTGTTGTAAATTGTGTTTATGAATTGTACGTTTACGACTTTGGGGGATGTCAATGGCATATTATAAATATTATATGGACTATAGTGGCTTAGTGGTCAAGTGTGTTATTTACAAACCAGGCTCCGGGATTCCGACAGGGAACGAAAAATCCAATGAGTTTTTAACTTAAATTAAATTAAAAAAAAACATTGTCCATGCCTCGAAGAGAGCGTTTATCTGTCGTTTCAGGATGTGAACCTCGCATCGGTGACAAAGGTCTTTAGCAGCGCCCAACGCGCCCTTTACCAGAGAGGGAGGGCGTTATATCCAAGCCAAGTCTGAAATAACAACATTGTCAATGAAAATACTTAATAAATGGAAAAATATTTAAACAAATATGATGAAAAGATTTACTAACAGATCAAATTGATATTCGTAGTGACAGTACTAAAGAAAGTCGAATTCTAATGATTTTTATATTGACATCGAAATTTCGGAACAAATTATGTTTCGTAGACGATTTTAAGCTGTTAGTATAATTTACAATATTTTTACACATTTTTTTTTAATTATCAAAATATTGATTTTTCAGTAATAAGTATATAAAAGGAATGCTTTCATACGGAAGTTATAAAAGCATTAGATCACAATCATAGTCCAGCAATGAAGAAAACTCTATCACATTTATTGTAATTACTAGAACCATCAAAATAACATAAATCGTAAAATAAACGTTCAATATACCCAAGAGAGTCGCACGGCTAATCTTCCTACAATATCTCTACGGATATTTATTTTTTTTACTTTAGACACGTTCGTTCGACGAACTGTATTCGCCCGTAACTTATTTCCATATTCGTTGTTTATTTATTTTCAAGAAAAACACCTTTTTTTCTGCTCTGGGCCGGCTTCAATCATCCGGGCAAAACTTTTAAGCGGTCAATATTTTCCGTCACAAAATGCGAATGTCGCAATCGGGCTTCCGACTTCGAGAAGGACGACCCAAGGTCGTTTGTGTGCTGGGAGTAGATCAAACGAACGGCATAATACACACGTATGCGTATGTACGACATGTCTCAGCGAGCGCCTATTGGTTAAACTAACCTTAACGGCTGCAAATTCTCGGTTTCCGCATCTGCTTTGCGTTCAAGTGTACGACAGGGGTCAGGCGGCGTGTGATGTTTGATGATGTACATCAGACATATAATACCGATAGCCAGTTACTACCCACAATGATGGATGGAAATTAAAATGTTTCAATGATTGTTACTCTTTTGTCACGTTTTCAATCACCATTTATACGGTATTGGTTTTTTTTTGTTACGCTTTAAAAATATGTAAGTGATATTTAATGTTATAACCTATTTATTTGCATAATTTGGTTGCAATCCGTTCAGCTGTTCCAGTGTGACTGTGAAACAAACATTCAAACATATGTACATTCACATGTATAATATACTAGCTTTCCTCCCGCAGCTCTGCTCGCGTTGAATTCGGTCTGTTGCCTAAAGTTTCTATCACAACTTCATCTTCTCTCTTGTTCACCGGTCTACTCTACCCATTTGCTCTTCACGTCTTTTATATTTTTCAATAAGTCGAGCGCATCGTAATCAGAAAGTCAATTATAGGTTTTCGCTTTTGAAATGAAACTTCTTTAGACAGGTTAGAGTGATTTCGTGCTATGACGTCACAGTAAAACGCTCGAGTGATACGGTCGGGTGATACGGTCGGGTCCGCTCGGCTCTTTTCGGCTCGGCCCAGTGGGCTCACTTGTTCTACGCGTTGACACAGCTGAATGTAACTGATCGCGACTATTTTAGACACATGTGGTTATTAATCATTGTAAAAATAAAGAATGCATGTAGAATACATGCAATAAATGGAATATAGTGATAAAATTGTCGATTATATCAGTGGTTTCTAATAGTTAAACGAACACGGTGCATCACAAATCAACGATAGATTGATAATCAAAATTTGACTAAACATGACTGCAATCTTTTATACAATATTTGTTTATTAAGATCGATCCCAATATCTGTAACTCATTTTTTGCATCCGACAATGGATTTGCTTTTAGATAGTGGCATTAATTCATTTCAAATAGAGAATGACGACAAAACTTTCCTCTCTTCTGTCCACGTGGAGAAAAAAGGTTATGTGCGTGCGACAGAAGCGGAATGTACGAGAGATCATTGTGATAAAAACAACTAACAAACATCATTCTGGGTTAGTAATTAACTTGTGTTCTCATTTTGATTTTCGTTTTTAATAATAGTCGCTCATGAAAAGAATCTTGTAATCATGAATTAATAACGCAATAATTTACTTTCTTTTTCATTTGTTTAACTCTAAACTCCATTCCTGCATGTTTTGCCAAAGAAGTTTCACTTCACGTCGTGTGTCCGACGCACACTGTTTTTTTTTCTATTGAATCTTATTATTCGTTCGCATTATTGATGCCTTTATGAGCCTTCGACGCTAGCTATTATTATCTGCCCTGTGACTTTTCAGACTAAATCTTTGATAGAAAAAATGATAATAATTTTTTTCTTAACAGCCGATGAAGTAAATTTATATTCTGCTTCAAATAAAACATTATCTACCTGCGAAAACTGTATTAAAATCCATTCAGTAATATTAGAGATATCTCTATGCGTACATGCGCAAACAGACAGACAGGCAAAATAATTCTTTTGTCTTATCTTTTATCGTCTCCTCTCCATTTATCGTACAGACCTTCAACATACAGAGATTCAGGGTTCTACTGTTTTATTATATGTATATGGGGTACAACTATATGGGGTACACAAATATATGGGGTATATATATCCATATTGAAATTAAAATAGAACCTTCCGAATAATCGCTGAAAATGTATAAAATATTTTTCGTTAAGAACAAGATGTAAAAAAATATATTATAAAAGTTGATACCGACCTTTACAAAAGTTTGAAATAATAAATTGAAAAATTAATAATTCCGAAGTTTGTTAAAATACCTCCACCTGATTCTATTTTTATTTTTGTACTAATGAGTTGCCCATTTATCAATTTTTCATTATTTTCCATATAGTTTTCTATTATTTATAAGAACCTGAAAAATAGCTAACGACCCACATAATAAACTAAAACTCCTACAATATATAATTCACTATTTTTAACGTTCGAAACTGGCTCTATATTAATATCTTCATATTAATTTTCCATCAAAATAAAGAAATTAATTTTTTTTTAAATTATACATTTAAAATTTAATAAGCCATGTCCTTGTAAAAGCAATTGTTAATCCATCCATTGTGGCTTAACGAGGATACTACGTATTTATTATTTCTCAGACTAGCAAACTACTATTAAACTATATGTACCACGCTTGAAACACAAAGGCGTAGTTCGACCTGAACATCTAAAACCAAAGAACGAATTAAATTGATACTTTTAATTAACATTTTCATTAGTGTAATAATTTAATAGAATTTAATATTTTGCCAGACCGATAATTTAACTCGGAATCTCGCGATCAAAGTTAACGGAATATTCGAGTAAGTATTTTAAGCTTTTACATCACACAACTTCTTCAACGAAGCGTGAACGTATCAAACTTCGATTTGATTCGGTGTTGGTATTTCAAAGCACATACTTCAAAACACACAACAATATTTGACGTGTTCAAGTCTTTCTTCTTTTTTAACCTCTCTCGATACTCGTTCACGTGTTCATACAACTTTTAAATCATTTGCGATACTCGTAAATTTGATAGTGGACTTCAGCCGTAAATCTATCAATTTGATTTTTCGAAACCGAATTAACCGTAAGTTAAAAAAAATTAATAGGTTTATATCACCACTCTATTACATTATATATACCTATTACTTTTTTTACGTTTTTCTGTTGTATTTAATCTTTCCCACACACCGTGTTGGCATATAAGCTTTTAAAACGTTGTCTGGTTCCATGTAGAAACGAAGAGTCGACATGCGCGAGACTGTGGAACGCTCTCGTTTGTTTGCTGTAGGCGGCGGTACTGAGACAGCTATCACATTGGTGCATTTCAAATGACATTCAGATTTAAAATACCGTTTTCGAATTGCCATCCACGCGCCTTTGATGCTTTATAAATATAATACGTTATTTTTCTACAAAAAAGAGTAATATACATGCCTTTACCGAGTGTCTCGGTATCTTAAATATTGCATTTTTTTTTTCAAACCAAAAGAAAGAGTCTAAAGTATTTTTGATGATGAGAATTGCTCCAGTGAAGAAACTGTTTTGTCTTGATAAGTGTGAATCATCGGATTCTGCACATTTTTCACGTTATTTTCGAAAAGTGTACAAATTCATACAAAATTCTTTAATTAACATTAATTCTGCCCCATACAGCAGCGTCTATTTAGACATTATCTAAGTAGCAGGCCGGCCATAGATCGTTGCATCACAAAGTTTTTTTAATACAATATATAGTTCATTTACAATTTTTGTGAGTGCATACGTAAACTATACAAGCATGACATATATAAAACTCAAATATAAACTGACCCCTCATGAACGCTTCTGGTCGCAAACGAGACCGGTAAAATTTCATCAGTCGAATTCATCGCTCAGAGGCCATTGACGAAAACTCCAGCTCTTCGCACATAAAGCGCATTCCCTTTGTCCCTTGTAGCTGAGTGACAGAATTTTCTGTGAGTAACAGGCGCGCGTCGAGCCTACGCAGCGACCCGTTCTATCAACATTCCATATATCAAGACCCTCGCATGATTTCCGAGCCGCGAACTGTACCGCGGCGACCGCGGCCCGAGCGAGCGGGCCGTTCGACTGGGACAATTCTATTCATACATAATTATCGGCGAGCGGTTTCTACTTCATTGGCTTTACTTACAACTTTTTTCTTGATGCATACATATAATGTGACGGAGACTGGACACCGCACGGGTAATCTAATTTCACAAAAAAAAAAGTGCGAGAAAGAGAAATGCATTCATGCAGTTCAGCTTACGTTTCGCTTACAGCACTGATAGTTAACATTTTTTTTCACAAAAAAAAAATGAGTTCTGTCACTATTTACGCCGTTTTAATATGGAATCGTAAAATTAATGCTGTTAGGTCTTAAGATGTATACTAGATTATGTGCTAGATTTTAATAATATTACGTTTGTTTACGATTTAAATATCTGGTTATAATTTAATCGGTCGTCATGATGCAGCACTGACTGAAATTTATTTGGCGATAGTAATAGTATAAGAGCTACCAACGTTTTCGAGCAAGAATTTCAGGTCAGCTGATTTATTGATATGTCGTCTCTCTTGCTCTTTGGGTTAGGGTCTGGGCTGTCTGGCCGGCGGTGCCGGTTGCGTTTACCTGTGCGCATCCTATCTGTACAGGTAATGATACTAACTTTTAAAATCATTTTAAGAAGGTTCATTTTTAATATTTTAACTTTAGATAAGCTTAACAAACATCCATCTTTTATTGCCAGACATTTTTGTCATTGCTAACAATGAGCCAGACGCCAATTTTGATTTATTTTTTTTGAATTAAAAATTCAAAGTATTTCAGTTTGCCTGTAATTTTAATATTATGTTGTTTAAGTATGAAAAGACCTGAAATTAATTTACCAGACACTAATTCTGTTGTTAAACCGTGTATTAGCCAAATATTAAAAATGATTATAAATCAAATTATTTAAATATTTTTTAATCACCTTGTCTAATTAGGGTTTTTTCTATCTCGTTCTCAGCAATTTATTCTGCAATTGTTTCTCTTTATCCAATAGTATCATACTTTACGAATTTTCAGGACTTTGTCGTTCTAATACACGGTTTAACAACTGAATTAGTGTCTGGCAAATTAATTTTAGGTCTTTTCATACTTAAACAACATAATATTAAAATTACAGGCAAACTGAAATACTTTGAATTTTTAATTCAAAAAAAATAAATCAAAATTGGCGTCTGGCTCATTGTTAGCAATGACAAAAATGTCTGGCAATAAGAGATAGATGTTTGTTAAGCTTATCTAAAGTTAAAATATTAAAAATGAACCTTCTTAAAATTATTTGAAAAGTTAGTATCATTACCTGTACAGATAGGATGCGCACAGGTAAACGCAACCGCCACCGCCGGCCAGACAGCCCAGACCCTAACCCAAAGAGCAAGAGAGACGACATATCAATAAATCAGCTGACCTGAAATTCTTGTTTTCCCGACGTTGCTAGCTCTTATACTATAAACTATATGTGCGCGACGATAACGGCCGATTACAGATGACAACTTGCCGTTTCATTATACGCACGCAAAAGGGGTAAAATCGGTGTGAATCAGCGATTAATGTATTCGCTAATAAAATATAAAAAAATGTTCGTGTCCAAAGTTGCATAATCGGCGAGAGTTCGTTACGATCGTTTCTTGGATATATTTTTTTAATGTAAAAGTTTTCTATCTTGCATGCACAAGATTATTAACGTAATAATTACTGAAATACATAATTTTGTTAAGATTAACAAAGGACTAATCAGTGTCGGTCTAGTTAAGGTTAAGTACATCTTCATATTAAATATAATTAATAAAAATCGAATAAACAAAATTATTTTTTTTTTAATATTTCTCAGACGTATCAATAAACTCAAAGTTTTAAAAATTTTCTCATTATTGTTTGCCAAATATTTTTCACAGTGTTGTGATTTCTAGTGTTGCTGTGTTTTCTATATTACAGACTGAGAACTTAACACTTGAACCATCAACGCCGATCCAATGCGGATCGTGTAGGCTTCTGACGACCGCTATAACCGATACGATAAAAGAGTCCGTGACTGACGGCTTAACCTGATCTTCGAGCGAGTAATTTAAATCGGCTCGAGTTAAAGTCTCGTCAGCCAATTCGCTCGTGGTCAGGCATAAACCCGGTATGGATTCAAGACAACGCTCTTAGCCTGTTCGACGCTCATTGCATTGTTCTTTGATCCACCGGTACTTATACAATGCATTTTTTTTTAATTACACATTTCAAATAACTCAGTAATAAATAGTATGATTAGTAACGTCATAAATCATTGATACATAATATGTATATTTTTAAATTCAGTTCTTGTGTTTTCAACAAAATTTTGTTACAACGTAAATACTAAAATATTTGTTCATTATAATAAAAACTTAATTATATCTTTGTTTTAATTTTTTTAAACTCACGCCTATTTCGTAAAGCTTAGGCAGAGACTGTAGATTACAGAGATTACATGGTACGGATCTTTACATATCTTTCTAGCTTCATTGACATTCATCAATTTTTTTCATACAAGCTCGTCAGTTTCGGATGCTTAAAATTTGACCCTTTTTAATATGCCACCAATTTGATCTGAATAAGATTTTCTATGGCAGCCCTTGCCGACCTTTCCATAACGCACATTCGCCGTATAGATGTTTTGTTAGTCTACTTTCAATCATTCTTTCCAGATGGTCAATTTACCACAATATGCATAAAAGCTTTTTACAGATTCACGGAAAAACAGAAGACCTTTGGAGACCTAAACTTGATCTTTACATCCCATCCGAAATCTCGTTTTCGTAATCTCGCTTATTCATCCCAGATCTTACTTTCAGTTTCATTCACAACCCTTTTAGTAATCATTTTCGCATACAGTTTACCAACGACGTTAAGGCTTATAGGGCGACAATTTGTGAAAACCTACCTATAGCTTTTCTCTTTATAGAGGGGTACATTGACTGTTTTGCACCAGTCATTGGTTGCCCATTTACGTATTTTAATGATTGAGATGGACGCCCACAAGTACACTGAAGAAAAGACTTTATCTTTTTTCCTATATCGCCCTAAAGAATATACATAAATTAAATATGATTTAATCTTAAATATGTGTTAAATTTATTTTTCATACACGCTATGTTTTATTTCATTACCATATGAACTCAATTACTATATTGTGTTGTGGAGATTTATTCACATTTTCTTACGATATCACACTATTAATAAATATACATCTCTTGGTACATCAAATAGCGATGGTTTTACATCTGAACTTAACTAGTTCTATGTTTCTTTGGACAAGGTGATTTTTAATAGCTATACCAGGATTCGACAAGCGGCTTTGATGTTATTGTTAAATTATGAACTGAAACTACTCAAATTTAGATTATATGTTTTAGTGTCAAAAAATGTATTTCAAACTCTGGGCACGCTAAATGATGTTGTAGCCGAGATATTAACAGATGCATATATTTAATTTTACGTTAAAGTTACTAATATCATATGTTTCTTTAATATCAAAAAGAAAATCAAAAAATCTGGTCTTGAAATATGGCACTGCTTATTATTTTATATATATACCTAAGTGTGTAATGATTATACATATGCATACTGAAGTAATTGATTTTTACCCATACATAAACATGGTCAACAAAAGGAAATTATTGCTCTCTCAAAATTATGCAAAACATGAAAAAAGTCCAAATCGCGAGTTGTCCGGCAAATGTGAAAATAAAATTTCTTGGTTATTATAAAAAAATACAATGAAAGAAATGCAATAAATGGATAGTGTACAAATTAAAAACATTAACATCTCTTTTTACTTTTAAAGCGTCTATAAAAGGACATACATAAAATATTTAATCTCAAAAGCGTCATCTAATAGTACTTCCGTCTACATGAAATCTTTATTTTGTGACAACGTTGACACTAAAAACAAACTTTCAAAAACGTTTTCATTCCCGTTCTATACGCCAAATTCGTCTTTTCTAGCCTAGAGGACCCGAACTAGTTTAGGAAGGACAAATTCGACAGACAGAATGTACTCGTCTCGACCCTAGACAACATGCAATAGGAGAGGAGCCGGTCACAGACGGATAAACTCACGGGCGTAAATGAGGTAGGCGCTTACAGACACAGGTTTCAATGAAGGTTTCCAGTCGGCCGCGGAATCCTGAAAGCCGACTCCCGCTGTATTCCACGCTCCCTTTTCAGGAGAAGTAAAATGAAGAAAAACGATCGTTCGTTCGGTGTCATGTCAAAAAAGGAGCTGATCAGTATAAAAATAAATGGTACGATTCTATCGCGCCGTCCTCCGTCGAGACCGAGCCAAAGGAGTATTTTAACGCCGCCCGACCTCCGCCTGCGCGTACGACGAGAGGGCCTCGCATGGCGTAATGTAGTTATAAATTTGCAGTCGATGGGAGATAACGTTATTTAAGTGCGCCGTGATATTTTTTCTCGATTTTAACCTACGAATAGGCGCTGCCTTCGTTTCGAGTGTGAACGTGGGAGCGGTTGTTTTCACATGCCCAAAGCAGTCTCAGGAGCCACCCTCAATTACCCACAATTGACCTCTTCCTCTCCGAATTGCACCCGAACGATCTCCCCGAATGAAGCTTCTCGATCTCTCAATTAGAGCACTCAATAATTCACAGAAATTTCTGACCCACATTCGCAAACCGACCCTTTACGTGAACTCTATTATACGAAATTAACAGTGAAACTGCTCGATGACCCAAAACTTTAAAATATCCGTTCATTTGTTGTTACGGTCAGTCTTAAAATACGAAATTTTCTTAGATTATTCATAGGCACCAAATTCTGAAGGTTGTTTTAGAATTTGTTGCCTTAGTAATTTGCTATATAAAGTTAATATGTTATTAAAATGGTATTTCGTGATGAAAGAACATTTTATTTAGAAATAAAAATGTTTATTTTACTGAACAATAAAATTTCACTTTTCATGAAAAATTTTTGGTTCGAACTCATAAGGTTGGTACTGAAAGGAAACAACAGTTTACATGTGGTAGAGCCCATACCGTGGCTAACGCCGTCGAACAACGAAAATGGGCCGGCTCGAACGGTGAGGTACCACACCCTCACCTAATACAGGCGTGAAGTAGTAGTTTCTACTGTTTCGTTTCGTCTAATAAGTGAGAGTTTCGGTAGTTCACTTCCTTTTACTTCAGACTTCTCCCGTCAGATATCTTATATCTTCCAAAATGACCGGCAACTCACTGGTGACTCCTTTGTGGTTGCGAACGTCAATGGGCTACGTTGATTATATCGTGTCTGGTGCCTCACATGTTCGTTTTCTCTTGTAAAATTTATAAATAAAACATGTAGAACCACATGCTTATGCGTTGTTGATGTAAAATGTACCCAAATTTTAAGTAGGAGTCTCTACAACTTGTTTTAATTAAACTAATAAGAGTTAAAATAATTTCGCTTTTCTTTTGAAGCATGTTTGACACTACCCAAATCGAAATATTTTGTGTGTAGATAAATACATTCCCTCTCTAGCCGCATATATAAAGATTGCATTTGCAATAACAATTATAAAGTTAAGAATTTTCATCTTGACACACGCCAACATAATTATTTTATATATACATTATATTATATCTAAGTCGTGATATACATTATATTATGTCTAACCCCGAACTTGGGGTTGTGAGCTCACTGTACTTAGAAAATTCGGGGTCAGTTTATTAAAAACATTTTTTTACAACTGCCACAATTCAAATTTCAAAAATTACATTACTGATGATGTCAACTATACCTTTTCGACGTGTACGCATATCAAAAGCGATCTCGTCACAATATTATACATGGTAAAGATGAAATGTCTGCAGTGTCCACTTTCATAGTGACTAACGTAAATAAATCAAACCATTTTATATCAAAGGCACATGAATAATCAATCAATATTTTAGTTATACACACTGTGAACAAAATTGGTCATTCCAACCAAAAGTTTTTATCACATAACGAATTTGAATCGTTGATTTTGAGCGAACCAATATTTTGAATGGCGTAATCAACATAAATATTAGTTTGATTAACCCGGTAGATTAAATTATACGCATTATTTGTTAACACAACGAATTACTTAGGTACTGCAACTAAATTAATTTTAGTTAATACACCGAATTACTTAGCAACCGCAACAAAATATATTTAAATTAATACAACAAATTACTTGGCTCCCGCAACGAAATATATTTAAGAAATTTAAGACTGTAGTTCTTAAATATATTTGACGTGGAGCATAACACCCCGGTACTGTATAATTAAATACGCGCGTTTGCTTATTTTTAAAGGTATTATGCAGCAAAACAGTTTTTCGTTTAAAAGAAAATCTAGGATTAATTTTAGAAAAGTGAATTTTGAAGAGTTTGTATAGATTGATCTACGTTCCTACGTAGATCAATCTATACCTATTTAAGCCTTCAAACTTCCTAGTTTGGAGGCCTAAATAGGTTTGGTTTGCATGTGAAATGAAAATCTCTGTTTTAAAAGAGGTATCTTTGGTATTTTTTTTTCTCTGTTATAAAAGTTAATAAAACGTCTTAATCTTATAATAAATAAAACGCACCTAACAAGCTAAAGTCAATGATGTGAAGAATCGGGTCACCAAAGATAGTTTTAGCACGTTTTATATTTTTTGAGAAAAACCGAGATCCATACCACCAAAATTATCTAATTTGTCACCTTCACTAAGCTAAATTCTAACTTGGTTATAAACATTTTTTTCCGTGCGATAAATATAAAAAATAACTTCAGCTCCATTATAATCTACATTATTTATACGAGTATATTCAAAAATATACAAATATTGTAGATCACGCCTTGGTCACTTCAGGGTCCACGATGCGCACTTAGCTACACAGATGTCATTAAACTTTATAGCTTATAAATATTCTGTACTCTCTTTAAAAACCATTGAAATATAAACTGTTTTTGACATTAAAATACTTGTTTAAAAGCACATAATTATGTATATATAATGCAATAAATAGATACACAGGCTCATATTAATATAAAAATTGAAAAATATTATAGTTACTATTACTAATTAAGATAATGAAATATCTTAATTAAGTGATATATATATATATATATATATATATATATATATATATATATACTTCACTGAGCGTAAATTAACACTCAGAAATAATTGTTTTTATGGTTTAAATATGTCCGTGATTTTGTTCGCGTGTGCATAGGAAATCCTTTTAATTTCTAGTATTGGCTGTTATCGATGTCAATTACGGTTCCATCGTCAGGTCCAATTTCGATCTCAATATTCCTATAGCGGCCTTGATGCCAATCTTAGTCCTTCCTTGGCCGTGGATATTAATGATAACAGATTATAATTTTTACTAATACTTATACATTTTTTTAATAAAAGGTAATCTTGTTATATGATATAATACAATACAATACGATATGATATAATAAGATATCGATACCATACAATAGAATATAAAACAACACAACTTGATATAATACAATATTATAATATTTTACCTTATATTAATCGTATATCTTATTTGAGAATATAATCTATTTCTATGCAAAGTTTGATTAAAATACGTCCAGCCGGATATCGCACACGACAAACACCCTTATAAATATGTTTTTACATTTTTTATATTAAACACCTCTTATAACCATCTACAAACGATTCTGAGTTCAATGGTTGAAGTTCCATACATTCGTTCAGTATCACTATTAATATATCAATACGTTCAATAGTTTGTATATGATGCCCGGACAAAAAAAAAACATTTTCATTATATTTATATATATAATGAAAACGAAATTATGTATGTATATATTATAGATTAATATAATATACACCAAGCACATACATCACATTTTCGTAATGAAAGTAAAGTGTGATATTCACTACACATAATGTATTATAATTTTATTCGAAGTATTAGTAAATCTCTGTTTTATTCTAACATTATTTGTTTATAGAAAATAAAATGAGTAAATATTTTTTCAAAATGAATAATTGTAGCTTTTTATTTACATAATAATAATTTACTATGAATGATAGGTTTCCTTGCAGAACGTTTCGTTTCTAATGGGAATCGCAATATAATCCGTTTGATGTATTAAAAGTAAGTCTTTTCATCGTAAAACTGAAAAAGCTTTATGTTCCTCTCAATTTACTAAGCAATTTGAATAAATGTTAATGATTAAATTCCTACAAAATTAAAGCATTTAAATTAAGTTTACTGCCACTCAATGAATACAACTTAAGAGCATCGAAATCCAGTTAACCGACATCACAAAATTGTGCCACAGAACGATACGTATGCAGATAGAGAAAAAGGAAAGAGACGTTGTGTCAGCGGGCCGGTACACCAACTCCTACCGCAAGGACGGCGGGGCGCGTATTTTAGAGCCGGACCGATAGTTCATATTGACGCGGGTCCGGAGCCATTCCCCATAAAGCGGTCCGTCATATGACTTCGGCGGGTGCGTGCTACTTTATATTCAAAACAACACTGCGTAGTCGCGGTAAAGGAGCGCCTTATATATTTTGATTCGGACATTACCGGGACCGGGCGCGCCGTTACGCCCGCCGGAGCGCGACCGCCGACCGGCGGGCGTCTATTCTCAGTTTATCTGCATGCAAATGCCTCCTCCTGAGCCAGTTAGAGATACCGCGCTGCCGCGATAACGAAGCTCTCGGCCCGTGAACGACACATCTCAGGACTTTATTAAATTTCATATCTTATCCTTTAGCCGAGCGCGCGCCAGCCGCCTTCTGTCTCTGTTTGCGCACCGTCGCTCGCGCACATTGCCAACTTTTTGCACCTATTTAGTAGCTTACTTTCACTTGTTCGCCTACCCAAATTCTATATGTATCTAACAGAAATGAATTGTTGACATTCTTTCGACGGCTTTCTCTTCTGCTTCCGTTCTCGTGCCTTCCTAGGCACCTTTTATGATGAAATTTTTATAGTATATTTGGACGATAGTAAAATGTTTTGAATGCACGTCATGGCGTAATGTTGAGATATCGTTTTATATTCAAAAATTCGCAGATCTCACACTCTACATGACCTATGGGTGTATTGAAAATGGGCTCAATGATAAAAAGAATAACCTGAAAGGAAAAAAAATCAATAATAAATTATTCCTAGTTTGACAAATAAAAATATTTAAGTAATCCTATTGTTTGGGGTGTTAATTCGTGGAAATCCTTAATTAAACGCTTGCCTGTAACACGTAACATGCTACCCACCGCTGACCTTCGAATCTGTTCTTCCATTACGAATCCCTATCCAATGAATTGAATTTCGATTCGAGAGGATTAATAGACATCGAACATATCTAACCTAGTAGATGCAACTGTCTGCATTTTCCTGAAGATGCGCTGATGTGGCATGAAACGTACGTAAAAATAACAATATAGGTATATTGTTATTTTTGTTTAGCGTTATTTTTTGTTTAGCGGACTAATACAATGAAAATATGAACACTTGTTTAGATGTTCGATATCTGTCAATATCTCCCCGAATCAATATTCCATTTGTTGGATAGGGACTATTAAAAACAGATTCTAGAGTCAGTTATGGGTTGCATGCTGCATGATAACACACGTTGCAAACAAGCGTCTTTTTTAAATAAATTTATTGATACGTAAAATTAATGTTTTTAGTCATTACAAAGCAACATCAACACTCCAGTTCACATCCGGCGCAAATTGTAACTAGTGTAACAGACAATTTTGATATATTCGTTATTAATTAATAAAACTTTCTTTATTTCCATAAAATAAAAAAGTTACTGCATATATTAAGCTAATCTTTAATATAAAAAAAAAACAGAAGCTTAATACAAGGAATAAATATTTAAATTTGTTTAAAAGTTCTCTTTAAAAATCCCCTAAAACATGATTTTTTAGCGTTTTTCTTTTTGATTCTCTCAAAAATGTATAATATTTATTGAATTTATTTTTAATCGTCGTGTAGTCTTTGCTTTTAAGCATTTTTTACATCTCTATCATTTACTTAGAGCTCATGTCACCAGAATGAAGTCGCATGTCCGCTGAAAATGGAGTCTCTACTGAAGCGAACGAAAAAATATTTTCAATGTTAAAAAAAGTTATGTTATATTTACCACATTTGCCGTGTTTCGCTATCGTTTGTTACATGGCAGTAGGTCCTATCTTGTTATTAAGAACGTATAACTTTTTATAATATCAGTTACTTTATTATAATAAATGTCATGGAAATTAGTGTTCAATTGTATGGTGCAACGTTACTTAGTGCCATGAAGCGGCTAGTATTGTAGTAACGGGTATTGCCAAGTGTCATACAGATATATCAATGTCACAACTGATATATCACCGTAATTCAATTAAACATAGCGAGCGCCTATCCGTATTCATAAGCCCATAGTGTTAATTGTCTCCTAAAATAGAGTTTAAATATTTGTCTTGCATTTCGAGGAATTCTGCGACGCAGAATAATTTTAATATTATAATTTCAACAGAATTTTTGTTTTTTTCCTTTTTAATATGGGACTTGATTATGGGATTTGTGCGACTCAGATATATCTTCTACGACATCATAGTTATTAAGCCGGCGGAGGTCAGAAAGTATAGGCGTATATCGACAAGAACTGATAAATGGCGTGACAATAAAATGAAAATTTATAAAAGTGATACTTTAAGAAAAAAATAGAAAAAGAAAACATTTTTTAGAGAAATCTAAGGCCCTCAATGCATAGAAAACAGTAGCGACAGCTTGACATGTTGTCTTAGAGGTGAAACGAGTACTTTGATTTAACGTAAGATAGAAAAGTATCAGCCGATTAGCCAGTCTGAATCTGGATTTAAGCCCGACGCCTTCTTTTTATACAGGAACGTTCTTGACCTTTTCTCCACTAGCGCAGCTTTTTTACTTTGCTTCAGCGCTTTAATTCATCCTATCTTATCAGATAGTAATTCTTAATTAACAGGGCTTATGGCTCCCACTGCCAATTGAAGTAAAATAATCAAGGAAGGGTTTGCCTCAATAATACGGTGATAAAACCCTGCCATGAGGGTTATGCACCTATAGTTTGTATTTATTAACATTTTAGATACAAGTTAATTGATATTTGTAGGTGAACTTGTTGCGTCATAGCATATTTTTTGATGTGTAACATCTTTTCTGCATTCTGTGTGAGTAATTTCGTGAAAAAGAAGGGCAATGAGTAATAATCTATGACAGTGAAAAAATATTAGAAATTATACTCTAATGTTTAGAAATATAAATTATTTGTCTTTTGCTTATCAGTTTTACAATTTCAATATCCAAGAAGGATTCTGTGTAATACTTTATTTTATTTTTCAAAACAAAGTATACATTTGAATTAAGCTATCTTTATTATGACTACGTAAACTACTATTTATTTTATTCTATTTTGCTATATTTTCTTTTGGAGTTATTTCAATAAAATAAGTAACAAAACTTAATTTACTATGTTCATTTTCGATACCCTTTTGATGGTTACATCTATAGAAAGTGTGATATCTCTCTATTTTTTGAAATTATTTAGCGTAGGTTGCAGTTTATAATAACCTTTTAGAACAGAAATAACTGTTTATAACAGAAACTCATTTTGCAGTGCCTGTTAAAAAATATTTTTGTTTATTGTATCTACGAACTTTTTTTTATTTTGAAACAATAAATTATTTATATTTTAAGTTCAAATATAACGTATTCAATGAAAAAATAAATTTGAGTCTGTTTAGTAACTTTTGTGTAAGGCTTGGACGAACGAACAATGAAACAAATATAAGAAAAAATGTGAGTTTACTTGTACGCATATGATAATATAGAATATATCTATGTAGTGAGAAGTTATACTTCTTTGACGTCAAAAAAAATTTTTTTTTTGTTAAATGCAATTGTTTTTTTTTTTTTGGTATACGCCACATTAGATAAGTTATTATACAAATATTTTGTACTACTTCCTGCGTATGCTGTCCTGGTACTTGATTAAACCAATCCCAATTACGTGTCACATCGACGCGTTACATGCTCAAAATACACTCCGATCGATCATATTTTCCTAAGGCATCAAAAAAGGCATGACTCTCAAAATCTAAAATGATCTATCACTTAACAGTAAACAATTAGCAACAGTCGAAAATTGTACAGTTATTGCTGTCAAACATCGATGCAAAAAGGACAGAAATATACGTTTATCATACAAAAAGTATTGCTGTCCTTGTTGCTCAACGTTCGCGCGAAATGGATTGCTATCTACTAATTCTGTGATAGACCTGCGGTTTAGAGTCGGAAACGTATTATTACCGAAATATAACCATGTCTTTTAAAATATTTTCAATGTACAAATGTGTATTTGTTATATCTTTCCGATGTGATTTAGATTGTTTTTAATCGAATAATTCGCTTTTTAGAAAATTTTTAAATGGCACAAATTCATTTTATTAAACAAAAACAAAAAAAAACATAAAAAATTGCAGTGTCAAATACTAAACTTCGCCGAGTAGATTATACCCGCTCAAATACACATTCAGTAATCGTATTGGATGCGCGAAGGAGAAAGTATATGGCACCCGTCAGGAGGAATTCTCGAAAATGCGAACACGCAGCAATGTATGTACAGTCCCGTGTTCGTGATGAGAACGAGTCGAGTCATAACGATCGGTGTCAGCTCAACGTCCCAAAAAAACTGACACCGCAGAAAAGCGAGGGGAACTATTGAGTGATCCGGTGACGGTGTGATTCACTACAACTGGTGCGGCGATATCTGACAGTTGATACCTTTAGTGCCGATTTTTGGATAGTCGTGGCAAAGTCGACCATCACCGCTATAGATTCATATGCAGAACCTACTTTGTGGTCAATAAAAATTAAAACTAAAAGATCTTCTGCTTAAAAATGTTTAGTTAAAACTGATTTCCATTCTCCACTAACTACCGATTTATTCAAATATTCACAGTTAGGACGACTAGAATAGGAACAAAGAAATGAGTAGGAGCAAATGCTTTAAATATACTTTGTTGAATTTTGTTCTTTAGGATTTTGTCTCTAAGATATACTTGAATAACGTGCTTACCAGATGATGGGTATGCGCTAAATACCCATTAGTCGTTTACATCTTCATAATGGGATTTTTATATTTATTTTATTGATATTACTTTGCATCAATCAGTGTTGTTTTTTATTAATTAACCTATAGTTTATAATTTTAAGACCGCAAAATAAAGCTAATACTTGTTTTTGGTTTTTTTTTATAAGTACTTTGTATATCTGTTTTTATTTATGTATCTGTGCACGACTAACAAAGAGACAATGGAGCGACTTAATAGGGCAGTTATATCATATTAAGGTTATGTATATAAACCATTAACGTTTTGAATACCGGAAGTATGTTTGAAAATTATAAAATAAAAGCATATTATATTAAATTTAAAAGAGAAAGAGAAACTATAGGAAGCATGTTTGAAAATTATAAAATAGATGCACATTGGAATAAATTTAAAAGATAAACTATACATCTTCAATAATTGTTGCAAATTCAAGACAGTTCAAAAATTATTAAGCGTGCATTCTACTATCGAACAATCGATATTGAGTTTATTTATTCTCAGCGCTAATATTTTCTGAAGCAGCCATCTCGAATTCTGACTGTTGTCGCATATTAACATTTACAGATTCAAAACAAAACCGTAGATACTGAACCCACTGAAATCGAAATAGATTTTCAGTTTTAGATTGCCACAGGCTTACTTTGCGGTAGGTTAAAAATAATCAGCTGTATAGAAAATGAAAATACCTCCACATAGTCTACAGACTTTTACCATGAAACATTTATTTGTGTCTCTCCAAAACAAAAAAACTATTTCTGCATCCATTGATAACGCGTTCAATGCGTAATATCGAGAACTCGTTGAGTTCTTGTTAACAGGCATTAAACGCCGAGAGTCCGCTAAACCTTCACTTTAAAATGGTATACATAAGAAGGTGTTTTCTAATAACCATGTTCGAGTTTCCTAATCGCGAAATTATATATTCATATACTTCCCACGTTCCATTAACAAGAGGATTGATTACTCCCACGAAAAAAAAATTATACGTTCTATGTTTCTCTATAAATATTATTCTGTTTGCATGATACTTTTCTTAAGTGATATAGATGGAGATATAATGATAATTAAATAGAATACGTGCGTTCAAAGCGATTCAATTTTTTTTTTGTTTATTAGTATGATTTAGACATATGTTTCTATGCATTTTCTTAAGTAATTTTAAACTAAGAAATAGACGTGTTTGTTAGAAATACATTTGAATGATGTAATTAAGCAAGTAATAATATTAAACTTGTTGATTTTTAATTAGTCGATATTCATTAAAATGAATCAGTAGAACGTTTCAGAGAAAAGCAGTAATCAAAATTAAAAATTTTAATGAAAAGCTAGCCAAAGTGTTCAAAACCATTTGTGACGTCACATTATGTTTATTTCACGGCGTGTCTCTCTTAAATGTTATTGTTTTTTGTGATTCCCTGTTTTTATAAGGAACCTTATAATATAACGATCATCATGTGACAATAAATGTAACGATGGAAAACATTTAACTTACTTACATTATAAATTATGATTTCCATTAAAAAAACTTCTCACGACTGCGAATTTTATTCCGTGTCAAATTAATATCTTTCATCGAATAGCTTCAAAAGCTATAGTCTGTTTGGTTCTATTCGCTCGTGGATCGGTATTAAGGTGTTTGAACGTCCTTCGGATATTCGATACATAGAAATTTAATAGACATGAAATTAATTTGTACTGTGTTTTCAAATAAGTACAATAATATCTATTTTTGTAGGTCTGGCGAAAATCAACATTCCCGTCATCTTTACTTGAAAGCAATTTGTTTTTTTGAAAAGCGTAATTATTTATTCCGCAGGTAAATCTTATTGAAAATGAACTGCTGAATTTCTTACCGCAAATTTCCACTTTTCATATTTTAACATTAAAATTACGTATAATCGCCTTTCAGCCATTCACCTTAATGCCCAAAACTTATTTTTCTTACAACTTTGTTCTTTGTGTTGGACTTTAATATTCGTTACGCTAACGGATAAATGAAAACCTGTTCAAAGTATACGTTTTTCTTTGTTAAATTGTGGTTATTTAGTATTTTATAGCCGTATTACTCCGAAAAGTTACTTGTCCGAGGAGACTTTCTAATATTGTGTAATCACTGGGCTTCACATTATTATTGTTTACAGGCAACTAACTACTTATTGATTAATTTTCTATCTCATTGGATAAAATATACTTAATTAGAAATGAAAAATTTATTCAGAGATTAATTCGCTATTTCACGTCACAGTTGTTACAGATGTGAGTTGGAAATTTGTCTTATATACTCTAATTAGCAGTAGGTCTTGAAAAATATCTTTTTAAAGGTTCAATAATCAAATATATACAATTATTTGAGGAAATATAATTTTATGTCAAAGTTCCAGTTAATACCCTATTTAATACACAATTATACATTTTTGATACATATACGGCAATTTAGTATTAAAATTTATGTTAATAAAATATTAAAATTGTGATAGCAATACACGGAATCTTATTTTTTTTAGAAAAATAATCTGCTATACTGCTATAAAAATCGTTATCTTTTATACGTAACAGTATCATATATAATGATACTGTTATGTATAAAAGCTATCCCACAAATAAATGTTTACGTACAAATTAGGAAAATACAACATTGTGACTACATACTTCAAACAGGAACCGACCCAAAAAAACTCGATTTTTGACGTATTTTGTGAAAAATACAAACTTATACTAGAATGTAAATAATAGAAAATACGATTAAAAATTTTAAATCGAAATATCTATAAAACTTATGTTGAGACATGAATTTTTTTACACGAGAAATAAGAAAAAATCTTTGTCCAGGACAGCTATTTTGCACCTTCTTAATGTATTCTACACGATTAGAAAATAAAATAAATAACGAAGTAAAATGTGTGCTATACACTCCATGCCAAGGGGACAACATCCTGATGTAGGAGGGTAAAAATGTTTAAAGTTTCGGTTCAAGCAGCTGATACGTTCGCATATGGTTTCTGTGTCTCTTGTTCTAACTCTTATCATTCTGAGTATTTGACTGATTTTTATACGAAAATAATAAAGAAATATGAAAAAAGTATGTTTACCTAGTAAACAGCATCGCTCTGCAAAATCTGTAAGTGACATTTTCCGATTTTTTTAAATAATATTATTATATTTATCGTCTTCGAACAATATAATAATATAGTTCTATTGTCATGACTATAACACAAAAATTAGAATAATAGATGCATAACATTATCGATATTTAGGATATGTTTTAACCAACTTCAATAAAAGCGATGAGGTTTTTAACTCGTCGTTATCTATACATATATAATGAAAATAGGTTTCTTTGTTCGCCAATCACGTAAAAACTACTAAACGTATAGACATGGGACTGGAACCATTCGATGCGGGATGATTTGTAGATGATTCTAAGCTACTCATTTTTCGAATTCCGTAAATCTTTCACCATTTTATTTGTAAATAAAAATTACCCAGCGAAGCGGGCGGGACAGCTAGTATACATATATTACGATGAATTGAGAACTACCTTCTTACGCATATTTATGTACGTTAACAAATAACTTTTTTCTTTATAAGCCGATTTAAATGATTCCTTTTGCATTAGGTGAGATAGTTTCACGATGATTACATTTTAAAATCGCTGTTATTGGACCTTAAACTTACACCAGGAAACTCCTCAAAATCAAAAAAAAATCTACAACGATTGAGGTATTACTAAGTTTTTGACGGTCCCAAAACTAGATGGTTATCTAATTAAGGTCATGGACGATCTGAATTAGACTAGACATAGAGTGTGAAGGCGTATAAGTGAACTTTTTAACAACAAACAGAAAGAATGTGCAGTTTGAATTAAAATAAATGGTATCCTTGTAAATCATGCACCAGAAGACAACGCAGTCATAAGGGTTTCCTTCTACAATGGACCTGTTCAATTGTGAACAACATAGACTTGAAATTTTAAATGTTGCTTTTTAAGACAATGAATCATGATCTCATAAGCCAGAGAATGATGCAGTAATATGAAGGTTTCCTCCTACTATGAAACTCTTCAACGTTGAACAACATAGTCTTGAAACTTTTCAAACAGACTTTTTGACGATGGATAGTGTTCTTGTACACCAAAGATCGATGCAGCTGTGAGGGTTTCTTTTTACGATGAAATTCTTCAACGTTAAACAGTATAAACTTTAAATTTGATTATATAGATTATTCTGATGATGTATCTTGTACTCGTATATTATAGAACGATACAGCCATTAGGGTTTCTATTTACGAAGAGACTCTTCAACAGTGAATAGCATGGACTTGAAACTTTTCGTACAGGATGTTCTGAGGACGGTTTGCGTTTTCGTATACCAGATGACGATGCAGTCGCGAAGGTTTCCTCTTATGACGAAAGTTTTTCATGTTGAAGAGTATACTTGAGACTTTACATACAGACTGTCCTAACGCTGGATCGTGTTCTTGTGCATCAGAGCACAATGCAGCCGTAAGGGTTTTCTTCTACGATGGAATTCGTCACGGTGAACAGTTTAGACTTGAAACTTTGAATACGGACTGTTCTAGCGATAGATCGCGTCCCAGTATACCATAGGACGTCGCAGCCATGGGGGTTTCCTTGTATGATAAAACTTTTCAACTGTGAACGGCATATATTTGAAACTCTGTATACGGACTGTTCTTACAATATATCGTGTCCATGTAAACTAAAGAACGATGCAGCCGCGAGGATTTCCCTCTACGATGGAACTCTTCAGCAGTAAAAGAGTAGACTTGAAAACTTTATATATACATCGTTCTGACGATGGATCGTGTCCACGTATACCAGAAGACGATGTAGCTATAAAAGTTTCGTTCTATGATGGGAGCTTTCAATGGTGAATAGAATAGTCTGAAAATCTTTAATACAGGATGTTCTAGGAATTAATCGCGTCCATGTACACCAAAAGACAATGCAGCCACCAGGGTTTCCTTTTACGATGAAACGGTCAATAGTGAACTGCAATAAACTTAGAACCTTGTATATAGGCTGTTCAGGGGATAGTTTGTCTACTGGTACACTAGAGAACGATGCAGCCGTAACGAATAGGTCCTAGGGTGGAACTCTTCAACTATAAATAGCATGTACTTGAAACTTTGCGTGTGAGCTGTTCCAACGATGGATCGTGTGCTCATACAGCGGAGGACGACGAATCCTGTTTTCATATACCAGAGAACAATGCATCTGCGACGGTGTTCTCCCAGGATGAAACTTTTCAGCTGTCAACAAACGCGGAATTAAAACTTCGCATATTAGCTGTTCTGATTATGGATTGTATCATCGAACAACAGACGATGCAATCGTGAGGGTCTTCACCTCTGGTGAACTCTTCAAAGATGATATTAATAAATATAAATAATTTGAATAATTGTACATATTTTATTTCAGTAGTATAAAAGACATGTACATCTACGCTATAACGTTCGTATATAAGTAGCAATCTTTCAGTTCCGTGTCACAGCCGACACACATAGTTTTACATATATATGTTTATTTATACACAGTTTCCTCATACATAAATAAATATTGCATTAAAAGTTACTTGAATTATGAAATTTTCTTTCCTAGACAAACTTGAAATAATTAAATAATTGGTCGGTGCCAGCTAAAGCAAAGCAAATTAAAAAAAATAAAGTAAGGAAGTTAAAGAATAAATAACTGCAAAGCAATATCAACTACGATATTTTCGTGTATTAAAATACCTATAATCGTAAATTTGTGTTAATAATCACATATAAGAGGCGGTCATAAAAATTTGAAGCGAGTAACGCGATTTGATCAGAGTAACGCAATTAATATGAAACTATCAAAATTACTATGTTCCACAAAAACAAGATCGTGAACTGCTATAATGAGTAATGACACGCTATTTAAAGTCATAAAAGCGTTCAGATTTCAAAACGATTTAAATTTGTCGGTTACTCAAAATAATCAGCTCCTAAAATTGCGTCCGTGGATGGTACATTATTATGCATAAAAAACAATTAGTAGATGTGCGACACACACACTTTCAAATCTAGACGGACGAGCCCTATTGCCTATCCGTTGTATAGCACCTCCTTATGGCAATTATTACAACGCACTATCTATAAAACTCAAGGGATGCTTAACATAACCATAAAGAGCGATCTATTAAACAATAATTTGTTTTTGTTATCAATTTTATATTTTTTATAGAACGCAATGATTCGATTTTTTAACAATATACGAAAGCAGTCGGCGCCTAGGTTTGTCAATGACTGGATTTAAGGTAAATAGGCACGAAAACTACCTAATTTTCTTTTTTACGTTGCACCGTTTAAAAATTCGCTTCGATTCGAATCGTGAGAAAAGTGATATTAAATATTTTACAAAATTAAAAATAAAAAGACGTCCCAATAATGTTCAGTCTAGTATTAAGAATCGGAGCTTACGCCACGAAAAAGTCATAAAAACGACACATAAACCTCACGGAGGTTATGTGTCGTTGTTTACAGTCCATATTGCCACACACATGAAAGCAGAAAGCAAAAATTGTAAAACATGGTGGCTGCGGTGCGTTTAAATGAAGTAATATTAACCATAACTGGTAACCCTGAACGAATTGAGTCGTGACACACGACACATGTCGGGTCACATTTTCAGTCATAATTTGCGACGCCGGGGGGCGCGGGCGTCGGCGCGAGCGGCACGGGGCGGGGGCCGGGGAGGCGGGCGGGCGACGCCGCTTACAATTTATCACTCTGTCAAACGGATTCATAAATATTGTGACCCCGCGAATAAGCCAGCGCCGGTCGTACGCCGTCGGCGCGGTTTAATTGATTTCGATATTCTGATGGCTGTCGTTTCCGGTGCACGAATATTTTTAATGTACGAATGAAAAACTCCGGGACCGATCCCTCTCTTGCCGGGTCTCGTCGATCGTCACCGGCGGTTAATGGTTTACGTAAGGGGATTACGTATCTCCAAGTGATTATACGGCAAAATGAATCAATTTCTTGAAGTAAAAAGTTGCATGCGCATGTTAGGCGATCTTCGGACGGTGAAAATCTTATGAGTTCATGTCACAGCCATGCGCTATATTTCTCATCTAGATGCTAAAGCAGTATATATAAAAAAAATTATGTACATTTAGCGATTTCGTTTCACATGATAACATTTCTTAATTGTGATAATTGTATTTCATCATTATGGATTGCAATATTATTGTTGTTGTTGTTAATTGAAACCCAAAATGTTTACAATTCAAACCCTAAATATGCATATTACAATTTACTGGGTCAAACCCATTAATTTCAAAAACAGCGATTATGTGTTCGGATCAATAAATCATGCAAATATATATCAATAATGTTAACACGGAGTGTCGATCAATGTGAAAACCAGACTAATGTTAATGATTTCAATTTAACAATTTTTAACATAACGACCAATTTAAAAATGCCAAAAACATCACAGTTATGTCATAATTTATAATTTTCACTTCCATCGAAAATCCCCAATGTTCGCCCTTTTTTTAAATCTGTTTAGCTAACCAGAACCTTGCCAATAATGTGAGTTACTCAAGCAACTTAAAATTTTCGATTTTTCAGTTTTAAAACCTTGAATAATTATCCAAACAAAAACTATATTTTTACGTAACTAATAACGACTGGAAATATCGTAATCTATACTTTCCCGTGGTATATACGTACAAATTAAATAGAGTAGATAATTAAGGCAATTAAAAAAAATGTTTCACACGTTTATTAAATTTTTTACTGGTACGTCAATACGTTTACTGTTGCCTCACGCCGATTTTAAAAGTGGTAGTAATTTATCATGATGTCTAACGTATTAATCCTATTTCGTTTTACAGACAAAAAATAAAACACTTACAAATCATAATATAGTAGTACCGACGTAGTAAAATTCTAGTCAGTATTAATTTAAAAAAATGTAATGATTCGTTTAAGACAATGTTTTTTAAAATAAGTTAACATTGTTTCTAGAAAAATAATCTGAAACATGCTATCGGTTCGACGAGCTTGTCCTGCAGTTGTAAGAAATCACATTAAAATCCAATATGTATAATAAATATTTTACAACATTTAAAATGTCAACACTGCGGGTGCTCTCATAGATATAGGTCTCATAGACTCTCATATTTTTTATAGCATTTTCTAGGGGCAATCGAACATTCAAAGCACCAGAGTGTAGGTGGTCACCGCCGCCCATGGATACTTATAACTCCAAAGGAGTCACTACTGCGTTGTCGCCCTCTTGGATAGAAATAATATATCCGATGGAGGGGTGAGTGGCGTGATAGAGGGGAGAGAGTTTGATGAAAAGGAGAGTGGACCCTCAAAACTTTCACTTACTATACAAAATGCAACAATGTAGGTTGCTACTTAAAGTCTATATTCTATGAGAGTGTGGTATCGCTCCGGCCGACCAAGCTTATTTTAGTGCTACAGCCAAGTTGACCACAGCATGGCTCTAGAATAACCAAATCGTGGTCCTTTTTTTATAAATTAATATTTATTTACAAAAATTTCCATTTTTGTAAATAAATGTGGATACAGAAAAGTGAGAGGTGACACAAAGTTAACAAATCAGAAGCGAACTAATCACAAATTCAACACCTCAGAGAAAAAGTCATTTCTAAAAGCTTTATGTGTTTTCAAAAACCTGTACAACTTCCCTCATAACATGGGGTGCAAGAAAACAATAAATGGAAAGCTATTACTAAATTTTTTATTGGAGTTGACTACGCAATTTCATTATAATTCATGAAAAATAACCGATTAAGGCTGTGAAATACAGATGGACGGACATAACGAAATTATCGAATTAGGTGTTTGTGTTTTAAATTCGGCTGGATTATCTCGGATATAGCGTAATTATTATTGTGATAGTAGACATTGAACATTATTTACGTAATGTTTTTCGTTTTAATATTTTTTGTTATGTGACACTCCTTTCACACGGCAGTCCAGTTTTTTGCAGGATCCCGTTTTCAGCAGGATCCCGTTTGATGGCTAATGCGTTTATATGCTAGCGTTCACACGTGCATCTCGCAAGCGGGATCCTGCAAAAAACCGATCCGGTCGAATTATGCCATTCGGTTTTGTCACTATAAACTGGATCCGTCATCCAGTAAAAAGCGGGATCCCGTTTAATCACACATATATTTCAATAGCAGTGTTCACACAGGTTCCTGCGTGCGGTTTTTTGCTGGGCACTGTGTTTGTGGGGCACTGTTTTTTGCGGGATAGTGGAGTGGCGGCAGCCCCCGCCATGCCACGCCACCCAGCGCGTGTGATGCTTTTTCTCATATTTGTATCACTTTTTTTGTCTTCATTCGCCCTTTTTAAAAGGTCGTCAAATGTGGTTATACTCATCCTAAAATAATTGAAAATGTTTGACTCATATCTTCTCAAATCGCTCATAAGATTCAGAAAAATACTCAAATTCGAGCGTTGTGTCAGAATAGGATGAACCCAAAATCTTCTATTTCGCTGCCGACGCCGATAATACCAATACAATATTAGGAAAGTATTCACGTCTATTTCACCTGATAAGCGGTGTAGGAATGGTCAAGAAACAGTTTGCAACCGTTTTCATACGGCATCCTAGTTTTGCGGGACCAGCTTTTTACTGGATTCTGCAAAACTGGACTGCCGTTTGAAAGGAGCGCAAGACATTAATACACGAATCGGTACAATATATTGTTATGCAGAACCACATATAAGGTACTCGTATTTTTCATTCCTTTTATTAGTACATATTCCTCCTTATATCTACGAACTATTATAATATTTATTATATTTATATAATAATTTTTATACCATACTGTTTCCACGTGTGCTACTCACATAATGAATGCGGGTACTCTGCAAAAATTAAAATAGGCGAAAATCGAAACACAAATAAATCACACTCACGCCAATGAAACTGAGAACCGAAGCTAGTAGAAAGTGGACTATAATTATTTTCCACCCGTTCGTTAACCCACAAACAGTTAGGTTTTAAAGGTCATCAAACGCTTCATAATAATTTCAGCAAATTGATAGTTACGTATTTAGTCTCATTGTTTTTCATTAAATTTTGGACGAGTTTGACATAAAAATAATGTCTGCCGCGATATTAATATTTAATTATACAATAATCACAAATCTACAACCGTATTTCTTTGATATCAACTTCCTTAATTATTATCTGATGAATATCAGAACTTCTATTTAACTATCTGGAAATCTTTACTGCTCAGAAACAATTTGAGTTGGGGCGTAATGAACGATGCGCCTTTTGTTGCTTACTTTTGTTTCTAAAGTTATTAGCAGAACTTCCTTATTAATAATAAAACTTTATTCAGATAAATAAGTATATTTGACTTTTTAAATTACTTTTGCGTTTCTATTTTATTCGATAAGCCTATCTTAATTATAAACCTATTCGCTACGTGCGAAGTATATGGTGAAGCAAATAGTCAACCGCAGCGCACGCTGTGGAAGAATTGAAAAGATTATTGGGAAATGTAGTACATTTTCAATAAACTATGTATAAAACTTCGGTAAAATTATCTGTATCATCAAAACAATGCGCAATATTTCTTATTAGAAATTAAAAATTATGCACTAGTAAACTGATAAATAAAAGTTGAATAACTATCCAAAATATCTTTAGAAAGAGATAAATATCTTCACAGAACTACAGCTTCAAGGATATTTTGATGAACTTTACAAAACTTTAACCTCTGCCATAAGGAATTTAGCTTTTTGGGTAAACTATATTATATGTTATGCGAGCCATAATGCTTAAGTTTTTCGTTCCATTTCAGGCAAACTATATTCATAATTGATATTTAATTAATATTGTTTTAGCAACAATAGAGGTCATTGTATTATTTGTTATTCGGATTCTACAAAGAGGTCAATAACAAACACTGTATTCGTTACTATTCGAGTAAAAATATTTATTTTTTCAAATAGATGTGTTTGATGGAAGAAATAATAACACCCGATTGACTGTAAAATCCATATTAGCTGATCACTTGTCGCCAGAGATGTAGATAGTATTATTATTGTCTTACGAATTAAAAATGATTGTGAATCAAAGTACAAATAATTAAACTGTCGTGGCTATAGTGAAACGAAACAAGAGAATATTGTCGCGGTTTATTTATAGTTGTGTTGTAGAAACAGAATTATTCATTAACAACAATAATAAACAATTCGATAATATCATTGTTTTTACTTTTATCATTTCATGAACATGTAAATAATGGATAAATCCCAAAAAGTTGCGGACACCACACGGCGATAATGTCGTGCACATAACCTAATGCTATTCACTAATTACACGGCGGAATCTACGAACACATTAACTTGAGAGTTGGGGGCATAATTTTAAGAAGTCAGTTCCAAGAACCTCAAATCGCAGCATCAGTCCGTTCCGGAGAGGTGTGTTCCTCGGATCTTAATGATACCATAATTCTCTTAAAGCCGGCGTACCGGGGGCTCGCAGAGACGTAGGGCGGCGTTCGTTATTCGCGCGCCCGGCGCCGGGAATCGAATTTACTCGACGACTAAGACTTTCCAATTCGCATCGTTACCGAATCAACTTCGACGGAACCGCCGCCCAGCCGCCGATAGAATTATACGAGCGGGGCCGTCTACTCGAAGTATACAATATGGGAGGTCGGACGCGTTCTCTTCCCGTACGGGATAAACGGTTGTGCAAATTTTACCGTAATTACGAGCGACAGAGAGGAATCTTTCAGAGCGACGACGGGGACGCCCGCGGCAGCTAAAAAAGGTTTTGGGTTAGAATTTTAAGTGGGTCAGTCTACATCGTTAAAGAGACTCGACAGGATTTTTAAAATATGCATGATTTGTATTTGTTTTTCTTTTCACAACACGGATATGCTGTTCTATTTATAGAATTAGATTTTTGAAATGAAATACGAAATATACAAATGAGATATTTTTGGGAATTTAATTTTTACATAAATCACAATAAAAGACATATTATGTGGCAATGCTCTTTTATATTTGAACAGTTTTATTGACCTTGCCAGTCTTGTTTTTTGGGACAAATTTACTTATCAAAATTTCACTCTCTTTGCGTTGGCCAATTGATCTAACATTTAGTACACGCCTTTAGTTCTGATAACGATACAATTTTCTGAATTCAGTAATAGGGGCATGTGAAATTTACGATACAATTGTCTGAATTCTGGCACGTGAAATTTTCATAAATGATCTACAGCTCTAATCATTACAAATGCTATTTATTCAGGTTACGTTACGCTCCATGATTTTATTTTTTTGTCTGATCAATGCCCTAGATCGATGAGGAAAGTAGTGTGTTGACTGGTACCTAAGATCTATTTAATTACTTATTAGCGTTTAGTGCAGTATTCACATAATTATTTTCATTATAACCGTTTAACTTACATTTTTTTTTAGTAATTCTATTTTAACTAAATAGGTTTACAATAAAATACTATAGCTATGACGTATGTGAAAATTTTGTTAATTCGCAGAATTCACAACGGAACCTTGATGAGAATTTATATAATCCCTTGTAGGTAGACAACCGAGTACCAAACCCACTCATATATACCGAATTTGGAGGGCGAGTCTATGGACCAACCAAATGCTACGAAATCGTTTTTTAATTTATATTTATTCAAATTCGTATTCATGTGTATTAAAAACAGATTCAAAATATTTCATGAGTTGAATTCTTAATCAATGTTACATTTAGTGAACACTTTTGGTCATAGCTATGAACGTTTCTAAGGCGATTAAACAAAAGCCTGTTCTTATGATTCCAATGTCAGTTACGCATGATACTAAATTACATTATAGGACATCATTATATTGTATTCTTATTAGGAAAACATTAACTTTCGTAAGATGTGTTACCGTTGCAAAAGAACACATTGGACAGACAAACACTAAATAATTCTGATTGATGCCCTCGTACACATAAAAATTTTAACTTGATGGAAGCTGAAATGAAAGATGAAATATTTTTCGTTTGTTGACATGTGACTATGTAAAAATCTATCACTTCTGATTATATTAAGAATTTGATAATTATCATGCAACCATAACGTTTTAGCATATGCAGTTGTGCACTTCCCGCTCTCCTTCAGCGGCATACTATAGTGCCGATTTTTATTGGTTTACCGTAATTTAATATTGTTAGATAATGGCATTAGCGACTTGCATGAACCATTATCGTAATATGAGTATCATTATAATTTAATGTCTAAAGAAAACGGGATTTTGCCTATTAGGAATTTAATGATTCACAGATTCGTAAAATGAAACGAATTTCATCCTATGTCAAGGACGCTTAATTGAACTTAAAATTTCTGATAAGTTTATTTTTCTCTACAAATGCACAATCATAATCGAGAATTCATTGGTGTCTCAGAACAATTTACCATCATACGGTATCGTACAGTAATAGTTTATGTTACTGTACGATACACATACAGTAACATAAGCAACTGGAAAAGTACTCCCTTTTTAGGATTGTGCACGTTAAAAGAGATTACAAGAACTCTTATAGGATCACTCTTTTGTCTGTGTGTTTGCCTTGATCTCAAAAAGGATTTTCTCGAAAACTATATAATGTAGAAATTTAAAACAATGACAATAATAAAATGACCTAACATTAGATGTTGATTATGCACACCTACAGATTGAGTCACAATAAAAAGGAGTAAGATTAAAATTTGGTTAAATAAAATTTGCATAATGTTTGACTTTGCGTACCAGCCCCAAGACTTTCTGCATTTTTTTTAAATAACTTCTAAGATATTGAAATGATCGATTATTCTATTAATTATAAATCGATTTTATAAAAAAAGGTGTTTTTTTAAAAGATCGATTTACAAAAAAATAATATACCTAATTTTTGCTTAAAAAACCGTGTCAAACGTAACAAGTCTCATTAAAAACGATCAAATTGATGTAATGCTAGTGTTATCGAAATATTAGAAATTATTATAATAATTTGTAAATATCTTAATATACTTATTTTAGAATACAATTTTTGAGGTTAAAAAAGTGCATCGAATGGCATTGATCCCGTTCAGATATCTTCAATAGATAACTTTAATAAAACATCTGAAAAGTAATAATTATGTCATTTATTCTGTACCTCCAATGAGTTTGAAATAGATAACTGATAACTCTGACTCTAAAAGTGTAAGCAGTAAAGTTTTCGCACTGTTGGAAGTCGAAAATAACATTGCTCAAAATAATGCGGGAAGTTTTCTGGCAAAGTTATTTAGATTTTTCGTCATCGTTTTGAGTCTAGTAATCTGAATAATATAACTAAATTGAAATTTGCTCACAAGTGTCATGATTTCATCTAGATTTTTAAGGCTAAAATTTAGACTTTAATACGGTTGGTAGATACTGAACCTCACATTAGCAGCGGAACGAATGGCAAGGGCAAATGTTAGGAATCGCAGGCATTAATCTGAGTCTACCTTGCTTCTCTTATAAGTATTTGAGTCGACTCGTATTTGAGTCGGAATCAAGATAGCGTAACCCGCCGCGGCCACCTAATGCATTAGCTGGGAAGTGCTAGCAATTTGAAGATGGCGCGCGGCCTTACCAGATAGTCGCCGGAATATGTTCCAGGATGAAACCGAGTAACGTCCGCCTACACGATGTGCTTTACACAGGATGTGGGCTCCGAGCTCGAAGGCCCGCGTCATATTTGGACGCTCGAGGAAGGCTGGGAGGGAGAAGGAGTCGAATTTTTTTGGCAAACGATTCATTACTAAGAACCACGCCGAGCTGATAGTAAATTGTGTAGTTGGACAAGTTGTACTGTAACATAATGTTTAGTTAAAGTCGAATCGAGATATTTCATAATTCTTTGTATCAATTGAAAACATAATCTTTCCTAGCTGATAATGGTCACGCCATGCGGGCTAAATTAAAACTGTTCTTTATTCTATATATAAATGTGACAATAGAATTAAAGAAACAATTAGTCCAAGCGAGCAAAATTCGAAATTATGCAATATATGTTAATTAGATTGTACTTTGATCAAAAATTTTATATACCGATGAAATGTCAAATTTATGTTAAACTAACTGTTATGAGTTTCTAATTAAAATGTACTATATTCAGATATTTTTTTTTTCGACAACTACATATTTTGGGCATTCCGCTATGAAAATTGAAAAAATTCAAAAATTTGTAAGATACATAACGTTTTCAGTTCGATTTGTGAAATTTGAGTTTTCATAAACATATTGACGTTTTGGGGTACTAAAAATCTATTTTTACAATTTACAGTATAATGCCTGTGTTTGTTGTGTGTTTGTGTGTTTGAGTGTGAGTTCGTGCGTGTGTGAGTTCGTGGTGCTTACGTCCGTGAACTTGTATGCGTTGTGATATGTGAACGTACCATATGGTATGTGAACGTACCATAACGTTTGGTTTAAAATTTGATCATATATCTATTATAAACATAAACATGTTATATATGCGTAGCCGTCCTAAAGAAAACGTTACTTTTAACCACCACACACGACCTTTTTCACTTGGAATATAGGCATTGTTTCACCAAGAGAACTATGTATAAGACGCTTGCCTGCAACATGCGTGCATGTTGCACCAGTACATGACTGCATGTCATATGAGGTGGATTGGCAGCGCTCCCTTACGCCCTGTTGAGTATGACTGTTTGCATTTTCCTGAGGATGTGCCTAATTGGCATGACACGTACAATGAAATAACAATATAACTATTTAGCGGACTAGGATAAATAACACTTACTTAGGTGTTCGATATCTGTAAGTCCTCTCGAATCAATATTCAATTCGTTGGATAGGGATTCGTTGTAGAAAAACAGATAACAGGGTCAACTGTGGATTGCATGCTGTATGTTGACGCATGTCACAAACGAGCATCTAATTACAGATTTCTGCTAATTAACATCTCACACAATAGAAAACTATTTATAATTCTTCTCGCAAATTATTTGTTTTTTCATTACCAAAAAATATAAAATGCATCATAAACATACACAAAATTATATTTTACAACCCTCACGGCACTCAAAAACATCTATCTATAAACGTATTTTCGAGCGCTTAAACTCTATAATAATCTCATATTCTGAAACACGTCATCCTTCTCACTTTCGTGAAACGCGTCACATCGAAACGTCGATTTTACAGCGGCACAATGGCATTTCAGCTCATTGCGCTTACGCATCAGACTTTTTCCAAAGAAAACGCCTTCGCGTGCGTCCGTTTCGTATTTATTACTCCCGACGACGAAAAAACTAGAAACTTTTCCGCGCAACGGGCCCTCCAATAATTCCGAAAGTATTAAAGGCCGTGAAAAGGTTTATTACCTTTTTTGGCGCAGTTGTTGGGTCCCCGTCATCATAACTAGATTTTCACCAAACTTTCTCGATCCCTTTTAAAAAATATCAATCTGGTTATTTAGTCAAACAGTAAATCTATCTGTGTGCATTTCGTACATATTCATACTAGATATCCCTCATTTTGTTAAAAAATATAAACATTAATTATAAATTTCTTAAACATAAAACAACTGTTAATGAAACTTATAATTGAAAAATACCGTCAGTACAACTGTTTTCTATTAAAAGTGTAGGTTCCTCTGGAATAGTTTCATCGGAATTGAATTAAAGGCAGGACTGAGATTTAGATCAAAACAGGAATCGGAATTGAGAGCCGAACCAGGATCGGTATCATTATTGACAGACTTAATGTTGATATAAAAATTCAAAGAATTCATGTCTATTCAGGCAGAGTCCCAAGCAAAACCTAATTATATTACATTATTAGACATAATTATCATATTACATACAACCTAGTTAAGTATATTACCACACCGGCCAGTACGTATGTAGGAAATTTTAGTCCATGCTCAAGACTCTGTATCACAAACTTTTGTTTATGCTTTTCAAACCCCCGTAGGTAAAACTTTTCTAAAAATTGTTGGTAAAATTTTTTGAAACTCTCTACTTAGAAAGTGTAAAATAAAAAAAAAGTATTTAAATTTAAGAAATGGAACTCTGCCAACTTTATTATATATATTGCATTCGTCTGTTATCTGTCTTTACAAATTGTCGGCAAAAAGAAAATAGTTTGTGTAACGTCGACGTGAATTTAAGGCGAGAAAATTTTTTGTGCAATTATTTGCTATGATTTTGTTGCCATTTAAGCCAACAAGAAATTTATAACAATTTGGTTTGCCTTTCAAGCCTTTAAAGCTCCATTCTTTGCCATTGTTTATAACTGGTCTCACGAGTTCAAACATGGTCCCACTAATCTGACTGATAATCTGCGTGAGGGACGTTCTTCTACGGCGACGACTAAAGACAAAGTGTTGTGCGGCTCATAATAGACATCGACAAAAAAAGTGACCTACCAGCATATTTGGACAAGCTTAGGCATCGGTATGAGTTAAGTGGAAAAGATCCTTCATAACAATTAAGCGGTCATGAAGCTATGTACTCTGTGGATAGCCCATAACTTGACCAGAGTTCTAAAACTCCGTCGTGTTAATTGGTACTGTGAAATGATGCAAAGACTTGCCGGTGGTGACTTAAATGCTGTATATGAAATTGTTAAAAGTTAACTGTTACGATCCCGAAACCAAAAGACTTTGAAAAGAGAAAGAGAGAAGGAGTTTCCTTTCGAGGAGTTGCCTACTAAAGCAAAACGAGGTCGAAACGTCGGAAAAGATTGTGGCCTCTTACTTTGAAATGACAGGTTATTATCCAACAGTTGTTTTAGAAGATCAAAAAACAATCACTGCTACTGTTAAACTAATAATTCTTTGCCTCTTGTTTTGAGAAAAGTTCGGGAAACACGACCTCGCAGTTGGATTCTCTTTCATCATGATAACGCCTCACTTATACTGATAGACAAAGAATTGACCATTGGGGGACGTTAGGTATTAAAATACAACCTGCCATACAACCATTTTTATTTATATTTTATATAAAAGAAAAACTTTGATGAAAGTGGTTTTTACAACCGCCGAGGAAGCAGTGGTCGCTTATGAGAAAGCCATTGAAGTGACCTCTTAGTACAAGTAGGTAAAGTATTATCTCAGTTGTCCAACGAATGTAGCGATATATGACCTCAATGGACACTATTTTGAAAAACAATAATAATAAAAATAACTTGCTAGTCTGCTCAGTTTTTTATTTTCTAAGACTATCAGATTGACCTACGTACGTTGCGACGAAATCTACATGACACCAAAACTTCTCTGGAATCTTCAATGTGTAAATTTTTGACAGATATTAGACAAGCAACGGAAATATCCGGTAAAGCTGTTCTGTGACCAACTTGGGCGTAGCACGAAAATGGGTCGGCTAAACCGGTAATACGCCTCTTTGTCATAAAATACAGACGCAAAGTAGCAGCTTTTGCAATCGCGTTTAGTTCAATGAGCGAGAATTCTGGTGCCTACTCCACCTTCCGTTGATTATCTAATTCAAACACGACCGGCAACATGCTAGTGTTTCCATTGAGGTTCCCAACGTCACTGGGCGACGATGATCATCTGATCTTCGTTGGCTCGCATGCTCGTTTGCCCCTGAAAATACTATAAAAAAACATGAATAGGATTTTTTATGCCTAATTTTAAATTATCATATAAAAATACTTAAAGATTAAGTGTTATACATTAAGACTTTGCCCGCATCGATATATAAATTTAATAATGTGTTTATGCAGAATAAACAAGTTACATTGAATTTTCATTACTAAATCATCAAATGGTATCACTCATAATAAGGCACTTTAGTTTTATGAATAATTTGACAATAATCAAATACCTTCGTCGGTCAGGACGTATTACAATGTAGATAAATTCAGCTAAAATAGTGGTAGAGCCATGCTGTGACCAATTTGGCTGCAGCACGAAAATGGGCCGAAGATACCTCACTCTCACAGAATGCAGGTATGAAGTAGCAACTTCCGCTGTTGTGTTACGTCTAGTGAGTGAGAATTCCAGTGACCCACTTCCCCTTCCACCAGCCCTTCCCCTCTCCGTTATGCCACTCCCTTCTTCATAAAATACATTATTTTTACTCAAATGACGAGCAACGCATTTGTCACTCTTCTAGAGCTGCGAGTGTCCGTGGGCGATGATGACCACCTACTCTCCATTGGATCCTAGACTCATTTACTCCTCGAATATAAAACAAAAAAAGAGCAATTAACTTTGTACATTTGTTTGGATAGTGACATTAGTATATGAACCAAAATATTAATATAAATGCGTTCGGTCTGGCATGTTTGTCAGACTCTTCTAGCAAAACTTACAGAGAAAAAAAACATTTTTCTAACAAGTTCGTAACCAGAAAGGAAATATCCTTGGCGGATGAATAAGTAAACAACAACTGACTAAATTCTCGCCAAACTAACATTAGCCGCGGAGAAAAAATTACTTGCACAATTAGTTGGGTGCTCAAAATAAATGACTCCTACTCAATTTGAGAGCAGGGTTCCGTTTCACTTATAATGTTCAAATCTTTATCTTAAATTCACAGCTTTTACATTCTACACAGCTTACCACAAACTTCCAAAGCATTGCATGCAAAACGCTCGACTCTAACTTTTCCTACCTGTTTCGTTTGCTGATCTCGTTATCGAGTGTAGTAGCAAACGTGTTGTACCACCAGTTCTTCAGTAAGTCGTGGAAATCTAATAGTAAATATGGTATAATTTTCTACTGTATCGCTTGTAAGAGGGCGCCATTGTGCACGTCTGTAAATAGAAATAAAGCTTTTAGTAATTTACAGAAATTGCCGCCTGTCATTTTTCTTCATTGGCTAATTGCATGTGAATTTTGTAACGAAAAAAACGGTAAAAGACACTAAAAAAAGATTTTGGGTGTGATGCACAGAGGTGTCCATAGAATGATCTATGGACGACTCTATCCATATATGGTGTGTGTGGTGTGAGTAGAGGATTAATGAAATGCAGGCATAACAGTCAAAGGTAAATCAGGTAGGCAAATTTACTATACCTGCGTCAGAATAAATTGGACATACTCTGGTTTGGCATCTGTAGAGTTGTAAGACAAGAGTGTATAGCATCACCACGTAGACATGCAGCGAAATAGCGGGAAAAACTTGTGGAAAATTGTAACAAAATAATTTGTCAACTATTGATAAAATAGCTAGTTTTTTGTCTTATGAATAACAGGAAAATCTATTTAATCGTAAGCAATTAGAATTAAATTCATTAATAAATAGTGAATTCGATTGTAGTTTAATAATAAATATCAAAACCAATTAGTTTCTAATTAAATAGAACAAGACAGAACGTTTATTTAATTTTGAATTTACATTTAAAGTACCTACTGTATTTTGTAGTTTTGTTATTATTTTAGGTTTAAGAGTCTTTGTCTAGTTGCTCGAACACAGGATGAAGTGTTATTCCGAAATAAATTTTTAAATATGAGACTTATTATTAGGAACGAGTGGTTTGATACAATTTTACATGTATTTACATTTCTAAGCACATTAAAATTAAAAACATTTATAAAGGCGTTGCAATGGCTGCTTTTGGCCACAGAGGGTATTTTCGTCTTTGATCTTATTTAATTTTGTGAGAGGCCAATTCTAAGTACAGCGATTATTTAAGATATTTTTTTTCCCTACAGCTACCTAGAAACGTGAACATTTTTCCTTTTTTTTTCACAAGGTAGAGGCTCTGGATGGAATCAAGCGACAGTAGCAAATAAATGTGCAGAGGTAATCCAATGCTTTTAGGTCTCCTTTCCCTGGAAATTCGATTCTTGTCGACTGAAGGGAAAGGTTCGAATAGAGCCCAGATGCTCGGTTTTTATTTACCAATTCGTCCTCGATGTTAAATAAAAAGCTACTCTTTAATTAATCATAAGAACTAATTGTAGTAATTGGCAATATCTAGTGGTGAAAATACTATTTTATTACAGGAATACAATAAAAATGCAGATACATTTTTATTTTATGTATGGTAAATTTATTATGAATATTACAGCCTGAGATGTTACTGTAACATTAATTATGTTATATAAAAACAAAATTAATGTTACAGATACATATTTTTGTTAGTACATATGCTAAAGATATCTACGAAGTGGCCAATAGTAGAATTTTTATGATTGACTAATCAAACCGGATGGCGTGCGTGACACACAATCAGGTGTGAAATAGAAAAACTGGCCAAGAGTATGTCGGACCTTGCTCATCATAGGGTTCCGAAGCTATTATTACAGAGAAATGCATTAAAGATGAAAAACTTATTACACTTTTTCCATCTTTTCTGCACTGAATAGTTTTTAGTTTAGTTTTAGCCTATAACTAAAAAAAACAAGTAGGTATGACGTGTGTTACTATTAAACTAGTGTAGACTAAAGTGCATCAGCAAAAAAGCGTATCTTCATGGCACTTTCTTTTGTTAAGAAGTTCAGTTTTTCAGCAATAGCTCAAAAAAATATATCTAACCATTGAAATTAGTTATTAAGCGTTATCTTAGTTGTTTTTTTCATATTTTTTTAGCATACGATTTAGAAATAGATAATTGTGCAACTCGTGCGACAAGTTGTCGATTGCCCACGAAAGCGAAGTTGAACGCACGAGCGAAGCGAGTGCGGTCATTCGCTTGAGTGGATAATCGACAACGTCGCACGAGTTGCACATATTATTTTGTATTACAAATGCGGCGATTTATGTAGGTACAAAATATATTTAAATTTGCGTGTGCCAAGAATAATTTTCATGCGACAAGTAAACTTGTCGCACGGAAATTCAAATGTCGAACGTGCGTTCAATTTGTCGCACTCAAATAACAGTTTTAATTATGAAAAAACTCACGCGTAATTTTAAAATGGGCAAACGGTTCTTTTTCAACCGCAACAGCGAGCGTCAAGATACTACTTTCCCCGCATGAGTAATACAAATAGAGGGGTAACACAATTTCTGCAAATTTCGGAGCGATTATTTCCGAAACTATTCACGTAATCAGAAAAATCGCTTAGAAACCTTAAAGTGTTTTTGAAGAACTGTCGAAATATGTGCCACTCATTGATGTTTACATAAAATATTTTTCAGCTTTTGTTACATGCATGGAGTGTCCCTCCCTAAAAATATTTATTTTTGATATTTAACTACCAACCTAAGTAGCGGCTCATACAAAACACTTACACTATAAGTGTTATAGATATACATCTTGTAGTTTTTGAATAAAATGCCTGTTACATACGGACGGACGGACATGACGAAACTATAAGGGTTCCGTTTTTGCCATTTCGGTTCGGAACTCTAATGAATGACTACACAAATGCTATATTCTAAATATTTCATTACAAAAAAAACTGAATTAACAAGCACCTTGGTGACTTAGTTCTTATGACGTATTATAATAATTAAAAATATTGTAGTACTGAATTTTTCGTGTTATTTTTATTATTGTGATACGCAATAACAACGTAACAACTTCACGGTAATCTAAAGGTATAGAATGTCAGAGACAATAACATATATGAAACCGTAATTCGTGTGGTCAAGCAGGTACCCATTCGGTTTTTTTTTCGAATTCATCTACAGTTAGCTAATATATAATATCTATATAGATATTATATATAAGCTCTGATGGGTTACAGCATTTTTATGTTTCCCCATGACATGAACTATATTCACTTCGAATGACACTTTAAATGGACATCCAGTCGCACGGGTGAAACCGTGGGTAAAAACTGGTGTACAATACATATTAATCGTTGTCAATAAATTTTACAAAGATAGTGAAATCTGCATCAAAATCTATAAAACCATTTATAAGTAATAAACATATACACAAACTATGATACACGTGTATTACCTAAGAAAAAAAATTCAAGGAGGCCTATAAAACATATAAGAACTAAATCGACTGCCAATTAAAACCCATAGAGACGCATGTAGTATATTGAATTTATTGACCTTATAATTTGAAGATTTAATCAAAAAGGGAAAAATTCAACTTACAATCTATTATTACGATGCGGAATTACGCAAATCGCTCATTAGTCGATTCATCCGCGGTCAAAATCGAATCGAATACCTTCTCATTTCAAGACGACGTGCCTAACCGCCGAGCCACCACAGATACGTCGATAGCATTGACGAATATTTATATACTGAAGCTAAACTATCCGATGACACCGACCCGACTCCGGCGCAGAGGTCGAACGAAGAATCCATTTGGGCTGGGCGACGACGGTCGGAAAATTACGCAGCGTTTCCGAGTCCGAAATACTTCAGTGCCGAAGTCTTTGAATAGTGAGTGGCCAACGTGGCTAAAGTTTTTGAAAAGTGACTGGTGTCAGTGAAGAAATTCGTTTGGAGGTTCTACAAGGGTTATACACTAGGTATATGTGTATATCGTTTTTGAAAGAAGATTATACGAGAAGCGAGATTTAAAAAATTATATAAGGAATACTAAATTCTCTTACAATATTATAAATGCGAATGTCTGTATGCTTGGATGAATGTTGCTCAATCACGAATTATCTTAAAAGAATTATCTGAAACTGTTCAGTATAGTTTATATAGCAGTTTAACAAATTATAGGCATATTATGTAAACACTTATATTTATAAAGATACTAATTTTTGTTCGGGACTTCGCTAGTGTGATCGTAGAACGAATTATTTACTTATGCTGATTATTTATTGGTAACAACATGAAACGGAAACCTATGTCCCCCACATCTACTGTTTGATTATACATTGTGCTTTAACACGCGTGATGTTCTAATCTATTAATTAAATAAACCTATGTACAGAACAGAAGTTCGATTCTTCTAGAATCGCAGTCTGGTTTTTTATCGGATTGTTGCGAAAGCTCCAAGGACAGATGTTTCGTTTCGCGTCATTTTCACGTTTCACAAAAAATAGAGCTGTTTGCTATCTTCCTGCGCTTACAGCGTCCTGGTGTTTCCCCGTTCGTTTCGTACGGTGCACCAACATCAGTCTGCCGTAGCGTGACTGTATGTATTAGAACTACAGTCTAGCTCTCTGTTTGGGCTTAAGTTTGTGGTTCAGGCGGCACATTTTTGCGAGGCCAAGTCGATTGTGTTAGTCAGCACAATAAAGCCTCCCCGACCCGTGCAATGGTAAACTATAATCATCTTAAATTATATACAAATACTTTATGTCATTTATAAAGAAATAAAATATATAATCTTCTGAGTTTTCTAGAGATTCGGTCACATTAAAAATGTCTGTATAAAATAAAGTCTTATTGTCGAGACTTATCAAGCATTGCGGCTTCAGATTAATTGTATTAGGCACTAGGGCTAGTGAAGTAAAATTTCAGTATAAGACAATCTGTATTATAGCCAAATTAAGTAACATATTCATCAAAGTGTCTGTAGGGACTTACGTAAGTCTTATTAAGACAAATAATATCCAATAAAATGTCAATAAAATCAATCAAACCTACGATGATATTTCCTACGTGCATTAAAACGCTTTGATATATTTATATGCGTAATGAAAGACTAATTTTATAAACTCCTTCAAATAAACAAGTTCGAATTTAAGTTCGAAATTACACCTTAAAATAACAATGGAATAGCCAACACATTTTACATAACACACAATGAAATAAAATAATATACAATGGAGTTAAATTAAAGAAAAGAATGAAAATAAATTAAATGTAAGCAGTAAAAGCTAATAGTTAAGAATTTAACATATAACTGTCATTATTGTATCGTGCAGTATTGCCTATATTGAAATTGTACTTATTTTAGCAAATTATTTATTACGTGACTCTATTATAATGTTTAATAATTGTCTACCAGAACCACCTCCCGAGATAAAAGTTCAATGTGCAATGGAGCCATGAGTTTGACATTATCTCCTTGCAGATAGAGCCCCGTTAAACACCCATGTAACCCTCGATGGACAGTTGTGATGCGTATGAGACCTGTTCATCTCTCTACAGTACTTTTAAATATGCCGTCACCGAGACAGATGAAATGCAAATAGAGAAACTTAATGTCTCAGTCAATGAACTTTATTTCAAAATTAGGTATAGCTCTCAGGATTCAGTGCTCATTCAGACTGACAGCCCGAAATATAGCTTTCTATTATAAAATCTGCACACAGTAAAGAGAATATAATAATAAATATTAATAGTTTGCATTCCTGTTAGTCACAGTCCATGACTCCTTCGCTGAATTGCTGAACTACTTAGCTAAATGCTACTGCTGTTAATACAGCTAGGACAAGCTCCTAAAATCTTGATTCACCCTTGACCGCGATTCTCTGGGATCCTCCCGTGACATCCCCGATTTTCTATCAAGACCGACTGATTTCTCGTGCACCCGGCTTAGCGTCGGAGCATATGCCGCATTATGTCCTTTAACTTTTTTTTGTAAGGACAAATGCCACTTTTTCCTTTTTTTCTTTAAACACGCTGACGCAACGCCGTTTGTTATTACCTTCATGTATAGACTCATATGCATACAAAGTGGTTAATATTTACTAAATTAATGTATAAACAGTAGTAATCCCATTCATGTCATGAATTGAAATAATCACTTTAAATACAAAAATGAAATAAAATCAAATCACCTACATATCGATATCAATTAATCAGTCAAATAAAACTATCATCAACATCACACCCAACCAATCAAATAATTGATATTTCACCTAATCATATAAATCAAAGTTCTAAACTATTTGGACTTTGATTTAGACGATTCAACTTATAAAGTCAATCTTAATAATATCCAATAATATAATTCAAAATATTAGTAATAAATTACCCCTATGTCAAAATTTAAACAAAACATGACATAATACGTGTAGCGAAATGTATATAAATTTATCATATCTCAATTTCAATATTTTTGGACAGCCAAATCAGGACCAATGTCTTATAGTATAAGACGTACAGTGTACTTTCCTTTTTTTTTTATGGATAACTTAGGATTGCTTTTAAACAATGACACATGTCCGTGACAATTTATGTTATCCGAAATTACTCTTTCTTACAATGATTTTTTTATTTACTTCTTTTATATACATATACTTGTAAAAAACGCGTTAGTCGAACTAAACTAACGTCCGAAACAAAAGACTTTTTATTATTATTATTATTATTTACGCCACAAGCTCATTCAAAGAAACGACTTAGACTGCATTTGTGTGAACTCTAAAAATATAATATTTTGATATTTATTCTTTGCAGACCTATGAATTCGTTTCAAACAATGTTCAAGAGAGATTCAAGTTCAATATCGGTTCAGTAACGCAACCAAGAACGGGATCAGAATCAAGAGCGTTGCTGAGGTTGTTTAATAACAAAAACATTTGCATGATTACATGCGTTTTCGATGTAAATATATCGATTCATTTGGTGCGGAATCGGGGACGTGACAAGAATCGAAATCATCGTCGATACGACATCGATCGTAATAAAAAGATGGAAGAATTCGTTGTGTGTCCACGCGATCAAAAATCCGCCAGAATCGAAAACGAAAGTGGGGATAATTTCGAGATGATGGTTAACAGAGTGATCGGTCGATATCGATGATGATAGACTTGATGTCCACGCGAGCGGAGACGCGGACGTAAGCTAGTATCACATATATCGAATTTAAAGATCGACTTTTTTTTGTGTTCTAAAAATTGATAGTACAAAAATGACCAGTGCAACTCCGCCCTAAGCATTATGGCTACCTATTATTCAATGAATAATTACAAATAAGAGATGGGTGGGGGTGGCTACTAGTTCATAAATTTAGAAGTCACATCACTAACGATTTTTTAACGAAATTAGGTTTCTGCAACTTTTGTCCCTCTAATACATATTCAAAAGTCATAAATTATTACAAATATTCTGTCTACTGAATTTTGAGGGCAGATAAGCGCGAACTTGAATTTGCACATTACGGCATGTAAATAAAAATCTATTAATACTGAACATTGAAAATAAAATTGGACTCATACCATTTTTTTTTATAATATATAAAACAAGTAGTCGTATCATTACATTTCTCCATAAATATTAAATTTTCAACTCTCAGAAACTCAAATTCTTGTACCATGTATTAATATTTGCAATAGTCGAGATATATATGTTACAGAAGCAATATCTAAAGGCATGTATGGTGTTTCCAATTTAATTCGAGCAATTTGTGGATTAAGTGTTAGTTAAGATGAAAATTAAAAAAAATCTGTCATTATTTACGTAAACTTGTTTACAAAATACTTTAATAAAAAAAAGCTCAGTAATACATTTGATATCTGGGTTTATATCTATACTGCTATATGAATATATAGCGTCTGTCTGCACATTCAATATTTTCGGAAAATATTGCAATAAATATTCGGTTTATGTCTAACTGGGCCCAGTTGTCCCATTTGTTAAATTTATGTCTGTCTGTATGTGTGCAAATCCTTTTATAACTCAAAAACGCGCCGACGCATCGAGATGAAAAATAGAACATGTGATTCCCCAAATAATATGTTACTGTCTGTTTGACTGTTTGTTTGTGTGTCTATATGGTCTTTTATAACTTAAAAAAGTTTTCACCGACCTTAACGACTGTTTTAGTATACCGTACGAATATGTGATTGCGCAAACGATAGATTACTTTTATCTGTCTGTTTGTATATATCTTTTTTTATAACTTAAGAAAAAATTGATCGATAGTGATCGAAATTAGTATACAGTAAGAGCAAATGGTAAGCTACTGTCTGTCCGTCGGTATGTTTTTATATAATTTAAGAAAGGCTTGACTTACCTTGATGAAAATTGGTGCACAGGTAGAACATGTAATTGTATAAATTACAGTCTCTATGTGATTTCCACACACTAATGATAATTATAAAAAATAATCTTAATTTTTTTATTTCTTTAATAGCCATATTCACTGCTCTTTATGTACTTGCGTGTGTGTGCATGTGTGAGTAATTTGCTTTTTATCGTAGTTAAGGTAGTTTAATTTTGTATGAAACTTATGGAATAGGGTACGTCTTTGAAATGTGGTGAAATGTGTCTTTGACGATTAGATGGGGGCAGCGTAATTTAGCAATATATAAAAATAGGTGCGTATTTTGTTAGTTTTTTTTTCTATGCTTAAACCCTTCATACAATTGCAATGAAACTGGTGATATGTTGTACTCACAAACGGGAAAATTTATGAAAAAGGAAACTAGCATTCGTATCTGACGTTGTTCGCCTATTAATGCTATTAAACCGAACTGATGCTAAAGAAACATTTACTTAATAATAAACTCCTTGAGTAAGATAGACAATTAACATACAGCTTTGGTTTCATCTACATATTTGTGTTATTGGAGGTTCTAAAAATTCTTTCACTTATTGAAATCCCCAAGTAATATAGCATAAATTTTATTTTGGTACTAGGATTGCCTCGATTTCGTCTAAATTGGAACTTTGACCGGTAACGGAATCGGAATAAGAAGAGATCAGAATTGAGAGTGCGTTCGAAATCAGAAGTGATTCGAATTGGGATCGACAACAGGATCTAGACCTGGATATATATATATATATATATATATACATATACACACACACACACACACACATATATATATATATATATATATATATATATATATATATATATGTGTGTGTGTGTGTGTGTGTGTGTACATATATATATATATTATTATTCAGTTCGAATCAAAGGTATCTTCTTATAAGTCAAAATTTATGTGGATAATATTTCTTTATTAAACATTATATTTACAATGAGGACAAAGAAGAGGCGTTATAGCTATATAAGATTTTGTCACATTTTGTATTGTATTTATCATTTACGTGATATAAGAAACCCTTATTATTAATGGATTATCAAACAAAATAGATGAACGATATTTAAATGCTAACAAATATGCTATGGTATAGTTCGAAAGAGCATTAAGTCTGACGCCATTGTGATAGCTTAAATCTCAATTTTCGGAATAATAACATCTGTAGACTGACATAGTTGCTCCATCTGTTAGGTCTCTACAGAACTTGTGCTATTAGTTAAGTAAATGCAAAAGTTCCGAACTTAATGCCCTGCTTAAGCCGTGTCCATCCAGACAGGCACATCCAGACTGAACTTGGAAGGATTAACCTCTGTACTAACCTAACCTAACCTAACCTATTCTATGCATCTCTACATTCAAACGTATGCATTTAAAAATGAAATGTTACTTCGTCCATTGCGAATTTAAGACAAACGTTTGATTAATATAATATCAAAGATGAATTCGACTAAAAACAATTATTATTCATAAGTTTATTCCAAATTTAATTTTGAGGGTTATAAATTATGACTTATTAATCTATATTCTATCTATCTGATCAATATTCATCTAGGGAACTTTAGCAATTAAATTTACTATCTATTTCTTTTTCAAACAATTCTTTTAAGAAAGTCTGTCTGTCTGTCTCCTTATGGGCAACACATGGCATACGTTTTATTATGAAAATATTTCGATTTCTTGCGTGAAAACAAAAAAACTCTTCAAAATTAAGCATTGCTTGAATTTATATATCAGTCACGAAATCGAGAGCGAGACCGGGATAGAATTTCAAAGCATGACCGAAATCGGAATTCAGAGCAGAAGAGGTATCATGATCACTGTTGACGACGGTATTTGTCGATATGAAATATGAAGGAATTCATTATATGTCTACCCAATCTGAGTCATGGGTGGAATCTGGTTTGTAATATAAGAAAAGAAGAAAAATTGACAAACCTGCCAAAAAGTATTATTGCTTATGGGTAATGATGGCCATTAACAATGCGCAGCTAACCTTGTGACTTCTTTATATGGTGATTAGCTGTATTTATTTGATTGATATTTTAAATCTGAATATATGCAATAAAAACGTGTTAATAAAAAATGCAGGTGAAAACTTTGTTAATGCCAATTTATCAAACGGGGCAGAAAAAGAAAAGAATTAAATTTTTTTTACCGGTAGTTAATGTGTTTAATAATATTATAAATTATTTTTTAAAAATTAGTCATGTAATTGTCTTATGTCTTTTTTGTTTCCTCGTAGTGTTAGTCACTGGTATTCCATCATACATCTGCCAACTTATCCTAACCTAAATACACAATAGTCTGATAAATCAAGTAGCATCAATGCAAATAAATATTAATGTTAATATGGTAACAGCTATAGAGGATTTTTATGGACCTAAACATACAACATTTTTAACAATGTCACAATAACAAGTTAAAGTCAAATGATCGTTCCTTCCAAAGCAAGCGTCCTCTTTGTATCCCAAACAAAAATTGAGTTGTCGACGAATATATTCAGGAACACGTGCCATCACGGCTCAAAGCCCTTTTTTTTTTTTGTCGAAAGACCGACAAAGCCGACTACGAGCGATCTTCAACGATCATGAGCAATTACAGAGGATTACGGCCTTCACACGAACGCCTACATTTGTCCCCTATAGCGATCTTGAGTAGGAACCATGGTAATCGAGAAAACAAATTTCATCCTTAAAATATATGATATAATGAATTTAAGTATTTACAACCATCCAGGAGTGAAAAACTATACGTGCCCAACGCGAAAACTCGCAACACTTTCAAATTATAATACATACAAATGCAACTTTTCAACTTGAATTTGAAAAGCTCCATATTAAAAATGTATCATGGACATTTTTACACAAATAAATAGAATGATCACATTTTATTTTACGAAAATTCCTGTTTGGTCGAATCGCTGAATAATTCACAGATATATGTAAAAGTATCTCAAGAGCTTTCTTATAATATAAGACTAATAAGACTAGACTTTTCTTTAAGTTCTAATAAATTTCTCATTGTTTATTAATAAACAATCAGTAAAATACAAATGTTTCGTATTATTCGTATACACTTATTTAAATTTCATGCTAAGATTTAAAATATTTATATTTAAAATTTGAATATAAAACAGTCGTTTATATCCAAATTCAAATTGAAAATGTCTTTATTTCATAGGTAACAAAATAACACTTGAAATACGTCATTTTCTTTTGTGAATTTACACTTTACCGCTCTTTCGGAAGGCAGTTTTCTCTTTAGAAGAACGAGCAAGAAACTTAAGGGTAGTTCTTCTCTAATTTCATAATACATAGCCAAAACAAGTACAAAACCATTAATAAACGAAACAGCCCGGTAAGAAGTCGAGCCGCTTTTGCCCATGAATATTTGTCTTTTAAATATTCGGAAATTGTATAATACCTTTTTTTACTGAGTGACTGTTTAATAACACTCTTAAATTTATATAGGGGTAAATCTATCCATAGGAACCTTATTGAACGTAGAGCCCTCAAATGAATTTGTGTCTTTGCACAATCCCCTAACATTTCTTAGTATTAAACCCTAGTAAGTCTAAGTTGATAATTCTGGGTACGAAGTAATAAATAAGTAAGATAAAATCCCGATCACCAACGATTATACTAAATGGCCAACCAATTTGTTCTATGTCGGAAGCACGCAATTTGAGGTTGCTCATGGATTCTGGTCTAAGATTCGAGAAACATATTCATAAATTGGTGCGAAACTGTTTCTATCCCCTAAAGATGATGTACAGAATTAGAAAGTTCTTATCTCCCGACCATCGAATAAAACTCGTTGAAGCTCTTATTCTATCGAAATTTACTTATGCTGATACTGTATATGGACGTAGACTATTATCTAAAACAAAAAAGTTAATACAGCGAGTACAAAATGCGTATGCTCGATTTTGTTTTGTAATCCCATCCAGATCAAACGCATCACCTTTTATTAATCAGTTCTGTATTTCAAGTATGTCTGCTAGATCTGTCCATTTTGCCACTCTTCTCTTTGGCATTATTGAAACTTGTAAGCTTCTACCTACACAGAGAACTTACTTTATCTCCCCGAATCAGTCTCGCTCAACTTTCGTCCCTCAACATGAAACCTCTGCGTTTAAGGGAAGTTTAAAATATACTACTGCAAAAATTTGGAATAGCATTCAATAATATTTGTCTTCCTCTGCGTAACCTATTAAGCATAAGCAGTTCTCGGATGAAAATAAAAGAAAATTTTTTTCAATACTCGGCTACTCGGCGAAAATAGTGTTAATATATATTAATTATTTATGAATGTTTTGATAATGAGGCTGTATTATAAACAAAATTTGCAATGATTAATTTAATGCTACCATTTCTCTTTTTTAATTATTAATAAAAGTTTTTCTTTTTCACTTTTTTTTTTATTTTAGTTATTTCATAAAAATCGAACTATTATATTTGTCCTCACTTTTGAAAAAAAAAATGCTGTTTTCCGACTTAACGAGCTTAGTCAGAAAATACATATGGTTCAAAAGTTTATATATATAAACTTTTGAACCATATGTATTTTCTGTATATATACAAGCCCCGCGTTATATCGTGTATAAATATCGATCAGCACGATAGCGTCTACAATTCTTTAGAAATTTTTATGAAACTCAACATACATGTTCTATGGACGATTACAAAGGTCGAGTCTACTTCCATTTCGGGTGCGAATTGTTTTTTTTCCATTGATTAAGTTTAACTTACTCTTTATAACTTTTATTCTTTTAATATCGTTATGTTATTTTTATTATACTTGTATTATGTATAAGTTTTAAGTTAAACATTGCTTTCAGTGTAAATCCTAACCGGCTCCAGCTGAATATCAGCACTACAGCCGGCTCAGCACAATACTACAGCTACAGCGGTGGTATTGTGCTGAACTGAAACCGATTCGGCATTGACCTGATTAACCATATGACTGCTTTTTTATTATTTCCAAATTATTTTTACGCCGAATAAAATGTTCTTTTTTCTTTCTTTCTAACATCTAAACTCAGTTTATTTTTATTCATGGCATCGAGTTTATGTCGATCACTGTCGCTTATAAACATTTATAATATATATTTTTTTATTACATATAATAAGTTTTTATGAATGTATTGGGATGCCAGAGTTAAGATTTCAATTTCCTTTAACTTATTTCTAAGAGATACAAGAGGTCTGAACTTGTAAGTCATGCGAAAAGCTCGCTTCTGCAGCAAGAAAATTGTTTAAAAATCTGCCGCATTTCTGCAGAGCAAGATACTATACGACATCGTACTATGTAAACAGTCAAAGTACAAGTAATGTAGCAATTTCACCATTTGATAAATTTCTTATTTTTTCGATTGCGTAGACAGCAGATCTAAGCCTTTTCACCAACTTGCTGATATGAGGACCTCATTGTAGCCGGTTATCTAAAGTACCAAAATGAAATTAAACTAAATTTACCATTAACCCATTAATCTAAATTTGACCAAATGAAAATAGAAATGTCAAAACAAACCGATGACATTATGACACGAATGGATGAAAAATTAGCTCCCTTTAGACTAGAAATACAGGAATTAAGATCAGAAAATGAAAAATTAAAGGAGAAGTTATACAGTTTTGAATAACACAAGAGAATCAACAACCTAATTTTATATGGAGTAAAAGAAACAGAAAAATCAACTGTCAATCTCATCTAAATTATTAAAAATAAATTTCAAAACTATTTGAACACAACTATTGAAAACAGGCATGTAAACACGAATCTATAGAATCGGCAGGAACAACGCAGAAAATGGTAAGGAAAGGTCAATCCTCCTGACATTTGTTAACCTCTCGAAGAAAAACGAGATAATGGCAAAAGAAATTGAAAAATGTATATGTGTCGTAGTTATATATGTGACCCCCTTTCTATAGAATAATATTTTAGCCTTTAGGAGTTACCAACGAACACTTCTTAGCGCTTACCAAATTTAAAAAAATGAAGCCTAAAGCATAAATTGAAGTTTCTAAACTCAACGCATAGGAGCTGTATGCTGATTGTAGCTCAATTACGGCTTATTAATCACACATAGATATTATATTTATACACCAATTAAATATTTATAATCAAAGGATATAAAAGCATCTACAAAAAAAAATAAACATGTATTACAATATTCTTTAAAATATAAAAAATATATATATACAAAATAATGTATCTACCTAACTAAAATTCATTAGCGCGTCCTTGTGATTGGATTTTTACTACTAAAACTTTAAAATGTTGGTATTTTCTCTGTACACAGAGTTTCTCAAAATCGTTTTCGGTAAATATATTTATAAAGCTTAAATAAACTTTTTCTTTCTAAATTTTTGAACCATGCTGTTAAATAGTTATAAGAATAGACAAACTTTGGAAACTAATAAACCAAATATGAAGTTAGAGAAAAAGTAACTTAATAACTCCTAACTTATTTTAAATATTTTATATTTGGTTAGCTATACTTATTTTTTTAATTAATTAGATAGTTAGCTACTTTCAACTTTTTATAGCCATAGTTTCTTGATAAGGTGAATGACGATTCACAGACACCATCCTATAAAGTTTTATCAGAATCTATTAAACAATTATAGTGTTATTAGTCTGTGAGATACGGGAGAATCAATGGAAAAAAGGGGTCATGACAAGGGGTTCCGCATTTTTCCTTTGACTATGGAATTAAAAAAAAACACTATCTATATTATGTAGAGAAGATATCGAGAAATAACTATAATTTTATTGTGTAAAACGCAATATTTAGTAAAAAATTAGAGCTATGAATGAAGTTAAGAAATTCTCTTGTATTATTGAACTTGCTAGAGCTACATTAATTTTTTCCCCCAATTGGTATTCGTTCTACAAGCAATGTGACGTACTCACTGTCATTTCAACTTGCTAATTTTGTGAGTTAAGTCTGTTACTCTGCGGATCTCCAGCGGAGAAACTCCAAGCATATCTCTTTTCTTCGCACGTAGTGAGTTTGTGTGCGCTAACGAGACTAACAACGAAATGAACTGACATGGTATCTCTTAGATCCCAGAGACATGCTTTTATAATTATTTATGGATTGCAACTCTGATATCAATCGATGGAAAAAAATTTGAATTGTTACAAATTATTTTCTGGATATAATTTTTGAGATTGACCGTCTGGCCCATTATTTTTTTTTATTCAAATATCATAAAAGGCAATTAAGCGACGGACGAAAACATTTTCCATTTTTTTACTACTTTTTAAAGAAACAATGCTTTTAAGAAATATTTATACCAGGCACGATACACATACGAGTCCCTTACCGTGACAACCCTTTTTCTTTACATCATCTTTAGGACAAAAGCTTTTAATGATGGACGTCAGTAACTTATGCACCCGACGAAATGGTTCCTATCCTCCTATCTTCGCGTAAAAACGATATTGACATTCTTAAAATTGATGCACAAAAATAGATGAACGACGTGCACGTGAACCCTGTACGGCGTGTGTGTGATTCACCTCACGGCGTGAAACAAAATAAATCCGTACGTCGAGCGGCGATCTTCAAATTGACGGAGATTACTCGTCGTCCGATTTATATCGTGTTCTATTCGTTTTCGTGAGTAATTTTCATTAGTACAAACGCGGGCCGGCCGCCGCCCGCGCCGCCGCCCGATGTCGCTCAACGTCGATCCGAGTAATGAGCTTTCGACCCTCTCGCCTTTTTCCAGGCTGATCGTCGTCGTTCCGACGACATATCAGTAATGTAGGAAAGTTATCGCAAGGTCCCGTTGTTATCGTCCGAGGAGGACCCGCCGTTACTTGGGCAATTACGAGACGTCTGGTACGTCGCTATCGTGCACGATATTTGACTTCTGCAGTTAATCATAATACCGTTTTCAAGACGCCATGGTAAAAGACTGCTCGAAGATGGATAGCATTTGAAGAATTCTAATAAATCACGTTTTAAAAAAAACTTTAAGACGCACCTAGAAATTATAATTAAAAAAAATCTGTCTGTGCCAAAAAAAAACTGTAAAACGGACCTACAAAATAAAATAAAAAAACTGTCTATGACAGTACTGAAGATGCAAAATCAATTTATTTTGAACGAATGGTTCTCAAAAGCTTATGTGAGAAATTCAATTTTTTTTTTCTATCCAATTTGAGCTGTTCTTGCTAATCGTGTGATATTCGAGAGATTCAATTATGTTACGGTGTGGTATATTATTTAGGTATGTCGCATCACATCACACTATGTTTTTCAATGCTATGGAAGAATTCATGAAAACTTAGAAGAAAAAAAGAAAGCTTTTTGGATATCTATTTCTTATAACATCTTCAAGGGCCAAATGGCATCAGAGTATAAGTGGTAACCGCCGCCTATGAACATCTCGCAACCCCAAAGGGAGTAACCAGAGAGTTATTGACCATTTGGATAGGAATAAGATATCTAATGGAGGGGAATTAACTGTTGGAAGGTAGATCGGGATGATGTTGGTCTGAGTGAGTTTATGGTGGGAGGAGTGGGCCACCGGAACTCTCACTCATAGACGAACTACTTCACATCTATTTTCTATGAGACCATGGTATGTCACCGATCAAGCCAGTTCATTTTCATGCTGCAGCCATGCTGGCCACAGTATGGCTCTACCACATTAATAGCTCAATATCATAGAGTTATGCAAAAAATTGAGATGCTTTAAAAATTCGTAATTTGACGCTGATTCGATGATGACCTACAAACAGCAACTGGATCTCGGTAATGGTAATAGCCACAAGTATCTTTTTGTAACCAATTGTGGAGTTTTTGAATAACTGATTATAATGTGCCTTGAAGCTAACTATTCGCAGTCGGTTAACTGAAATTGATAAAGTTAAATCATTATCAATATATCGTTAAAATATTCCTTGTATAAAGATAAAGATAAAATTGGTAATGGTTATTCTCGACAACGAAAACCATGTCTACCAGTGATTGTCTGTGACTACTGTTGGAAGAAGCTTCTATCACCTTTGACGTACCCCATACTCCATGACTGTGCTTCGGGCGATGTGAATGGAAGCGCATCTGTTGGTTGAGAAACCGTAGTAGAAGGAACAGATTCGATGGTCAGCGGTGAATTGCATGCTGCATGTAACTGAATATTGCAGGCAAGCGTTTAATAATATAATGAATTCCCGCTAAATGACACCGTATACAATAAAAAACAAGGGTCACATTCCATGAGGATTATATATTTTTGGAACCAAAAGAGCTAAGTTGTGGAAATTACAGTTTTGAATTTTATTGAAAAATGAATAAAACACATTTAATCCATTGTGATAACTGACTGAAAGGTAGATAAAAAAATGGGACAATAACTTTTTATAAAGCTTCATATTTCACCAACCTTAGAATCTACTATCTGTCAAAAATTAAATGAAAGAAATTTAATTGAAAGATAAGATGCTTCAATTAAAAGTTCCAATAAAAAGATGAATTAGAAGGGGCTTGAAGTGGTATTACCTCTTGGAGGGTTTGCGTAAGGGAAAACTAATTTGAATTTAGGCTTAAATTATCGATATCTTTGTGCTATCGATATCTTTAACCTAATTAGTCTTCGTGTTGAATTTGTTACATTTATGAAGTAGTAGTCTACCCACAATCATTCAGGGTTAATTAGCTACTACATTAGGGATCGAGACCAGCTGAAAGCTTTCAATTTGAGCTCAAATATTTGTATTTATAGATAAGTTTGTAGAGTCAGAGCGTTAATCATCTACTATTGAAGAGTGCTTATGCTTAGATTATAATTTCAAATGTATGGAAAAATTTCTAAGTCAAATATGCTGAATAACTGATAATTGTATAAAGATATGTATTTAATTCGATCAAGACTTGCGATAGAAAATAAGCTAAGTTTCGCATATTTGAATAATTCCAACTTTAAAAAGATGTTTTAATTAAAAAATCTTTCCTTCAATCGACGCGAACGTAATCACGAAAAAAGCCGGTAATAAAATAATAATAGTGAAAGAAATAATGATAATTAAGGAAATCGCATTAATTTGGAGCATCGTTCAAAGAAGATTACTAAGTATAAGGTAATTATACGAGATAATTTTTAAATTTGGAGAAATGTTATTGGAATTTCTTTTACATTTTGTATTACTCCGCATTATAAAAATGAAGTATACACAATTTGATTTTGTATTAATGTATAAATATTATGGTAAGCGAATTTATAATCTTCCTGGTAGGTTTTTTGAATGATAAAGGTAGTCATGCTTGTTTATAAAACTACAAGAAATGTTTATCCTGTCGATGATAATATAAATAAATCTTTATCGTGTATCGTATTTGCCATAGTTACGGTAACACGGTGGTGATGCAGTGGTATTAGGCACCACTGTCGCTACGGAAGGTATCGAGTTTGGTTTCTGACAAAGGGCGATTAACCGACGAGTATCCAACTTAATCTAGACTAAGGAGCATTTGCTCCGTGCTTAGGAAAGCACGCTGGAAAATGAGTGCCGAACGCTTTCACCGCACTGGTTGTTAACTGGATCAAGCCATACAGGACCCGCACGGAGGGTTTAAGTGCCTAACTTCTCAATCTGAAATAAAAAAAACCTGGCCAAGAGCATGTCGGGCCATGCTTATTATAAGTTTATAAAGCCATAATTACAAAAAAATGCACCATAAATGAAAAAAGTAGCTTGTTACACTTTTTTCATGTTTTCCGCACAGAATAGTTGTAAGCACTTTAGTCGCCTATAACTAGAAAAACAATTAAGTATGGCGACTATTAGTATTAAACTAGTGTAAACTAAAGTGCACCAGCAAAAAGAACATAGCACTTACGCCATTTTATGGAGAAGCGCAGCTTTTTGGACGTACGGTTTAGAAAATAAAGGGGGGCACAATTTCTGCTTCTTTCGGAGCAATTATTACTGAAAATATTCAGTTAATGGGAAACCTTAAAGTGTTTTAAAAATAACTATGGAAATATGTACCACACGTTGATGTTTGCTAAAAAAAAATTTCAGATTCTGTTATGTGTATGGAATACGAACTAAGCAGCTGTTTATACAAGACACCTACACTATAAATTTCATCAATATGTGTCTAGCAGTTTTTGAATAAGATGCCTGTAACATACGGACGGACGAATCGACGGACGGACATGACGAAACTATAAGGGTTCCATTTTTGCCATTTTAGCTCGGAACCCTAAAAATAGTTGTTCTTAGAGTCAGAAACATTTAAATATATATTAAGAAATAAGCCATCTGAATGCTGTAGTCGTCATTGACAGTCATGTCACGTCATTGACGATTTAAAAAAAAATGTTTCGTACATTCTTTTAGGGTTGTGTAAATAAACTTTGTTATTCATAAAATAGCGCTGTTTAAATAAAAAGCAATGAATGACGAAAAGATCGCTTGAGAAAAATATAGGGAAATAAGTTTTGTTAATTTTTTAAAGAAAAACAACAACGCGCTCATAGACTTTTAAATAAGAAATCTTATGCGTGTAGCACTCTACACAACAAAAGTTCAGAGAATCTTGGTCATTAGTTCAGTTTGATTCAGGATGATTTATCAAATGTAATTGAAAAAGAAAGTTTATCTGCATCAACATGCTATGCATTTGAGTAAAACAACGTCAGTGTTATAAGCGCACCATAATTTAATTATCGCTTATGGCCTGCAACAGAATAATTGAGGTGCGATGTGTACGATGTTTTTTAAGTAATTGAGACGTGCCTTTTCGCTCTGTTTTACTCCATCTCATCTCGACCGTCTCGAAAGTAAACTTTTGGAGATAGGAACAGAGTTTCTAAAATCGGCCATAAATGGCGGTGCGTAGCACACCATATACAAAAAATGTAGTCGAATCGAGATTTTCCACCTTTCTGGTGGTAGATTAAAATCTGTTACTTGTAAAACATGATGTACCTGCTATATTTTATGATCGATGTCGTTTTTTCTGATCGGAAATCTCGCGAAATCAATATAAATAAATATCCGCTTCACGCCGACTTCACGAGATTAGGCAAACTTCGCTCGCTGCATGATGAATAAATTGTGTCCATTAAGTTAAGAGAGCGTAAAAATATGAGGATCGGCCCCCGGGATGATGGCCACGAGCCGGCGGGGTGTCGGCGCTTATCCGCCGCGCCGTCCACGTTCCGGTCCGTTCAATTTATCATCGGGGGCCCGGAGTATTAAGGAACGGCGCCGTACGTATTTCTTGTACGACTAGTGTAAGCGTAAAATATTTATGCGCAGGTAGGTATTTGTACGCCATGTGAATGTTATATGGTTTCATTGGCTTCCAGTTGCCAAATTTTAGTGAAATCGGATAAATTATGAAGGCTTGTAGTTCGCAGGGGATCCTTAAATACGTTTCGTATCTTTTTATTGGCTTTCAGCTTTGTCGATACTAAATTTTATTGAAGTCGATTAAACTAAAAAGGTTTGTAATTATTTTCATGGAATCCTAAATAATCAAACTTTTGATATTTTTTTATTGTAGACACCTTTTGCCCGTGTATCCGTCCATACGGACGATACGGACAAAAAGCTGTAGGAAGTCATTCTATATCCATATATCCTTATAGAATGACGTCCTACAGCTTTTTGTCAATTGATGTTGCTGTGTGCACTAAATTTAGATACCGGTCCTACTCTCATCCGGATCTAAATTCCGATTCCAAATCCGCTTCCATTGTCGAATCCATTTCCATATTTGATTCAATTTCAATAAAATATTCCAGTTTTAAAAAGGTTTTAAGTTCTTATGCAGGAACCCTAAATATTTTGCCATAAAAAGTCCCATCTTTAGTTCAATAAGCTCTTTTATTTTCTAGTGAAAATCCCAAAGTAATCAATTAAGCTGTTTTGATGATTACCTCCCAGATATAAATAAACAAAAAGGTTACTTCTTATAAGTACAGATACATAAATCGCATATAGAGATATATAGATAAAATAAATGCAAAATAAATCAAAGAAAAAATCTTTTCCATTTATTTTATTTAGTATTAAGAAATGTAACAAAATGCGAAGACATATGCCATAAGGCAATAAAAAGTTAGTAATATAGAGAAAGAAAATATGGATGAGAAAGAGAAAGAGATAGATAGAAAAATAAGTCTGAACATTGATAACAAAATTAAGAACTAATGCGGTTTACGGCCGTTTAACTAATACGAAAAGATTGATCCGCAGGAAGCTCAAATCTCTGATTATAAAATATTGTTGTCAAAGTGTGCCGCGCGGTAGAGCGACGTACGACATGTGATCTTATCTGGAGTACAAAGATATATAACAAAATAGTAGATGTTTAATTACGGTAAAATGAAATAGTTTGTAGTTTATACCAGAAATAAAAATAAACTGAATTCACATGTTAGTCGACTAAGTAAAGTCTCAAATTCATTCAGAGGGCTCTGTGTGCGCCTATTCAATAAGGTTCCTGTAGATATACAAGATTTACCCCTACATAAATTTAAGAGTGTTATTAAACAATCACTCAGTAAAAAAGGGTACTATGCAATTTCTGAATATTTAGAAGAAAAAATCAATGGACATAAGCGGCTCGACCTCTTACCGGGCTGTGTCATTCCTAATTTGTTTTGTATTTGTTTTGGTTATGTATGTGCAAATTAGAAAAGAGCTACCCTTAAGTTTCTTGCTCGTTCTTCTTGAGGGAAAACTGCCTTCCGAACGAGCAGTAAAGTGTAAATTCACAAAAAATGATGACGTATTTCAAGTGTTATTTTGTAACCTATGAAATAAAGATATTTTGAATTTGAATTTAGAATTGAATTTGTAGAAGTACTTGTATAATTATCTCACATATACAAAAAAATGCAGCACTTACTTTGACATGCTTTACAATTTACATATATGTCTATAATGTGTTACAGTGCTTCTTTATACGAGCACTACAAACACTTAATGACATACAGTGTTATTTTATTTTCTACAACAATTTGTAGGAAAATATAACAAAAAATATTTGATTGTCAATGACGTTGTGTGCAGGTCTGCGGCGTATTGAAGGTTGCTTAGGTGTGGCAGCCCTGGCCAACGTCAACGAACTAATTTTTTCCGCTCAACGCCTCTATTTTGGAGTAACGTAGAGAAATTGACCTCCGCTGGTGTCATGACAGTCGTTAAGCCCGATCAGAGGCATTGGACATAAATGGACCTCAGTCCACACCGCACCCTTGTGATGGAGTATACTCCTTACCACGTCTTCGTATTTGAATGAGAGCCTGCACCCAACAATGGCACTCTTATAGACTGATACATATGATATAATGAGTCAAATATTTTACGATAATAAGTCCATCTTAGTGAACTTAATTTGCATGTTTTCATTACACCAACAACAACAAATTCTGTGGAGTGTATCCTTTTTTATAATTACATTAAAATTGTTAAACACTAACCTAAACGATGAATTCTAAAGAATTTCAGAAAAATGAAACGTAACTAGTTTTCGAAAGTTGAATAAAAAAAATATCTCATAAATCTTTAAAAATTCAAAGATGCAAGCCTTAATACACACGACGATGAACAGCTTCAAAAGGTAGAATATATTTTGTTGTTTAACGCACTTTCAGATAAATCGGGAAAAAAAGAAACGTCAGGAAATCTTCGGCGTGTTTCTGGCAACTGAAAATCCTCAGTGTACGTGATACTCATACAGCCCCGGCGATCCGTCCAAATCTCGGTTTTATATGTACACGCGCCGGATTTCATTCCTTCTGTACTTTTATCGGATTAACATAATATTTTCCATATACTCCTAAATAACGCGAGCACGCATCGATACCGTTAGACAACAATATCTGTACCTTCGTTATAATCATTACTAAGATTTGTTTACATTTACTAAAATATTAGTTTAATAATTCCTTCAATTACGGTATAAAGTTTAAGGTTACGTATCTGCATGTGTAAAAACAGAACAGTTATATAATTCCTTTTTATTACTTCCGATACAGTTCCTTTTCTCATATTCTATGTATTGTGTAAATCGAATGAAACCATAATAAGATACGTAGAAAACACAATATGGTATTGTGGGAGTGGTAATTTTATTGCTGCTAAATTACAAAATTGTGACTTTTAAAAATGAAAGACGGACGACTTCGGTAAAGCTTCACTGTCTGTCCGTCCCATTCATCAGAGGGCTGTATCTTTGGAACCCTAATAAGTAGATATTTGAAATTTTCGCATGGTTTTATACAATTATAGTTGTCATAACAACAAATAATAAAATTAACTACACAAAAGTTGAAGAAGGTCCCTATACAAGAAACGTGTTTTTGTTTCGGCGTTAATTTTGTCTTAATAATGATAATAATTGCATAATTCATACAAGCCTCTAAACTGTATGACTATAATACATAAATACAACAACGAATAAAAAATACGACAAGTATAAGTTGGACTCCATCAATTGGTTCTTGCGCCATATAAGAGCTTCAAACTTTGTCTGACCTAAGTGCATACTTTTAGTATGAATTTTCTATTTTTCACTAAACTTCTTTTTGAAAAATTCGTAGTCTTAAATATTGTAGGGTGATTCGAAAGCCTTCGTTTGTGAGTCCATTTCGTACTTGACCATTTTTTGTATTTACTAGTATTTCGTTTGAGGATTTGTACTATTGAATCTAACTCTCATCCAATTCGAATGTAACCAATTTTCAATATTCATTTACTCATAGAAAGCTGCATATACATATTTTTTTTTAGTACGGATATTAACTCCGGTTTAGTACAAATCGGAAGCGTGACTATAATCGTCAGTCAGATCGGAATTAGAATCAAGAGCCTGACCGGTATCGAAATCAACAACAGTATCGGAATTGAAGCAGAAACGATCAAGGCCTTTCCATATAAAAGATGAACACATTCTATGACCACGCGGGCGAAGCCGCAAACGGAAAGGTGGTGTATAGTATCATAATACCAATAAGCGAGATCAGATGGCACCAATGGTCCTATACATTGCCTAAAATTGATTGTAAATATTATTGAATATATAAATTTTATAGAATAGATATTTGAGGAACTAAAAAGTCATAAAATTGTGAAGATAATTTGGACTTATTTGAGAAATAAACTAGCTCATATTTCAATGGCTTTCTATACTGCTTTGGAATTTTAAAAAAAGGCGATTTTTTTTAATTAAACTGTAATTTAGGGCTTTCTATATAAAAAAAATATATAAACAAGTTATTACGTGCATTATTTTGAAAAAGTGAATGTCCTAAGTTTAACTCTACATTAATTTTTTTCCCTAACCCTACTCCGATAGGCAAGTAGATAGGCAAATCTTTCAAATCATCGATAGGTTTGAAAGGTATTTTCAGTAAATATGAGATTCTATTTCTTAAATTATTCTTTTTTTGTAATGCTTATACAATATTTTTAATAACTAAGTTTTAAACGCTTTTTAATTTCAAAAAAATGAATCACGTGTTACATGCACTGTATATTATCTAGTTGACTATTTTCAGCTTAAGAAGATTGAGATGTTAATTTTAACTCCGGATAAGGCGTGCTCTAAATTTTATGGGATCAAAAATTGGTTACATTTTTTTTACAAACATGTTATAATGCACACTTTGTACATATTTCCCTAATAATGTAAAAGTAGCAATAACAAAATTTAAATACAACCAATATTTTATTATGAAAATTCTACTTTATGAAATCCAATCAAGTTCGTTACTTTTTTTTAAATTTTTGCGAACAACCTTAACATTTCGGAATTTACTAATCTCCCGTTTTACAAAAACTTTGGCTCGATAAGCCCAAAGAAATGCAAACAAGGAATATTCGGTCGTAATTTATATTTTATGACGGCGTTTTTCTTCGCTCGCTTTAGCGTTTCGCGCACTTCTTTTCCTTATTTACCGGAAGGAGAAAGTCGAAAACGAAACGTGTCGTAAGTTAAGCACTTTAATTAACCGTGTCGAACGCAATTTAATTTGGAAAACAAAAAAAAAGCCTTGCGCATGTAGATTCGAAAGAAATAATGAAATCCCACCTCGGCATTCATAAAGAGAGGCGGGAGACGAGGGTTTTCTTGGCTGGTTAAAGTGAAAGGAGCTTTTCGGTGCGCGCGTGAGGCTTAGCGGCGTGACACGGGCTCGCCGCCGCCCGCCCTCGCGTCGCCGCCTCGCCGCCCGCCTATATTAAACGCACCCTCTCCAGATAAGCTACTTATGCGATGGCTCGGTACACACATCTTCTTACTCCCGCACTCCCCCTCCCGTGCCATATGTGAATGTATTTAAATTACAATCTGTAATGTATACCATACATTACAACTGATCGGCATCGAAATGATATTCAAGAAAAAGAATCTGTGCTTATACAATTCAGAAAACCGCAAGTTATTACTTATTGTTAGGAGGTCATTTACGTGCTAAAGAACTATCTCACGTTATTCGTAAAGCCCCAACCCTCTGACCAGATTAATTTTAACGTAATATGTAACTACATAACACAATTATTTAACTTTATGCAGTAACTTGACTATTGGCATGTACATATCATATACATGTTATTTCCGACGTGAGTCCGTAATGAACAAATCCTTAAAAGACTTACAGTATCCAACACGATTTACGGTATCAGCAAGTTAAAATGGGCAAGTCAAAACGTTTATAACCGGCCGGTAAGAAATACGGTGCGGTGACTGAACTGGAACTTGGACTATGGGTTCGCCTTCCATTAGGCATACGGACACCGCCAGTTTACGAATATGGGTTTACGGGACACGTAAAGTTTACGAGTCGCCGTACGTCGCGGTGGCCTAGGATGGTATATCATGAAAATCGAGAGGAAACCTGCCCAGTAGTGGACATCGATGATCAAAACAAACGAACGTGTAGTACCTTCCACAACAATGTATAAAGAACGAATCATTTCTAGTAAAATATAACAGCGATAACAAACATTTAGAAAAGTGTCACTATTATGAATAAATAAATACAGAAACAGCTTTGCGAGTTTTGATTCTTTGTTTATTCAAGGATGCAAGTTAATAATTTAAAGGGTAATGCAAGATGAAAAAAATTTTCAAGTTTTGTCAATAGTATTTCATTTTATTGTAAAAAGTATTCTGGTTCTGTAATTCTGTATATATTTAGTTTTATTTAGCATTAGAAATGTAAAATTACACTGCCAGCGCGACCAATTGCATTGCACGGCATTGCGGGCTTTTATTATTGAAGTAGATATTGTGTGATGCGTTTTAAAAAACAATGGTGAAATACCTTCTGGATTCCAGTACTGTGCGGGGCATTTGTACATCTTTCGCTCTGGTTTGACCTAAACAGTTATGTTGTATAAAGAACTCTTTTAATTTATCCCTACTTTCACGTTTAAGGTGACTTGGTGATAAATTATTAAGACGTAGATAAGCGCTCAACCACGGCCGTGCCGTAATAAAACGCACGCGTTTGCTTATTTTAAAGGTCTTATGCGATAAAACAGTTCCTTCCGTTTGAATTAAAAACAAAGATTAATTTCGGAAATTCCACTCGCATTTCGAAATGTTTGTATGAATTAATCTACGTAGAAAATTTGGAGGCGTACATCGGTCCCGTTTTCATGTAAAATGTAAATCATTGTTTTAAAAGTGGTATGTTTGAGATTATTTTCTCTGTTATAAAAGCTAATAAATCCTGTAACAACAAGTGATTAATTAAAGTCAATATCATAAAGAATCGATTTACCAAAAATCACCTTCGCATATATTGTATTTTGTAAGAAAAATCGAGATTCTACCACATTTTCCAATTGGTCGCCTTAACGCATAAAACTATCTGCAGCTTAAATTGCTTTATATTCTCTTATAATACATTATATTTGCTTTCCCAGAAAAGGTACGAGTTTGAAAAGTTGTATTGATAAGTTTATTCATCTTTTTACTCTAAACCTATAAATATGATTGAATATTAAAAGAATATTTTCTTCAATGATAATTTTCCTATGTTTTAAGAGAGGACCCGTATCTTATTAGGTTACCGAAATTCTTACAGGAATATCTAAATAAGAAAGAGATTGGTTATTATAAAAGAGCAAAGACTACCTGAAAAAAAAATCTGTAAAGAAGAGTATAAAAGGAAATGAATGGATTACAAAATTATATATTGTTCATTTTCGAAAACGTAATCTCTCCATTTGATCTCAGAAAAAGTTATTTGATAATATCTACTGGAAAAAATATATTGCATGTAATTTGATAGGTCTATCCGCAGAGATATACAAAAAAATATGTATGACCCCAAACTGCACCTTCATAATTATCATACTACTTCTATATCCTATCTATACATACATATTCCATATATACATACTATCCTACATCGAATTCAGATTGCCTTAACTTTTCCTGCTGCATAATAATTGACGTTATGTTTCCTAGTGTAATTTCATAATTTTACCTAATTTCATCCCGCGAGTGATTTTGATAGGAAAAACCACTGCCTTAAATTATAAATTCCGTCAATTTTGTTATGTTCCAAATATTTTATCCTTAATATAACGACACGTTTATGAAATTGAAGAAATTCATCAGAGAAGTTATTGAATTTTTTTTATTTTTAATTATCGCATACCAGCTTTTGCCCGCGGCTCTGCTCGGCTCGGATAAATTCCTTCACCTTCTATATCTTCCTATCAAGGAATGTAGATCACTATTGCCGTTCCGATTTTGATTTACAATCGAGTCTTGATGTAAAA